>LS520527.1:610812-649532 GCA_900490845.1 Pristionchus japonicus
CCTTTTTCGAAGATCCTGCGAAGTTCGAGATCATCTATCAAATCAGTGTTCCCTGTGCAAACGTGTCCGTGATAAGGATCTATGTAGTTCCGATATTTATTGCAAATGCATTCTGACGAGAGGATTCTATCAATATCTTCATTTCTCAAATTTCTCAAGAATTTTCCATAATTGCACAGAAATTGTGAAGTTGAGTTTTTCAATGAATAGACTATCTGGACTCGAGGAATTTTATCCAAATCGCCAGTGATCTCTTTATAGATATCAAAGTGATTTATGTCTTCATAGATACCATATGCGTTATCTCACTGATATTTCTCTTTATCTTTCCAGTATCAAGTATGCCTGCAACATCAAGAATGCGAGAGACATATTTAGGGAAATTTCTCTTCCTTGGCTGGTGGAAATGTGACTTTATCAAGCAAAAATCACGAGGAGAAAGTGAAGGATGTGAAGAGAGCAAGGACCTCCATCCGAAGATGGTTGGAATCTATGGACCTTTCGCAACACAGCCCGTGTGTGGAAGATAAATTCGATAGAAGATGGACGACTGTATACTGATCCCGTTGGCTTCCATCGAATGATGAAAAATAGTGATGTCTCGCTTTTCGAGAATCAGTAGAAGTTCATGCAGAACCTACCTAGCTTCCGGAGAGATTCTGGTCTGGTTACCTGAATACGATGGTCATGACGGAAGAAGAGCCCGATGTTGTTGACAAAATGGACCTTGACTGGAGAAGAGATTTTAAAGAAGGAGAAAGGATCACATGTGCCGAGTGTGGAGTACTCTTCATCAACTAAGGAAACTTCGTTCACTGTCTTGATTGTCCATGAGAGATCTTATCGGAATCAAACAGTCTGTTCCCGGTGCCATTTGCTCTGCATGACACAATATCCAAAGCAGAGAGAAGTTGAGAGAGCGTACAAGCATAACGAACGTAATAGTGTAACGTACTCCAACACTGATGCCTATGGTGTAGAATGATCAGTGTGAACTCATGGTCGGGGGGTGCAGTGTGTCTCCGGAGTAATGCAATTCTTCTGCGGAAGTTACTTCCACATGTCGAAGCTTCTATTTCTCGTAAACTGAGAGAAGAAAGCCCGTATAAGATCTGCAACAGTTTTTCCTTCCTCGACGAAGTTTGTCGAGCTCATTCAAATTATCGGGGGTTTATCGAAGTTACTTCCCGGTACGAGGTATGCATAATATAGCGGGAGACCGATTTGTTCACTTTTTGCCTTCTTAGGCCGCAATGATTTCGGAGCAAAATAGACCTCTTTTCGAGTTCTTCGCTACTGTCGAATTGGTGAACATCAGTAAGAGACCATCTCAAGAATTATCAACGGGACTATTGCTTGCAGTAGCTTCGATCATCACAAATATTCTCCTTGCATACCTCATTCTTCGTCGATCTCCAAAAGAGATCGGCGCCTACCGATATCTTTTGCTCGCTTTTGCTGTCAACGATGTCTATTTCCCGGCAATTCATTATCTAACACTACCCGTAAGCAATTCGAAACACAATTTATTTATTTTCTATGTGATCAGGTCATTTGCACTTACAAGGATGCTTTTGTTATGTTTTCGAATGGAATTCTCACTTCAAGGGTTTGCGTTTTTATCCTTTTCGATCTTACTAGTATAAACAACGTGATCGTAATATCACGTTGTTGTATCTTTTTCTATAGACTATTTCGTCCTCTCGTGTAATTCAACACGCAACGCGATAAATATATTATTACGAAAATCAAAAGCTGTTTGACATCTCAGCTCTCAATCATGCTCTTCGGGGTGACCTTCTCACAGACGATGCCGCTTCTTGTGCATTTGTTCACTTACCGACTCATCGCCACGAAATGGTTTGCGGATTGTCGGCTTAGTACCAAAAAAAAATCTTACAATTAGGCCTGGGCGCATTTCAATCTACACGCCTCGAAACTGTTTCATCATCATCACGGCAACTTTCGCAGTAGAGTGGCCTGTATGGTAAGAATCTTAGAGATGAATATAACACATTCATGAACTGAGGTTTGGCAATAGTTACTTTTTCTACATTCCCGATCAAGAGATGGTTGACTACGTCCAGCCATTTCTTGACAGTAACTTCGGAGGAGATGGGATGGACTTCAATGGAGCGCTTTACTACGTAAGACCAAGATGAATTCATTGGCAATGCATCATTGGCAAACATTTAGAGTGTCGAAGGCGAATTTCTCTGGAGAGGATTCATCGGTTCGATGTTCTTCAACATTATGTTGAGCTTCATGATGGGAATCATCATGTTCTGTTCATATTCGATTGCTGCACATTTTCGGTGAAAACTATTCGCATTTGCGGATTGTCAAGAAGCCTTCTTTAAGAAATGCTAACATACAATGGTCAGCAAAAACAAAGCGCCTACAGCAGCAGCTCTTCTACACTCTCGTAGTGCAGGTTCCTCTTGTTTTCTGAGATCTTTCACTGCAAACTACAGTCCTGGTTGTTTCCTTTGTCAAAACAATCCGTCCCGGCTGATAGCGGACGATCCCCTGCGGTCCCAAACGATTGTATTCCTTGAGGAGTGTTAGAACAGAGAAAATCTACATTCTCAGACGCTTGTCCCGATGCTGTTCGTTTGCACACCGTGCGCTGCAGTCACAAATTTGCCCCTGCTCGGATTTCGAATGAATGTCTTTCCCAATCTCGTTTCTGCCTCTCTCACTATCTATCCGCTATTGGATGCGATCGTCATTATGATCGGAGTGAAGAGTTACAGGTCCGAATCTGCAGATTGAAATCATGCAACTGATTGTAGATGAACGATTTTTCAGAGAGACCTTACTCAGTTGGATCTGTTGCATTCCTCGTTCGATTTCTTCCACGAACAAGAACTCGACATCGATTGTTACGAATACAACGTCTTTTTCGCGAGTCTAGTTGCCGTTTGTTACATGGAATCGATAAATTTATTTCTGAAACAATGATAATGAGATAATAAATCGTCGAGAGATTGCTGTAACGACGGAGCTGAGCGTATCCCAGTGTCCTTCGGGACGTGCACCAATCGGCGCGCGCATTCTTTTCGTTTGTGGGGAATCCGTGTCAGAATACGCTCAAAGCAACCGGCATATTTTAGTTTGACATGGAGAATCCGAATTTCAATGCTGGAAAATTCCACGCATTTTTGATTTACATTTCTTCAAAAAAAAAGATGTTTTTGACCTTTTCGACCTTTCAACGAAATCCAATCGTTTCGAAAGTGTTTTTTTTTTGCGTTATACACCCCAAATTGCCCATAGACGACGTCGTTTTCGAATTTTTGAAAATCTGGAATTGATAAGCGTCGAAACTGGCACTTTAAAACGCGTTCCGCGTAAGAACGTATGAGGGGGGTGGCACAGTTGCTCAAAATGGTCGCAGGAGGCTCAAACTTTGTGGTTAGAGTCCCTAGGGGTGGGACAAACTTCAGCCGAAAAGTTGGACCCAAAAGTTGATCTTTGATCTTTGAGATAGACTTTTTACTCTTTGATTTTGACCCCTCATGTTATATACCATTCGATAGAGCATCAAAAGATTAGCTTAAGATTAAATTTTCAAAGGGTTTGGACCTCAACTTTTCAAGAAACACGAAAAAGAGTGAAAAAAGTGCTCTCTCAACTTTTTCAACAAATTATTTCAGCATGTTCAAATGGATTCCTCATCCTGGAAAGAGTTTTGATCTATGCTAATTCGTACGAAGAATTTTATAAAAATTGTCTCGAGTCGAAAATCGCTACCCCGACATGACTTTTTCTCGAAAAGCTAGCATGCAAAAGTGAGCTCAGGTTCGAATCCGCCTGCCCACATCAATCTTTTGCCAACTTTTTTCGGGCACTTGAAGATTTGATTTTGTCCCTAATCCTCTTTATTTATGTTTATTCATTGCTTTCGAGATATTCTGTGAACTTTTAAACTGAATTGTGACCCATTCTTTCAACTCCGTTTTTCACATAAGGGGGGACCCTTATGTGAAAAATGAGTCAGAAAAGTGTTTGAAAAATTTTCGTGAAAAAGTGGCTCAGATGTGAAAAATATCAAAGATTGGTCACGGTAGATACTATTGGGCATGATACTTGGGTTAATTCTGATATGACCTCCAACAACATTTTTCACAAAAGGGGGGACCCTTATGTGAAAAATGGAGTTGAAAGATTGGGCCACAATTAAGTTGAAAAGTTGACAGAATAATTCCAAACCAGCGTATGAACATACAGTACCGTGCAAAAGTATTGCAACAAAATTCAAATCACCATAACGTTCCTCAAAATGAAGATATCGACCTATGGTCGGGTGCGCTGGATAGGTAATCCATACACGATTTTAGCCATATAGTAAATCAGATCATTGCTACCTAAACTCATTCGCTGCAAATTTTCTGCTGAGGTGTGGTCGTAAATGTTTTTTTGAACCTCGGAGGAATTAGCCCAGACGCTCCAACGTTCTGTGGTGATAGCACAACCATTGATCTACACGATCCACCTTATGGCCCTTTGCAGTCATTTCGCAATAGTGAATAGGAATTATTTTCCGACACCTCCCAAATCTTTTCAAAATTATGTAAGTTCCGTCTTAGGTGACCCACAGCTACCAAACTTGGCATGTAGCATCAGTGGGTGGTCCAGTTGAGTTGTGCCAAGTTTGGGCCGGATCGGAAGCTCGGTTCGTGAATTCAACTTTTCACGTAAACTCATTGTGTCTCCAGCCAGAACTAGCCGTTCCGTCAAGGGAAAAATCTGAATTCGTGCAGTGTGGTAGCAAAACCTCTTGGGATGAAGTGTTTGAAATTTCAAAGTTAGGTGATCACTTTCTCGGGTTATACAGTTGCAAATCCGACGCGATTCTCAATGGGAAATTTCACAAAACTGCGAACTGTGTCGAAACAGATGTCTCCTTCACGTTCCTTCACGGAGCGGCTATTTCCTGGTGGGGGCAAAATGAGTTTACGTGAAAAGTTGAATTTACGAACCGAGCATCCGATCCGGCCCAAACTTCGCACAACTCAACTGGACCACCCACTGATGCTACTTGCCAAGTTTGGTGGCTGTGGGTCACCTGAGACGGAACTTACTTAATTTTGAAAAGATTTGGGAGGTGTCGGAAAATAATACCTATTCACTATTGCGAAATGCCTGCAAAGGGCCGTAAGGTGGATCGTGTAGATCAATGGTTGTGCTACCACCACAGAACGTTGGGGCGTCTGGGCTAATTCCTCCGAGGTTCAAAAAACATTTACCACCCCACCTCAGCAGAAAATTTGCAGCGAATGAGCTTAGGTAGCAATGATCTGATTTACTATATGGCTAAAATCGTGTATGGATTACCTATCCAGCGCACCCGACCATAGGTCGATATCTTCATTTTGAGGAACGTTATGGTGATTTGAATTTTGTTGCAATACTTTTGCACGGTACTGTATATAAAGAGGATTAGAGACAAAATCAATTCTTCAAGTGCCCAAAAAAAGTTGGCAAAAGATTGATGTTGGCAGGCGGATTCGAACCTGAGCTCACTTTTGCGTGCTAGCTTTTCGAGAAAAAGTCATGTCGGGGTAGCGATTTTCGACTCGAGACAATTTTTATAAAATTCTTCGTACGAATTAGCATAGATCAAAACTCATTCCAGGATGAGGAATCCATTGGAACATGCTGAAATAATTTGTTGAAAAAGTTGAGAGAGCACTTTTTCACTCTTTTTCGTGTTTCTCGAAAAGTTGAAGTCCAAACCCTTTGAAAATTTAAACTTAAGCTAATCTTTTGATGCTCTATCGAATGGTATATAACATGAGGGGTCAAAATCAAAGGGAAAAAAGTCGATCTCAAAGATCAAAGATCAACTTTTGGGTCCAACTTTTCGGCTGAAGTGTGTCCCACCCTTAGGGACTCTAACCACAAAGTTTGAGCCTCCTGCGACTATTTTGAGCAACTGTGCCACTTGCCTTACGAATTTAAACGTTCTTACGCGGAACGCGTTTTAACCCATATTCCTAAAACTTGGCCAAATATCAGCACTCGGTATGGGATCAACACCTTTGAAATATTGCAAGGGGTTGCAGAAATGACTTCCGGGGGGATAAGATGCACTCTCTCGTGGAAGGTCTCTTTCATATGTGAATGTTTTGACGCAAAATGGAAAAAAATTCGTTTCGAAAATCCGAACAAAATCAATCGTTTATTTTACAGCTCAAGTTGGTCGATATTGTGATGGATGTGGGAGACAGCATCAATCCTGCTGTGGATATTGGACAGATAGAGGGCGCGTTCATGCAGGTAATTTTTGTGCACTACATCACCAATGTCTCAGCTAAGAACCAGTGGAGTGACTGAAGGAGCCAGTTATCCGTAAAAATTTGAATATTGCGAAAAAAATTACGTTTTATCATTACAGGGCTACGGCCTAACAACCTCCGAAGAGATCGACACTGACGACAAGGGTAAGATTACCAATGCGAGCGTCTACGCGTACAAGGTAATTTCAGTATCCACATGTACTGGTCCAAAGAAAAAGAAACATTTTCGAAATTAGACTATTTTCAGATCCCAACCGTGCACATGGTTCCTGAGCGATTCCGTGTCAAACTGCTCGAGAACGGCAAGAACTGGCCTGGACAGATTTATCGATCGAAGGTTACTGCTCCTCCTCTTTGAGATACACTTCGCATTATCACACTCAACAGGCGATCAGTTCATACATGTCTGAATTTAGTGACGAATACAACTAAAAATTTACAGAATTCATACCATTCAGGGAATCGGCGAGTCTCCGTACATGCTGGCTGCAGTTGTGCACACGGCGCTGCGAATGGCCATTAACTCGTACAGGTACCGCATTTTACTAACGATTAGAGCGTCTTGAGAGTTAGGATAAAGCCATTCCACGCATCAAATGCGAAGTTCACATCTCTCCAATTGCTTCTTAGTGGTCTTTTCTGTCGGAGCAAGCAAGATGATTTCGTATGCTGATACTCCGCATTTTCAGAGGCAAAGAGGACTTCATCCGTCTCGACTCTCCCCTCACAGCCAAACGCATTCTCAGTGCATGCAAAGGCGATCAATAATGAGCGAACGTTCACGTATAAGTTCATGTATACTTCAAGACAATAAACAAATTATTTATTGCAAGAACAGCAGCAATAGTCATAAAAGGGGCAACGGCTCGTCCAACTAGACGATTGTCTCAAACGCACGTGAAGTCAAGGAGTTGATTGAATGAGTTTGTCTGTGCTGCGATTATCCGACTGAAATGCGTTTGTTATCATCAAAATGCCCCTTCCGAAATCCTAGGAAAAATTTCGTCGGTTCTTAGCTGCATGCACGCATAGCATTTCGCGTTTTAATGTAAAATTTAACTCACAAAGTCTCTGCAGCAGGGTGGGCCTTCTGTACACATAGCAGTTCTGCCTATACTGCCTCCACTGCCAGTCATAGTACCACTGTGTGTACTGTCGTGTGTTGTAGTCGTAGTACCACTGGCACTGGTAGTTGTCTCGGCGACGGAACAGGTAGCTCAACCCCAGCATGCCGTCTGCAAAGGGAAAAATGGTGTTTGAAGTGCGTAAGATCTCTGAATTGCATAGTGATGATGTTATGGTTCACCTCCTCCTCCGCCTCCTCCACTACTGCTGCTACTGCCACCCATCCCGAAGTCTGACGAAGGGAAGTCGGACGAGCTGGATCCTACAACAAGCCGAGTGTTTACTTTTCTCTAATCTTCTTCATCTCGACAACCAAACCGGCGTTAGGTAACATTTTGAAGTGCCATTTATAAATGAAATTTGATATTGGCTTACTTCCTCGTCCACCTTTCCCACCACCGGATGAAGGAGTGTCCGAGGAGCTGCTTCCGCCGCCTTTCCTTGACACTGCAATAAAGTTCCAAATAAGGTTCCAAATAATATTCTTTTCACAAACTCTCTCGCATCTCTGGCCGGTGAGAGCGCATTGCAAAACAAGAGATCGTTAAATAGCGGAGCGATAATGATGCAATAACTTACAAACTTCCGAAACCAGAACGCCGAGGCAGAAGACAATGGCTAGTGCTGCAGTTCGCATTCGCGCTAGAGGATGAACTGTGTATATCCGAGCGCCCCTTACGCCTTTTATAGCCGCTGCGCATACCTTGAAAATACGGCTCCGCTGTAGCGGTCGGCGAATAGGCTAGAGACGAGCCAAATTCGATCTCTTGAAAGCGCGCGCGTTCTCACTTATTGTCTTGATCTGCACCAGCGAACTCTGATCTCAAGCATCACGCTGACTCTCACGTATGATTGTAAGCTAATCTATCAGAGGTAGCGAGAGAGCACGGGAAATGGAGAGAGTTATCTCCAATCTCAATCAAACTGATCAGCGAAGGGATCGTTCTCGCGCGGTGCAATCTTGATTAGGGTTCACTCTCGCTTGTCACGTTCCCTGAGTCACTCACGCGGGGGGAAACAAAGGTTCAAATAGTTTAGCAGCGCACGCCTTTCTCTTGGTAAAGTGGACTCGAAAGGACCCATTGAGTGCTCATCGCAGTGTGTTCATTCTAGCTTTTCTAGAGGGGCAGTGCAGGTCGTTTAGTGTTGCTTCGGGTAAGTGCACGACTTTTCCCGATCAATGTTCAGCAGCGCTACGTTGTAGCCAAATCGCACGGTTCCGCCCCATCTCATGGTGATGCAAGTCAAACATACATTGGGGAATTTCCTCTCCCTGTACATCTGAAACATCGCCCCTCCCCTCCGTTCCCCCCCCCTTTCGCTTTTGATGAATTGGACTTTATCTCATTCTCGGTCTGAGTTAGCGTGGCTTTCCGTCTTTCGATCTCGGCTTAATGAAAGCTCTCTGGTTTGTTTGAATTTCACGCTCTTCCGGGTTAATGGTTTTGGGTGCACCGTGTAGCCTCTATTTGATGCGTTTATGAGAAGGGAAGAGAATTGTTAATGTGATGCGTTATCAAATCCAAAGATGTTTACGGCAAACAGCAAACGGGAAAATTGCAAGGGAAATACTACTGCTTTTCACACAGTCTGTATTCGGTCAGAGGCGCGAGAGTTAGAGAACCAAGTCAGAAAAAGGACAATGAAATGCGAGGAACTTTTAGGATACGCCTAGAGAAGAATGTTGGTGATCGCATTGAACACTATGAGTGCACTGGCGAATTGGTAATGGAAGTAATTCAAATCGACGAAGGACGATATGATAGCGTGGAAACAGTAGGGCAACCAGAGAATGAGATTACACGAAAGCATCAGGAATGCCTGAAAATTCCAGTTTCTTAGTCCTGCATAGCCGGGCGAAAACGTGAAAAGGGACCTTTCTTCGCGCTTTTCTTCTCACGACCGTCACGGTTCGCACCCATGGAGCGTTTATGGACTTTGGAGTCTGCAAAGACCCGTGGTTTTCTCGTCTTTTTGTTGTTTTGCGATATAATTTTCAAGCTGACCGATCTCGGCGGATATGTGGCTCTTCTGGGCAATTGGCCAACAGTAAGAAGATGTCTTGGAGCATCATATGATTTGTTGAAACCTTGAGCATCAACTAGGAGAGGCTTTCGGCGTGATGTTGAATTACTTGGTTGCGTGAGGAGCTCGCGCTTCGGAGAAGTATTCTATAATGCAAGTTGTCAGATTTGGGACTATGCTATATCGCCATTGTATCGCTGTTTTGAACTCGTTCTTGTTCTTCCATATTCTGGAAACATACCGCACTTCTCGAAATACGCCTCGAGCATTTATTATGGTGAGCATGAGTATTCTTTTCAATATCATCGGCCATAATTTGACTGCAACAAGATGTTGTATTTTGCCATTTTTGCAAAACTTTCACATACGGTATAAATTGATTATTTGTCTTCGTTGTTGTTCGTCGCACGCTTGCAAACTTCCTGTATTATTGCGCTCATTCTCAGAAAAAACAGTCATAATTCTAGACCTCACTTTTGAACTACACTTTTTACGCCTGAAAATTCCCCTTTTCTTGCGTTTGATAATACAGCAAGGATTAGAGTGTAGAGAATCAATTCGAACAGATATGGTATGATGCACATTGTAGAAATGTGAACGATATTGTAGACCTGGAAATGCAGGGTTCAGATGCGTTTGCATATCTTTCTCGCTTACCCTTTCCCACTCAAGCATGTGGAGCCAGTCTTCTTCGATCGAAGAGTTTGTGATTTGTGAAACCTCCTGATAATTCTCAACGTGAACGCTGGTGCTCCCTGGTTTCTCCTTGTACTTTTCGTAGAGTATTGTACACTCGTTCCTAAACGTTTGAAATATCCATCCCATCGAATTTATTTTCTCTAGCAAAGAACGCATTTGGAAAACAACGAAGTGAATTCTCAAATGTACCACTATTTACAATAGTATAACTGACCAAATTGTTGAGCACTGAGGACAGTCGATGTTATCATCGACGTAAATTATCTTGAAGATGAATAGTTGCGGAACCGAGGGAATAAGGGCTAGTGTCCATGAGATAAAAAGAAACAGGCGCGCGTTGAAATCGTTTGTCTGCAACAGCAATATTGCTGACGCTTTCCTATCTTCTTTCTGGTAAATAGGAAGCTTCCGGCAAACATTACGCGACATCTAGCGAATCGTAGAAATTTTCGCTCCATCGGAGAGCGAATTAGAGCAATATTTTCGAAATCAAAGCGATTTCGTTTCCTCATCTCAAATGAACTCACTCCTGCGTGCACTTCATTCAGATGAGTCATCGTCGTGAGACGATCGAAAGCTATGAGCACCTGAGAATGGTGTAGTTCTCGATTAATGTTTGAACCGTATATTGCACCTGCATGTTTGCTGTAAGGTGGAAGGCGAAGGTCGTAATAAACTTGTAAAATCGACAGAGCACATCACCGCCAAACCACTGAAACACAGCATTTGAATGATTATATGCCAAAATGGCTCACCCAGAACGTCGTTATCCAAGTGACTTGAGTGGGCGCGTATACGAAAAGAATTAGACCATCAGCGACTGAGAGCGAAATTTTGTATGAGAGAAGACGAGCGGCGACATTCTGGACGGGAAAATACTGGTTCTTTGAGACAGTTTGATGAAGATGACAAGAACCGACCAGATTTTGTTTACAGCATCGTCGGAACTTGTGAATAGTGTAAACTGAAGCGATGGCTCCGAGAACGATAGCAACGGCGTACATCGCACGTTCGATCTGAGTACGTCTCGATCATGAAATTTTTTTCCGAGACATATAATATTTGACTTTTGTTTTCGAAACCCTTTCTATAATTTATGATAGATTGAAAACCTCATAGGCGAGCGGCAGTTGATATTCGTCCGATAGCTCATCGACAGCTTCTGAGAAATAGTTTTTTTACCGAGAGGAATTTGATTGAGCAGTGAGAATGATATTTGCTCTCATTGAAAGAACATTTGTTTCTAGAAAGGGCATACCATTGTCTGGGACTGTTCCAACACGAGTCCTTCCTTGGAGTTTCCTAGCTTCGGAAGACGGCATACCTCGATTGTCGATAAGCAACTGATGCACAAATACTCATGTGACAATGAATTTCGCATACGCGGAAGCGAGGAAATACGAAATACGGCAACGATGGATCTAACTCGACCCTGCAAAAAACAGGAAGCGCTAATGGATAGACCAAACGTTATCGGAAGTGGAGAGGGGAATGGAAATAGGAAATTAGAAAGATTCCGAGAGACGTGCGAATCACCAGCAATAGCTCTCTCATAACGCTTCAAACGCCCTTCTATTGTGCCTCAATGTTTTCTTTAAAATGAGAAGCAGTGACCAAAATTCCGTAGTGCCTAAATAACTTGCGAGCACGATTAGGTACTGAAGCAAACGAAGGAGTTGAAGAAATTCGAATTAAAAGAGAGAGAGAGAGGAGCGGAGTGGAGATGAATTAGAAAAAAAACCATTACATTTTTGAAGGACAATGTAACTCAGCAGACTGGAACAAATTAACCGGTTTTTTTGGAATCTACAAACACTTCACGTGGTGCTATTGAGACGATTAATTGATACGTTGAACTGACCGATCTCTTCTTCATATTTCGAAGGTGTATCACTAACTTTGTATGTTAGAATATCTCTCGGAGATCTTCCTAACACGGACGGTCTCACTATACTCTCCTATCAAGATGACTCCTTGCATATGCAGAACTAGAGAATTTCCCCATTAGGGAAGCTTTGCTTTTCCAATCTCGTCTTTCGATTTCGGCTTAATGAAAGCTCTCTTGGGTGTTTGATTTTCAAACGTCTCCGGGGTAAATGTCATAGCGTGCACTCGCACCCCTCTTTTTATTAGCCTTTTGAGTCAATGCGGAAATACAATTACGAGATTACAAGCATACGAGTAGGGACGGAAAATGAGGAAATGGCCATCCTCATTTTGCGCAATCTCTTGCCTCTCAGGCCGATGAGAGATTGCGTAAAATGAGGAGACGTTCCTTCACTTGCCATCCCTAGTGGGATGATATTACCGGAAAATAGTGGATACAACCATTACTGATGGATAATTACAAGCATGAAATACCTAGAGAAGAATGTTCGTGATAGCATTAAAGACCACCAGAGCAGAGGCGAATTGGAAATAAACGTAGTCTATTTCGACGAACGACGACATAATCGCGTGGACACAGTAGGGAAGCCAGAAGATGAGATTGAAGGAGAGCATCAGGAAGGCCTGGAACGAATACTAAGAAGCTTGCTCATTAGGGATTAGTGTTGTTGGATCGAATTATTCGCATACGCAAATAACTTTCACAAGATTAGTCGAGAATGAGCTCTATTCGAATGAAATCTTTATTTTATCCGCGAATGGATCACGAATATTATTCGCAAATGGATTTGCTCACCTTTCTTTTCGCATTCCTCCTCACAGTCGTCACAGTTTGTACCCAGGGAATGGTAGTCTCCCGAGCCTCTCTTGGGCTGGCCTCATTTCTCTGGAATTATAACCCCTGTTGAGGTAAACTGCGTCGAAAGACACGCATCTACTCTCGTCGTCATAAACCGAGATCATATCCGTTTCCCTCACTGACCTTCCCGTGAGGATGCGTGGCGCTCCTCGATAGAGTGCGTGCTGCCAATGGACGAGAACGGCGGTCAATAGAAGAAGAAACGCCTGCAATGTCCCTCGAGAATCACGATCCCAACCCCTCACTGCCACCTTGCGCATCGACTGCTATGGTCATCCGCCTCGGGCCCAAGAAGGGACTGCCGAAATCGAGATGACGTTCACGAGTTGGCGACGAGTTCTGAAGCATATTTATCACAGTAGATGTGGCAAAATGTGAATAAAGTATTGATCAAGAAACTTACCGCACTTTTAGACGGCCTCCGTGTGAGAATTTGCTTCGAATGAACGGGAGAATCCGTGTGCGGATCTTCGATAACGGCCACACTGAAATCAAATGATTATAGAGTGATTATTGCAAGTTGATTACTCACGAAAGACTATTGACTTGCTCCATTCTATCATTTTTCTTCGTAGATTGGCATGTTCGCAGGATCTTTCTGCGAGATTTATGAAATATGCATTTTTTCGAAAAGCGAAATCTCACTTGTGCACGAAACGACGGAATCCGGAGAACTCTCCCTTCTTTGCATCAGAAAGAATAGAAATAATGAGAGCATAGATAATCAGCTCAAGCAAGTAAGGAGCGATGCACATCAATGAGATGTGAACGATGTTGTACATCTGGAATAGAAAACTTTCGACAAAACTTTCGACGTTCGACATCGGAATTTATGTTTTTCACCTTCTCCCATTCTTGCATGCGAATCCACTCATTTCTGATCGATGAATTGTTAGGCAATGAAATCACCTGAAGTAAATCCAAATGTTTCGTAGGATGCGGATCGGGTAATCTAGTTCTCCCGAAGAGAGTCTTATCCTCATCCCTTGAAAAAGCCCTCCAAAAACCCTGCCTTTGAAACCATTTCATTAGGATTGTGTGAGGCTCAACTGTTCTTCCGGGGAACAGAGCTACTGCACTTTCCCGGACAAAAGGTTCAAGATGAAATGCGTTTCAGTGAACCCTAACTGAACTGGTTTCCCGTACGCTTGGTGGTCCGGGTTGAGGAGGAAATGGGGATATTTTATGTTTCCCGCGGAAGTGCAGAAGTTCCGGGGAAATAGAGAGTTGTACGAGATCTTACAGTCCAGTTGCCGCTCTCCCGGATAATCCTCCTCCGCTCTTGCTCTTCCTCAAACAGGACGCTGTACTCCTTCCTGAGAGTGTCCATTTTTGTTATGCTTTAGTTCAATAATATCTTCTCCCTTCACTTCCTGGCGCTAAGGAAACTAATGAAAAGTCTGAGTGGCACCCCATTACGCCAACGTAAAAAGATTTATGGGACCACGAGAAGGGGTGAAGGATTGGGTGATTCATAGCCACGGGAATTGGGTGGGAAGAGTAATGGAGACGGACTGATATTAATGGCAAAAACTGAAAAATGCGTACCAGATTGATGAGCACTGCGGGGTATCTGAGTCATCGTTGACGTAAATGAGCTTGAATATGAGCAGTTGAGGAATGGAAGAGAAGAAGGCGAGAAACCAAGCGATTAACAGAAATAGATGCGAGTTGTAGGGGATGTTCTGGAAATATTAATGCTGGTGTTTTTGAATCCAGGAAGTGGTATTCGAAATGTCAAACATCCCTTTGCAGAGAAAATTGTTTTGCAGAGATTTCGAGTTCAGTGTGAGTTCGATTATGCTTTGTGAGATTCTTCGACGGATTTTACGTTAATGAAAGCTCACTCCTTTCGTGTTCACTTCGGTGAGATGTGTCATGGTCACCAGACGATCGAATGCAATCAACACCTAAATGGCCCATATCTCGGCTTCACACCTTCCAAAATATTGAAATACCTGCATGTTTCCGGTCAAATAGAATGCAAACGTCGTAGTGAACTTGTAAAACCGGCATAGAACATCACCACCGTACCACTAAACAATTCTCCATTGATTTAAGGAATTGGAATGCGTTTTCCCACCCAGAAGGTTGATATCCACAGGAACTGCGTGGGTGCGTAGATGAAAAGAATGAGGGCGTCCGCTACAGAGAGTGAGATCTTGTACGAAAGGAGGCGAGCGGCTACACTCTGCAAATTAGCATCGCTCGGCGAGATCTCTTTCACGACTCTCCTCGTTTCGCACACTCTCTCACCGTCCAGTGAGGCGAAAGCGCGAAATGAGGAGAGCAATCTCTTCATTTGCCATTCCTGACCCCTTTGTCCCCAGGGAATACCCAGACCCTTACCCGATTCTCCCCGCAGCACCGTTGGAACTTTCGAATCGTGGCGGTTGCGGCAATTACTCCGAGCACTATCGCCACTCCGTACATCGCCCGTTCGATCTGGTATTCAACACGAGTTATTTGGGGAGTTTCGCGGCTGTTTGTGAACGAATTGCTGGCTATGGAATGCTACACTCTAGCCAATATGAAGAAGCCAAGAACGTTATCCGTAATTCGGTTGTAAAATGAAACCTCATATCTGAGCGGCAGCTGGTATTCCTCATCCACTTCCGCATCGTCGGTGTCTGAAATGAGGATTGAATCTGAGAATAACGGAATCTTGCGAAAGGCTCTTGTGAATTTCGAATAGTTGTGCTTCACTTTCTAGTGAGAAATATCTAACGCAAAAGGTGGTGGTGTGGCGGTGAATAGGCACATTTTCGATGGAAATGAGGATGGAAATGACTCACGATTATCGAGAATCGTTCCTGCCTGACTGCTTGAAACCATAGCTCATTTGTTCCTTGTCATTGAGCGAAATCTCATCTGAAACGGAAGTTATGACGAAGAAAGGAGCTTTGGATAGAAAATACTTGACGTGCTCTAGAAGAGAGAGGGAAGAGCGCGCGCTCAGGCAGATTAAGATTGAATTTGGGAGGAGCGGGAAGGGATGAATGGAAGGGGAGGAGAGGAAGAGAGGAATGAACCCCATCGAGAAATTCGAGAAATTGAAGGAAGGGGTGAATCTCGAAATGCTCTTGGAAATTGGCACGTCTATCGTCCTGACACACTTTCATGTGTAGCAAACTTTTTCTCAGACACATTAAGGATAGCTTGAAAAAGTAATTCGAAGACATAGTTTATGTAGGCGGTTTATAGATGCAGAAGGAAAATCGTGAAAATCGGTTGAAACTCACATGCTCACTGGGAAAATGAGGAAAGGAACGTGTTAGCTGCTCTCCACCCCTTTGTTTAGTTAGGCTCATTTGCACGGGCAAGCTTCCTTGGGGAATAGAGTCCGGAATATCATTAGGGTCCGAGTGCCCCCGGACTCTCTTTCTTCGCGCGCTTCTCTGAGTGGTTAGAGAAACGGCGGACTACGCGGTAAGAGAAGAGCACGAGAGACAGTGGAAGAATAGTCGGCGGGCCCGGTTTACGCGCATTGCGGGCAGAGAGTGAGAGGAAATATGTTTGCTGCACCAACATAGATCTCATTAGCGTTATTGCAGCTTTTTGTCCCTGATAGTCGTGTTCGGCCTAAACTGATGTATGATTGCCAATGTCACTGCGGTTCTGCTTCGATGAGTTATGGACAATTTGGAAGAAGTCCAGCGGTGACTTTGATAATAAAACTTCCACGCATGACAATTTTAGATCTTTGCTATTTACGGCGATGCAAATTCAGCTGCTCCTGACGTTCGACAGCTCTCAGTCCGTCGATTTCCTTTTGCCGCACTCAACTCTATAGACTATAGCCCCAAGTACTCGCAGTATTCTTGAAATACCCCAGTCATACTGTTATTGTCGTGAGCTCTTTTTTGAGTGCATCCTGATCATCATAAGGCAGTGGCAAAATTTCGACAGTCTAGTCGTGATGGATGCTCATCTATACGGGTTCGAGTGGGATCGAGATTATTTCATCAATGCTTCGATAAGGTAATTTATCGAAAATACGGAGTACAAAGTCGTTCTCCACTTCAGATTTCGCGAGATCACTTTGTTGATTTCACTCATTTTCATCCACCCTCTGGCTATTTTCGTTGTTCTGAAAAAGAGCTCCATGACTGTTGATTGTAAAGTAGGGTATCTCTGTCATACGGTAAGAGTTCCTGCCTAAACCAAACAAAACTGCCTTCTCAGACAATTATGGTTTCTCTGCAAGTCTATTTCGGAGTGTTGCATCAACTTTACACCCTATCTCCATACCCTATCATTCTCTGCACTGGGTATCTACGTGGCGCGGATCCAGCAACGTTATGGGTATCTTCAAAACTTGAATGCGCGCATTATTTCTTTCCGCCCAGGTCATTCTCTCTGTCTTTACTGCCGGCGTTTGCGTGCCGTATCTATACCTAATGTTGCGAGTGCATCAGAAGATTTTGATCTCAACAAGCGTACTAAAAATGTCAAAAAGGTGAGTCAACCGATTGCAAAACATATTTCAAAAGCTCCTTTTAGAACTCAAACCGTCATAATTCTTCTCCTAACTACGAGTCTACTCTTAAATATTCTCGGTTTCTATCTTTGGACTGTAGAGACACCAAACAAGAACGTGTTGTTGAGCGTAAGCAATGCTGATGGAGAAACCTTCTTTTTTCTTTTAGAACAAAAATATCGAATGGGCAAGGAACTTCACTTCGAATTTTGTTGTCCTTGGAAGTGGAATTGGAGATCTCGGTGTATTCAAAAACGGTATAATCGTTCCCTCCTATTCCTCCATCGACCAACTCGTTCAGAGCTGAAAATCTTATTAGCATCGGTCGCTCTAAACTTTTCTTTCTACATAGTGATAATCTACCACACTGTCTACAAAATAGGCAAACAATTGGTGTGTTTTCATTCGATGATTAAGTAAAAATAAATTTCAAGAGCACTTTCTCCCAAACGAAGAAGATTCAGGTTCACTTTCTCCACTCACTCATCTATCAGGTTCGTTTCAACACACTTTTCAAAGAGAAAACTAGTACTTGGCGATATTTGGAAGAAAATTCATGGAAGGGTTTGCAGGCGGTCACCAAAGGCGTCCTATTCATCGCTCCTCTCGTCTTTCTGTTCATTGGCCTTCATGAATACCGCGAGAGCTGGGACTGGCCGCCACTGTTGGGCGCAATACTTCGATTCGTGCTTGTTGTAAGCACTTTAGTGTTATCTTCTTTTCCCTGGACTTCATAGTACTCGAATGTTTAAAAAAGGCTTGCTCAGAAGAGTTTACTTGCGAAACCGGATATCAGAGACCTGGGGAGACATCTGTTGTAGAATATTTCAATATTGTTTTCAGCTGCTATTCTCTCTGTGCCCGCCCTCACATTCGCTGATATTTCTGGCGAGAAATCCATGGTGCAGAAAGGTTCGTTTCAATAAATTTAACTATTTTCACTCTATTCTTTAGATGATCAAGAGTCGGTTCACCTTGCTGCCTATACGAGCCACCTCCGTTAGAAGCAGCGTAACAACGAGCGAACTAGTTCCCGATGCAAATCCCCGATTCTGACTCTTACCTGTAATGAATAATGTTTCCTTGTTTTTCCCTATCGATCTGCCCTTTTCGAAGCTACTTTGAGTAGTTTAAGAGAAGTGCATTCCGTATGAACAAGAGAGGCCGAGAAAACATAATGTTTCTCCCTCAAAAACACCTGCCGAGAGTCTAAACATTTCGTCCAATCTTCTCTTTTCTGATGCTGTGCTACGTGACCGATTTGGATTCTTTCCATCACGGTGTCTAGTTTTTCCAATATTTATTCTCGAAGGATTTTTCAGTGTTCCCACTGATTCGATCAACAGGGACTGCAAAATGCAGTCCAATGTTTTCTAGGGGAGGGTATCATCCACGACCAAAGTCAATGCCAATTTACCGACCCCTGGGGTAGAAGACTTGGGTTTGGCTGATGATGGCTGGATCGTTCTCTTTTCACCTTTGTTTACCAGAAGTACGCCAATTCACCTTACCGCACTGAATCCCATAGTCCAGCACACGTTCATTATTCTCGGAACACGTCTGTCGCATTGTTATGTTTTGTCCGCATTCTTTTTTCTTATCGTGTTATGCCTACAATCTTACTCTCCTCCTCATCAGGACCGACAATTTTGCCAGTCTCGATAACTTCCTCTCGATGGATGCTGAATTGTCGTACGGATTCGAGCTGGATCGAGACTATTTCATCACTGCATCGATTATGTAAGCCATCCAACTTCCGGAACCAAGACCGTACATCTTCTTCAGCTTTCGTTATGTCACCGTGGTCATTTCACTCGTGTTCATCCATCCTCTGGCAATCTATGTCGTGCTGAGAAGGAGTTCCATGTCTACAGACTGTAAAATAGCCTACACCACTCATACTGTACGTTGAACTCACTAGAATGTTTCTTATTACTAGAATGAATAAAAACACACAAAACCTATTTAGATGATTCTGGTCTCCTTGCAAGTATACTACGGAATACTATATCAGTTCTACACCCTTGCTCCGTATCCGATCATTCTCAGCAAAGGTCTCCTTTGTAACGGTGCAGCTGAACCGGCGACACTTTGGGTATATTGAATCAATTCTGCTCATATTCACTTGCTGTTTCCAGATCATTCTTTCTTTGCTTACGGTCGTGGTTTGCGTCCCGTATCTTTTCCTCATAATGCGAATGCACCAAATGATTTTGCTATCGGACAGCCCACTGAAATTATCCAAAAGGTGTTCACTTTTTTACTGATGCATCGCAATGCAAATATTACAGAACACAAACCGTTATCATTCTTCTATTGACTACGACACTCCTTTCGAATATCTTCGGATTCGTTAATTGGACTGTAGAAATACCAAACAAAGACGCGTTGTTGAACGTTTGTTGCAATTTTAACAATCGGTTTTCATTTTTATTCTCAGAATAAAGATATCGTATGGACAAAGAATTTCACGTCAAATTTCGTCGTACTTGGAGAGGGATTTGGAGACATCGGCGCATTCAAGAACGGTAAACTCAAGTTTCCCCTTGTTTGTTCAATAAAATCACTCAGAGCTGCGACTATTGCTTGCATCAGTTGCTTTGAACTTCTCTTTCTACTTAGTGATAATCTACCACACCATCTACCGAATGGGAAAGCAATTGGTTTGGTTATTCCCTTTTTCCATATAATCTGAGTATTTTTCAAGAGCACATTCTCGGCAACGAAAAAGACGCAGCTCTACTTTCTCCACTCCCTCATCTATCAGGTTTTTAATGAAATATTAGTTGGTAATTATCGGAAAACTTCCAGGCGTCCACTAAAGGGATTCTTTTCGTAGCTCCTCTCGTCTTTCTCTTCATTGGCCTACATGAATTCCGCGCGAGTTGGGGATGGCCTCCACTTTTATGCGCGCTGCTTCGCTTCATGCTTTTGGTAAGCAAACAAGGGGAAACGGAACGTGTGGAGTTCATCGGAAGTGTATCTACCCACCATCCACCCGGCCACCACCCTGCGTCAAGCAATCTAGTTTAAACAATGAGAGAAACATGTTTGCTCTTCCGGGGAACTCCACAAGTCCTGAGGAATTTTCACTCTTACTTCACACTAGATCTGGTTTCTCGCTAGGAGGGACATTCTTTACCTTTCGGAATGAACCACTAGGCTCAAAAAACTAGGCTATCATAATCTCATCCGCCAGGGCCGGGAAAGCCTAGTGCTTCTGAGAAACCAGATTACCATTTGCCATCGGATCCACTTCTTTGATAGCAAGAAGTTAGAAGTGGCCTACTCTTGAGAAATGAGTTCTTTTTTTCAGATGATGTTCTCGCTTTGCCCTCCGACACACTCGTTGATCTTCCTGATGCGAAATAAATGGTGCCGACAGGTAATTCTTCAAGGATTGTCCATGTTTAGATGAAGATTTATTCAGATTTTCCTAAATCGTCGCCTAAGTTTGTTACCGATCAAAGTGTCCGTGGGAAGCAGTGTTACGCCGAGTGATCTAGTATCTATTGCAAATCCTAGAATGTAGAAGTGACCAGTTCTAGTTCTAGTTCACATGTTTACGAACGAAATTGATATGTTATGTTCTGCTTTCTCAGATTGCTTTGCTGGATTATGAACATTTAATACCAATCATACAAGTTAACATTGCGGAAATACAATTACAATTACAACATGATACGGAAACAATTTTTCGTCGCAGACATCTACAAAATACCATAGCGATATAATTTTTATCGCTGGCAGCAAAAAGTATTAGTTGTATTTGACATCATTTGCGTTCCGTCTGGTCGTGCGAAGAGAAAATTATGCAGAAAGGACGCATAATGATGCAGAGAAGAGAAAAGAAAAGAGGGTAAATGAAGAATCTTCATCTGTGTAACTTTTCGTGTGACGGTTTTGTAAAGACTCCGAAGACTAAAGACATTGCGTAACACTTCAAACACTGATCTTCAATATTATTCATACTGAAGTGTGTGTGTTCTATCAGAAAATATGATATCCTTTACATTCAAATATTTGTTGTTCGCGAATTGAAACCATCTGGTACTAACGTTACTGAGCTATTAGTCCGTAGATCAGTCCAAAGCGCTTACCTTGTTCTCGGAATATCTTATTTATTATTCACGTGAGCACATTAGGGACATGATTGGGAGATATAATGTTCTCAGTCTCAACAGCTTCAATTCATGGCTACTCAACTCTCGTTTGGCCTCGAATTGGACCGTGATTATTTCGTAAACACTTCCATTATGTGAGGTCTTAGGCAATTCTGTAGCATATTGACTATCTCGTTCAGAATGCGTCAAGTGATCGTTATCATATCGGTTCTATTTGTTCATCCTCTGACGATATTCGTTGTGCTAAGGAAGAGTTGCATGTTCGTTGACTATAAAGTAGGCTACGTCACTCACACGGTGCGCTTGGCAAAAAGGAAGAAAGACGAGAACACCTTCCAGATTCTGCTGATAGTACTTGAAATCTACTGCGGTCTGCTCTATCAACTCTACCCGCTTGCGCCTTACCCTATCATTATGTGCACAGGATTGCTATGCAGTGGCGCAGCCGATTCCTCTACCTTGCTGGTCGGTTTCGCCAGCACTTATAAAGATAAATACAGTTTTTTGAAAATTTTCCTATCCGTCTTCACTTCGATTGTTTGCGTCCCATATCTCTTTCTTTTTCTACGATTGCACCAAACACTTTTGATTTCTGAAAGCGTGTGGAAAGTGTCAGACAGGTGAATTCAGATCGGTTGCAGTTATAGATCTTAGAAAGGACTCCTGAAATTCTCACGTAACTCTCAGAACACAAGCAATAATCTTACTTCTGCTGACGGCTACTTTGCTGGCAAATATCTTTGGGTTCTACTACTGGACGATTGACGATTCAAACAAAAACGAATCGTTTAATGTGAGCTCGGTGTCGAACCATTTAATATGTTCGCTTCTTCAGATCAACGATCTAGTTTGGGCAAAAAAAATCACAGCGAACTTTCTCGCTCTCGGAAAGCAAATTGGTCAAATCGGAGAATTCGGGAACGGTTTGTTTCTTTTCAGGGTTTTTTGCAATCAACTCACTCAGAACTCAAACTTCTTCTGCTTTCGATTGCAATCAACTTCTCTTTTTACATTACAATTATCAATCATTCCGTCTACATAATTCGAAAACAATTGGTCTGTAATCGAGTCATGTTCGACTCTACATTCTTAGTTTGAAGAACACTCGCTCCGCAACTTATAAGGCACAAGTATATCTGCTTCACTCTTTGATTATTCAGGTGAATATGAACATCTGCAGAATATTACTTGGGAAATGCAGGCAACCTCCGTGGCCATTCTTTTCATTGCTCCACTCGTCTTTCTCTTTATTGGTTTCCAAGAGTTCCGGGAGAGTTGGGGTTTGCCGCCACTTCTTTGTGCTACATTGCGCTTTCTCCTTCTGGTGCGTTATTTCAAACGTCGGAGTTTCAATAAGTTGAATGACTGTATCTCTCCTCTATCTCGCATCTCTATTCTTCCGCACTAAGGCTCGATGTCGGAGAGAGTAGAAAACATCTCTCGATTCATTAGAAAAGATAGATACATCAAGTATCCAAGAAAGGCACACAACATATCCACGTAGTTCCAGATGCTCTTCGCCCTCTCTCCACCCTCCAACTCGATCATTCTTCTACTGAGAAACCCTTGGTGCAGACAAGTATGGATAAAAAAAATGAATCAATAAGTTTCAACTAATTTCTCAGGTATTGCGAAACAGCCTGCTACCCTCAAAGGCCCTCTCAGCAGGAAACAGTGCCATGCCGAGTCACGCAGTATCAATCACAAATACTCGGTTGTAGCCATTTGAATACAGTTTTTCTCAATATATTTTTTACATTCCAATAGCACTTATTTATGATATGTTTGAAAAATGAAATAAATAGATGAGAATAAAAAGAAGCAATAACATTGGCACTGATTTTATGCCTCAAAAAGTAGTGATTCGACAGTTCCCAGCAGTATGAGTCCTATTCACACTAGCCTCACGGCGACTACTCTCGAACTTCTGTGGTGCTGTTGGGATGGATTCTAGGGCGAACAAAAGCGATCGCTCGTTGTAAATGTCGACTGAGCGCGGAACGATATCTGAAAGCGAGAGAGCGTGTGAAGCGAGGAGAGTTTTCTTCACTCGCCACCCCTAGTTCGAAGATGTGCGGGCGGTGTCATTCTTGTCGAAGAGCGAGCCGATGTTTTGCGATCGTTGCTGTCCGAAACATGCAAGTGACCCGGCACTATACATTTTCGGTTCCATTCACAATTTGTTATCATGCGCACAGAAATGTAACATTATGACAATGCAATGAGTTTCGTTAACAAAGCTGTACCGGCAACGTTTTAGAGTTGGTCATCTTACTTGGTTGTCCTATTCTTTAGCAATTTATGGAAAGTATGTACTTGAGCATGCGGCAACGAATGAGGCTACAACTGCACACCACATCTCGAGAACAAAAACATTACTGTCATTATTTTATTTCCCGTTTGCTCTAGCCTATCGTGCAGATAATCAAAGAATATTTCGTTGTAGGGTCAACACACTTCCATGAAGCATTCTCCTTGATGATCGCTGTACGTCAGTCATCAGCGACGAAGTTGAAGACTTCTTAGAAAACAAATTAGAGCCCTATTCAGAAGGCCTGAACTTGTTCATGAGCGCTCACTTCTTTCGTATTTTGATTTTCATGGATATCGTACTTATGTCTCGTTCTAGTTCTTTTCCGAACTTGCAGTCAAACAGTTAGCCATGCAGTTAGATTCAGATTCTTCATTTAACCATTCTAAACAAATAATAAGCGAAAACTATTTGCTTCGATATTGCTGTCGAGCAGCAGTGATCTTTAGCTATGAGCTCCCTGGGGTTTTTAACCAACTACAAGTAGACTCGCAGACTACGCTTGTGGACGAGATTTGCAGTTGCTCAAACAAGATCTTCGAAATTTCGCAATTTTCAGACAAATTTTACTTGACTTTATCTTAGAAAATGGTTATGCATGGCGGAAATGATTACAAATGAATGTGTTTTTGCTTCAGAGTGCTCAAGCACTGGCTCCATTCCAACCACAGCTGTACAATTTCCATTAGAACGCCCGCTCTTCGCCACGGCACGTGGTAAAAAGGTAAATGAAGAATATTTTGTATATTTGGCGCCACAGATTCAGAACACTGAACAAGATTCACCATACCTATACGAGTCTTCGTTTCCTTTTTTAGATAAGCCAATTACTTTCCTCCACTAAGTTGAACTTCGTGTTGATTTCCCAGAACCAAATCAACTCTCTATTCAATGCGTACTAAACTCGTCATCATGACAGCTCACTTTTCTCGTTTCTAGGATATGATTGCGATACTGTTTTCCTCTTCTCCGTAGTATGCATCAATGTTCAACTATACGTCTCTTACCCACTCCATTTTCATTTAGCAGGCTTTTGCACAATTTTCAATAATAATAACGTGCGCGTAACTACCCAATTCCACCATGCCTATGAAGAATATTACGTTGCTTGAAAACAGCTCAGCTCGAACGCGTGCCTCAGAAAAATTTCTCATACATCTCCCGAACTCCGATAAGGGTGATCATTAGCTTTCGTCCCGTAGGGATTCACCGTCACCCAATCAAGATTACGGTAGTCAACGAAAACTTCTGTTCCTCACACCTGATCATTTAATGAGCGTTGTTCCCACGATTCATATTTCGATTCTATAACTCTTATTCACTCCATTCTCTTGATCGCTTTCTGAGAATAGTGCCCACATGGGACGCGTTTCCATCATTTTCCGTCATCATTCTGCCTACGACTGCACTCAATTCATTTCACTCGTTTCAGTACTCATCGTCTCGATTCTCGTCACTCAAGATGGGCCACAAGGAATACGTCGATCCGCTCGTCAACGTTAGTTGTACTTTACATTCCGAAAAGCTGAGGATTTTCCAGGAAATCACCTACATCTCGCAAGTTGTCATCACTTTCTTCGCTTACGTCCTGAACATTATGCTTCTGTACATAATCAAAAAGAGCCCGCGAAGAGACATTGGCACTTATCGCGTCCTGCTCACCTACTTCGCCGTATCCGACCTCTACTACAACACCCTGCACTTCTCAGTGTATCCAGTGAGGACTTTGCCGACTTGATCGTCTATTGAACCAAACTGTTTCGCGTGCGCGTTCTGCACGACGATAGCGAACTAAAAGAGTATTCATATTTCAGAAATAAATAAAAAAACGTTTCCGATGAGAGATAATGTCTTCAGATTCCCGAGATGTACGGCAATGCCTTCATGATGGCCGGGCACGGACTCTATCCGGAACATCTCGGGGTCGCTCTCTACCTAGGAGCATACGGACACGCCTTTCCCATCCTCATCTTCCACTTCCTTTATCGGCTGGTGGCGATCAAGTAGTGCGTTTCCCTTTTTGAGATCTTACTTCATAATTTCGCTATCTCTAGTACGAGCAGAGTTCCGCATTCTTATCAAACGAAATGTATTTTCAGTCCTCAAATGCTCCAGCACTTTCCGTACTTCTTCGCAGCGCTGGTTGTGAGCACAGCGGCGAGCAATGCGTTGATGTGAAAGCCATTTTCGAAACCATTTCGAAATAATATTTCTCAGGTTCACGATCTTCTACTGGTTCTTCCATCCGGACGAGGAGAGTCTGCGAATTCTTGCCCCGATCTTTAATGGTACCATTCCACTGGATGTCTACCATACTGCGGAAACTGCCGAGAAACATGCACAGGCGCTGTACTGGGTATGCATGTTCAATAGGGGTGGCCAGTGAAGAGTTCGCTCTCCTCATTTCGCGTGCTCTCTCACCGCTCTGACCGGTGGGAGAGTGTGCGAAATAAGGAGTGTTGTTCTTCTTCTTCTTTTGTCATCTCTAATTTTCAACACCGATCGATGTTCATGAGCAAACCTGCGTCCCTGAGCTCTATAGCTCTAAATTTTAGCCACAATTGAGGCGAAATGCTGATTTCAGTCGGGAAAGACGTTCGAAGGTCCTCGCTGGCGCAACTTGATCGGGATTGGGCTCATGGCCTCAACGATGGCCGCGACTTACGCGTTCATTGTCTGCTGTAGCTTGCTGATCAACAAATACCTCAAGTAATACACTTTCATTTTCATATTTTCGAAACTCAACTTCAGGAAGCAAATGAAGAGCGCGCTGGCGATGCGCCTGCACAAGCAGCTGTTTCGCTCGTTGATTTATCAGGTATTTTTCCCGGACTTTCCCAGATATCCTCATAACCTCAACCATCCCAACCGGATAGAGGGAGTCCATTTCAATTTGTTTTCAATCCTAGAAACTCCATTTTTTTCGAGCTAGTGTGGGAAAGTACTGGAGCACCCAAAAACCGAAAAGAGAAAAACTATTTCAGGCGTTTGTCCCACTCTTCACCGCCTACTATCCCGCCGGGACGTCTGTGATGCTGCCCATTCTCGGTATCCATTACGTATGTTCATGAGAGCACCCAGAGTTCAGGCATCACGGTTCCCTACATCTCCATCATTGTTCCGCCCGCGTGCGCCACTCATCCACTAGTGGACCCTCTAGTGCTCATGCTGACGATCAACGAGTATCGGTTAGTTACTTGTGAAGTTCCCCGGAAGACCAGTTGTGTTTCACCCTTCCTAGGCATTGTATTGCCCTGGGCGAGGTATGTGTTCGGGGCTCTTCCTGTGAACTCCACATGTTCCAAAATTTTGTGTGTTTTAGAAAAGTTCAACTTTTCAGACGATCCTTCTTCAAGATGACTGGACTATTCAAACTGTTTCCATCACTCAATCCAGGAACGACCAAGGAAAAAACGAAGACGATGGTTAGCCAGATCTCTTCTGTTGCTGGGAGAAGATCGACTGTTCCATGAGCAATTGCATATTGACAACGATAAAATTATGTTCTCAATGACTTGTTGTGAGATGCGTTGTTCCACATTGATCAACGATATTGCGAGGTCAATAAAATCGGGTTTACATAACAAGTTAAATTATCATGGGACTCGCAGAGAGCGCACTAATGTTTTCTTACGTCCACGCAAGACTTGCTCTCCATTTGTCCTGTTGGGTCACGTAGTATTCGTTCAACTGATAATCAGATCACTGACAGAAACAGAAACAAATTCAAATCCTTCTGAACAACATCTGAATTCTATCTGTTCCAACTGGACAGACAAATATCCATTCTCGTCAAGATGATCGTCCAAAAGAATTTCATGTACCACCTTGAATTCGGTCTTGCGAAAGAGCCGTAATTGATTTATCGAAATGATTCTACAAACAAAAAATACACAATAGAATCACCTGCTGAGCGGACCTCGAAATGGCCTCGGCAATTGCACCGCACGCTCCTGCCGTTCTCCCCATGGCATAGGTTTGCGCAAGCAGCATCTGAGATTTTTATTAACAGCAATATACTTCGTACTATCGCACTAAGAAATTCAGTCACTTGTGGAGTTCCCCGGAAAAAAATGTCTTTTTTGCACCATTCGTGATCGGAGTGGATAGTGGGAAGACACTCTTCCGATGGACTCCACAGAAATTCGTTGCCCAGCCATCTCTCTCGCACACACTCACCTGAGCAAGTCCTCTTTGTCTGTACCGCTCGGCTACTGAAACAGCCTCGACGTAGACCAATTTGTGGGCGTCCTTTGGAATGATTGCCCACTTCTGGCATGGAATATCGCCTTCATCGACAAAGTCTAGCAACGATTCTTGCACTCACATTTATGTGCAGCCTGTAAATCAAATCGAGCATGAGCTGTAGACGAGAAGTTGACGTGAGCTCTTCCTCGTCCTGTGAATCGCGGAGATTAGCACAGAAAAACGGTCAAAATGGCCCCCAAAAGACGCGAGGACGTCAGTATTCAAAGGTGGAGGAAACCTCTCCATGATTGATCATTGTGGCCAAACAGCAGCCGATAATTGAATTGCTGAAAGTATCATGTTCGAGTTATGTTACACTCATAAACGCACTCGGAAGTTCTCAGCAAACAGCTCGCTCCGGACGCGACGCATCGATCGACCATTTCTGAAATGGCTAAACGCCATGGACTTTGTGGTGGTGCCTAATGCGGTACTTGTGCAGTTCCTCGCCAGAATGCCTATCCATCATCTATTCCCGACCACCAACCAATTTTATTTATGGAATGAGTGAAACATATCCAAACTTCCGGGGAACTCCACAAGTACACCTAACGCTGCCTATCCACAATGATCAATGTTTAGAAGATGTCTAGGTGATCGTCCCTAACGATTGGCCCTCTCTTTTTCAGTTTACTCTTATCACATACCGCGATAGCAGTGCTCCACTTCGTTTTTTAGTAAACTTTAGCGCAGCATGAAGCGAGCGTTCACGGATGAAATCGCTAAGGATGAACTCGAGTAGGTCGGAGGAGTCACCAGCCGTTGCGATAGACATCGTTGCCATCAGAACTGGCGGCATAAGTAGATTACCTAAGATAAATTTCAAATTTACCATGAGAGAAGAGACGATTCACGAAGTGGGGGGGGGGGCGAAACAACCACGTTGTTTTACTTGTTTGTCGCATGCGCCTTGAATGATCAGAGATCAGTCAAGGTTGAAAAAACAGCGCGGTATACGGCTGAAATGTACCAGTTATGTATTCGAAACGTATACAGGCTTAATTGCAGACTCGTACACCTCGCTTGTGTCGAGTAATATTATTTGTTGGATTGTTTGGTAAGTGAATTTGGTTGTGTCGAGTGTGAACCTTCACTTCTGCGCATGCGCGCTGATCTGTGGCGTGGAGAATGGAAGGGACGGGAAAAGTGGTGATGAAGATATCTTTTGGAAACTTTAACACCACATCATGCGCACGATTTGATATTCATCAAAAGAGTCTTGCAACAATAGTTAAGGATAAATTATTAGCAAACTGATTGGGGTCACTGATATCTGAACTATTATCGCATGCTGCGATTTCTCGAAGTGGGTGTTTTGCATTATCTCTGTTTCTCTTTTTGCGTCATTATATTTTTCTGTTGGACTCCGGCAGGGCCCATGAAGGTAAGTCGAGCATCATCTACCGATCATAATAATGAGCACTTTTATCATCGGCGAATAAATATTATTGCTGACAAGAGAACAATAGTGGAGAAGGACGATCATATCATGATCAGGTCTCCAGAGAGACGAGCCACAGAAAATGCCCTCGTGAAATCGGTGTAAATACTCTCTAACAGACTCTCTGATCACTTTGAACGCAATGGAATGCAAATTATTACTGGAAAGAACGGCTAGTGCACTGCGATCATATCATGATTAGGTCTCCAGAGAGGCGAGCGACAGAAGATGTCCTCGTAAAGTCGGTGATCGTCTGCACTTTGGGTTTCGGGGGATTCACTGCGCGCCTGAGCCTGGTCAGACCAGTCAGATCGAAGAAGGCACGCCTGAAAAAAGGGACGAATTCATCTCATAGGACCGTAAAGTGGGATACGGTATGATTCGCGATAATAAAGCCAGTTACCGATAGTCGCTGATTGTGAAAATCAGGAGTAGTGGGTCGAACAGGGGATGGGTGGCGCAGGCTGGCGGCACCATGATCGAAGCGTACGTGTTGTAGAAGCATGGAAACGATACATTCGTTCAACGATTTTAGTATGTCTTACCAAGTGCTGGAAAGATCACCGTGGACCCGGCAGGATAATACGCGGTGAAGACGGGCACGAACGCCTGAGATCATTGTAAATGTGATGCGGTTGCAGGGCTATTCGGGCATTACAATGATGGCACTAGATCGGATGAGAACATTCGGATGATAATCATTCAGATGATCATCGAAAGTCGTATGAGAACTTTCGAATGATTATCATCCGAATGTTCTCATCCGAACTAGTGTCGCATAGATTAGTACAAAACTCAAATCAGTTTGCTCCTTTCGATGCTTTCAGTTTATTTTGTTGAGTCTTTTCGATACCTGATAGATGAGCGACCTGAACAACTGCTTGTGTAGCCGAATCGACTGCTCGCTCTTTGATCTTTCCCTGAAATTTCAAACTATTATCGAAATCTATTTCGAAGATAATTTTCGAAAATAAATTTATAGATTACTTGAGGTAAGCACTAATCCTCATGCTGCAGAAGAGGATGATAGTGTACGTCGTCGTCATGGAGACGCAAATGAGCGAGGCCCCGGTAAGGTTGCGCCATCGAGGGCCGTTGAAGGTGCCGTCGGTCTGAGATTGGCATTGTTCAAAATTTTAAGATTTTCGTAAGAGACAGACCCAGTACAGCGCTTGCGAGTGCTTCGTTGCGTTGCCCATTGTATGCAGGATCGGCAGAGGAATTGTGCCATTGAAAATGGGAGTGAGTGCATCGAGAATCTCCTCATCAGGGTGGAAGCAATAGTAGAAGACCGAGAACCTGGTAATTTTCGGTATTTTGAAACATTCAAATCAGTCAACCGATTGAAAAATATAACTAACCACACGCCATTCATCGCCGCCGTTGCAAGCACCAGCGCGAAGAGGAAAGCCGGGAAATAGGCGAGGTAGCGAGGGCTGAAAATGTTTCACACTTGCGAAACTACGAGAGTGCCCCTACTGTTTGATTGCGAACAGACGGTAGAGGAAGTGGAAGATGAGAATCGGAAAAGCGTGCCCGTATGCACCCATGTACATGCCTACTCCGAGCAATTCTTGATAGAATCCATAACCGCGCATGATGAACGCATTGCCATAGTTCTCCGGGATCTGTGAACTAGGTTTTCGAGCCGAAACCGGGATTTAATTACCGGATAAACGATGAAGTGTGCCGTGTTGTAGTAGAGATCGGACAGGGCAAAGTATGTGATCAGGATTCGGTAAGTGCCGATTTCTTTGTTGCTGTGTCGTTGCACGATGAAGATGAGAATGTTGTTGAAAATGTAGGCGGAGACCGTGGCGAAGATTTGGAAGGCGTAGGTGACTTCCTCAAAGAGAAGAGTTCAACGCTGATCGCACAGATCTGTACTCACATTGAGAGACTCGTCGACATAAATGCGAGGGCCCATCGTCACAGAGTCAACTGACAATCGTACGGTAGCTGGGGGAAAATAGATGTCGCGTGATGGTCGTTAATGAGGCCAAATCCCAGAGACGATTATCGCCGGTCTCAGAGGAGATTCGAAGTGCGAACCGTCAGTTGATTGACGATAATTGGAGTGATCTCTATGCAATTTCCATACAAAACTCCTTCTTGTTGTTCTTGGCTACATTGTAGCCAAACCGTGACACTGCATTGACAGTTTTTTGTAGGGGATTTGTCTCATTTATTCGAACTTGTAGGTGGCAAAGTGCATTCCGATAAGTGGGACTTTAAAGCACGACGGTATAATGCACGCGAGTCGCTGCCATCCAACGAATTTCAATGCGAGCGAGAGCGATCGCATGTCCATTGGCACTTCACCTGCAAAATTATTGTTTCAGTCCTGCAACTTTCCGCAAGACTGGGAAGTTCACAAGCGAGGGCTCGAAATGCAGTAAAATTACCATCAACGTCCTTGAAACCGTAGTGCCGTGCAATGTCGCTCGTGAAGAGAACCTTTCCGGATTTCCTGTTCACCTGGAACGGATCTGTGCGTTTGCCTTCTGGGGTCTAATCGAACTGTTATCCATGCTCGAATTTCGGTTAACTCAAACTGGAACTCACTGCAGGATCCGCAGCCAGATGAGCGATGCACTTGCCGGCGAACTCGGTCGACTCACCGTGCTTCATTGAAGCGTCGATCACGTGCTGTTAATGAAACTGTATTCTGGTTCAATTCGATTTCGGGCATGCCAGAACCGAAAGTAAACTCCGTAACGTTCTTACCGCGTGCAAAGAATCAAGCGTTGACAAACATCTCAACAGACCTTGCTAGTCTTGAGTCACTTGGGCAGCCTCAGTCTTGACTGCGGACGGCCATAGAGAGATGATTGTGACTCCTTCAATAGAAGCGTAAAAATAGTTTCGAAAATTCCCAAACTCATTTTTTCTCTCAAAGCCGTAGTGAGTTGATTGTTACTGCTTGAACGATAATTCCTTGAAACCAATATGTGAAACTCTCAAAAAACAGGAGAAACAGGAGAGGTCATTGTCACGCCTTCGTAGTAGTCTATTGGGAAACACCACAATAACTTGCCAGTGCCCTTCAGCTCCACCGCCATGTCCGCAGCCATGCGATCGAGCTGAAACAATTGCATGGTTTTAGATTTTTGTCGACTCTGATCACAATCAGCGACCTGAACAAGGGCGAAGATCGCTCACCGCTGCTTTCCCTGTTCCGTAGGCGACATTGAACGCGTATTTGAGACCGCCAATTGAGGAGACGTTCACGATTAACCCAGTTTTCCTGCAAAAGTTCTCCTTTTCTCTCCTTCTGCTCTACTTCAATGGCAATCTAGACGACGATATTGGAGTCTTGATAGCAAAGAAATATGTCTAGCAACAGGTGCAATATCACAAGAACCCACCTTTTCACCATCAGCCTACTCGCATACACCGCACAATAATAGTGATTCCTCAACCCAACGTTGTTCACGGCGTCCCACATCGACGGTGCACACTCATAGAACGGCTTGCCTCCAGAGAAGTTGACGTCCATCAAAAAGAACATTGAGTATTCGAAGTTTTCGAAATGACAACCATGAATTCTAACAAAATGACGCCACAGAACGATCCCTCGAATTGACCCCTCTAAATGATCAATGCACGACACTGAAAGCAGAATAAGAGAATGCTTACCACAACAGCCGAGTAGGCGTTGTTCACGAGAATGTCTAGTTGGCCGTTGTTCTCGGCGTCGATTCTGCCATTTTTTGTGATATAATTGACGGAAAAGACTGTTAGAAACCTCTCAAACAGTTGCTTGACAGCCTCGGAATCGGCGTGATCGCAGTAGACGAGAACGGCCTTACCGCCGCGCTCCTCAATGTCTGAAAACGATAATCACCATAGGTCAATCATCTGCAGCTCTACGACGCCAAACACCTACCTTGCTTCGTCTTCTCCAATGACGGAAGAGCTCCCACGAAAGCATCGTGACTCTGCATCGACTCGGCCGGTTGTCGTCCAGTAATGTAGACGGTTGCGCCTGAAATTGGAGCTTGTTCGACCACGTGGATATTTTGAATTCCTTTGTAGAAAAATTAACACAAAGAGAGGGTAATGGCTAACCCGCTTGACTCAGCTGCAGAGCGATTCCTCTACCAATTCCTCGCGACGCGCCGGTGACAAGGGCAACCTTGCCGTGGAGCGCGGGTGAAACCTTCACCATCACTTCTGAAACGGTGCTGCAGTTGAAAATGAATACGAATGCGGAATACTGGGAGAAAATTGTCAGAGAAATCGCGAGATGCCGCCGCCTCGGGCTCCTTTATCTACCTTGCTACCTGTGCAAACGTGTTACGCATCCACGCGCCGCGCGCACTCTATTGTACATGACAGAGCGACGCTCTCTCACTCCGCCCTGCTCCCTCGCCTCAGTTGATGTATCGCTGTAGTCTGTGCGCGAGCATCAAAGATTGCACTCGGGAAACATTCTCAAGCTTTCGATCTCTGACTAACGTCGAATTGTGAAATCAGAAACGCCAGCCGGAACTTTCCTTTCATTATATTTTTTGCTTGTGGATCTTTAAAATGCGCGAAAAACGCATGAAAATTAATAGTGAGAACAGAAAGCGATAGGCACCAAATATCGATTTCGAATGAGTAAATTTAACATATTGTGTGAATCTTTTATCAGAAAACGTGATCATTGCCGACCACATTGCTAATTCGTGCGCGTCACTCTTGTTTGCGCATCCACATAATTGAAACAACTCGTTGTGATTCTGTTTGCCGCAACTTTCTGCAAAGATTTTGTACACAATTCCGGAATCATAATCGTGTTATTCTAACCTTTCGGATTAGAACTCTGCGCATATAAGGTCCATCAATTGATGCCGGAATCATAACCAACTCTCTGCAAGCTATTACACTATGCGCTGTTCGCTGCATTCACTTCTACTGGCACCTTTCGTATTAGGTGAGTGCAGTATTCTCCATTCGAATCTCTACCGTTTGTTAGGCATCGTCACATCGAAACCCGTCGTCAGCCCGAACTCGATCTTGTCACCACAATCAAACTCCGGCACCACTCCTCTACCTCTGACTACTCTAAATGAGCCGGTTGAGGCAGCGCTGGAGAAGTAAGCGAGTTGAGAAAATGTTCCCTTCCAGGAGAGAAGATCGTAGTGAATTAGAACGAGTCTGTTCCAAAGGAAACCGTGACATGAGTTCCTGACCAAGCGATCTTTATCATTCTTTCGAAAGTGCAAACAATAGAGCATTCAGAGCAATCGTCGCCATTTTCACCGCCTCTCGCAACTCTAAGAACACGGCTGTGAGTTTATTATTCACATAGATGGTTTTTCATGAAATAACTGTACATTTCACATGTTTATCTCTGACCGGTGAGGACGTACACCCATATCTCAGGCACTTCTCCCTGCACTGAGAGAACTCGTCGGATCGGCTATTGAGGATGCTGTCGACAGAGCGGGAAGAGTGTACGGACTAACACCAAGTGATAGAAGATGAAGCTAGAGCTCGTAAAAACAACTGTTCATTTGGAGTGTGTCACATTATGATCTGAAATAAAGCAACGAATTTTGAACTTGCATACCATGGTGATTCTTTTTGGAAATATCGTACATCGCGCACATTACCGAACAAATGTACATTTTGTACTTTTTATACTTTATTTACTTTTAGCGAATTCACACTTTTCCATCCCGACTTTCGTTTCATGTATTTGGCCGACCCTAAAAATCGGGTGAATACGAAAATTGGCCGGTGAAATACAGTACCGCTCAAAAATTTGGAAACAAATTTTGACTTGCCATAACTTTCTTCAAAGTTGAGATAAAGACGTATGGTTTTGAGTGATCGATGACCCAACCACAGGGGAACAACATCATATGGTACAAGTCTGCTCGCTTCTCCAAAGTCATTCGCTGCAAAATTTCTGCCGAGGTGTGGTTGGAATTATTTTTGTAAGCCTTAACGGAAATATTCTCGAATGTCTCCCTACCCTGTAGTGATAGAACAACTATAGTAGAGTGCAATTAAAATATATACCGGACGAGTGCAATTAGCATAGAGCATTGGCATGAGATTGCAGACACCACTAAAAAATCTTTAAAATTCAATAACTCCGGTTTCTTTGGAGCTAATGACCTCAAATTCAGTAGGCAATATGAGTGAGTGCTGGAGTGCAGTTCCGCCAAGTTTCGCGTGAATCGGTCGCCTGGCGAAGAAATTCGAAAAAAAATTGAGTTCCATTTTCAATTAATCAGAAAGTACCCTTCTCATATTGTGAAAATTTGGTCACTTCGCAGAAGAGTAGGGAAACTATGAGTGAACACGTGCACGAAATTTCAGAGTTAGAGCTTCATGTTGACGCAATGTGCAGGGAGGAAATTGAAGTTCATTTTTTGGATGAATCGTGAAAATCATTGAAATCGATCTACTCTTATAATTCATAAATGTCTAGATTCGCCTTGAATCTGGTTTTACTTATCTCAGCGTAAGACTATGCACTCATACAAAGATAATTATGCCTTTTTGACGGACGCTTCTTGCATTTTTGAAAACACAGATAAGGCTTGGGAGGCATTTTTCCAGTTTTAATTTCTTCGATTTCCACCCTGCACAATGCGTCAACATGAAGCTCTAACTCTGAAATTTCGCACACGTATTCACTCATAGTTTCCCCACTCTGCTGCGAAGTGAACCGAATTTTCGCAACATGGGAAGTGTACTTTCTGGATAATTGAAAATGAAACTCGAAATTTTTACGAATTTTTTCGCCAGTCTACCGATTCACTTGAAACTTGGCGGAACTACACTCTACCACTCACTCATGCTGCTTACTGAATGTGAGGTCATTTGCTCCAAAGAAACCGGAGTTATTAAATTTTTAAGATTTTTTAGTGGTGTCTTCAATCTCATGCCTCTACTCTATGCTGATTGTACTCGTCCGGTATATATTTTTATTGTACTCTACTATAGATGTACTATCACTACAGGGTAGTAAGACATTCGAGAAAAATTCCGTTGAGGCTTACAAAAATAATTGCAACCACACCTCGGCAAAAATTTCACAGCGAATGACTTTGGAGAAGCGAGCAGACTTGTACCATATGACGTTGTTCCCCTATGGTTGGGTCATCGATCACTCAAAACCATAAGTCTTTATCTCAACTTTGAAGAAAGTTATGGCAAGTCAAAATTTGTTTCCAAACTTTTGAGCGGTACTGTATTTCCATAAACGGTGTAAAATTGAGCTTGAAATTGACGCGCAAGAGCACAGCTGGCTCTTGCGATGAACTAATCATCGGTTCTGGCGAGAGCACGATTTCGTTTGATTTCGAGCTCAATTTTAATCCCTTTATTGAAATATTTCACCGTTCAATTTTCGTATTAATTTGCTAGGGTCGGCCAACTACATGAAACTAATGTCGGAATGGAAAATTGCGAATTCGATAAAAGTAAATAAAGTACAAAAAGTACAAAAAGTACATTTGTTCGGAAATGTGCGCGATGTACGATAGCTCACAACATCATCCATGGTTTCTTGACTTCTGATCACGATTCATTGGAACAAATTTTCCGTTAACTGTCTACGATTGCACAGCCTTCCTGAAAGGATGCTGGAACGGAGAGAGCACAGAAAAACGGCGAGACAGCGCGCAACTTCGAGAGGGCGATGTGCCCGCCCCATTGAACTTTTGCTCAAGGGAGATCAGTATAAATCGAGCGGGGTTGTTCCATCAATCATCGAACAATGAAGTTCCTCATCCTCCTCGCTCTTCTCGGCCTCTGCTCGACAGAACTGCTCGAATCCTCCCAACTCAGCTTCTATCAGTGCACTTACAATGCGAGTTACTATTTGTGACCATTTGCGCTTCATTTTTCTTTGGACTTTCATACTAACTGGTCTAGTCACCACCCATTTTCCCTTGCGGCCGCCTTGGTGAGGCTCGGTGGTTGGTGTTGGTGTAGAGTAGGTCCGAAGAAGACATTAGGCCCTCCGGACTGAATTGGCCTTGAATCTTCACTGGCCTAGCAGTGATGCCCCGCAGGAGTTCGTGTGCCTTGACTAACGGGAGAACTATAACTTTACTAACTGGTATTTTGTTTCAGAACGGACAGGTGATCGAGACCGGCTATCCCACTCGGCCTATGACTGAAGCAGAGAAGAAACAGATGGTTGAGTACAAGAAGAAGTGGGATGTCTGGAACGCACAGGTTGGAAATGGGCAACTATGCAAGCCGATTCAAAATTTTCGTTGAGCAGAGGGGCAATTTCAGTTCGCTCTCTTCATGAAAGGCGCGGCAAAGATGCCCGCTGTTCCCGATGTTCCCTGCTTCTGCCGCAAATGGTGCAAATAAAGGAGCTTCATGAACAATGATAAATATTGAAGTTGACAGTTTTTTAATGACTGAATTATGGCGAAGGCTGTTTTATTGATATGATCCACTTTCCGACATTTCTATTTTTCGAGGATATTTCTCGAAATGTGTTAGGCTTTGACGCGCCAGGAGGCATGCGGAATTGCAGTTCTTGAAGGAAACCCGTGGACTAGTACACCTACTATGTGAGGCTGCTTACCGAACTATCGAGTCTCTAAAATATGCAAATGCAATGAAAAAGTAATTTTTTTTCAACTCTCTCTTCGTCGTGAGAGAAATGTGTTTATTCGCAAGCAATTAAGAGAGCGGCTCCGAGAAAATTTAGCATTTCGGCTCTTTTGCGGACATTTCCCTAGGGCTAGGATCCAGACCGCCCCACTCACATATGTTGGAGGTTCTTTGACCCTATTCACAAAAGTGATGAAATATTGGTCCGCGTTGCCCAATGCGGCGCGCCAGGTGCGCGCGAAGTTTGAAAAGTGCATTTTCATATATTTTCAACCGAACAAGATAGGACCAAAATTATTTTTGCATTGTGTTAGGGGTGACGTAAGTGCACAGGAGCACTATTGTGATCAATCCCAGGACGAGTCTGATACCAATTTTGTGTCTCAAAATTTTAGTTTTTCCGAATTTTCACCCTTCTAAAGTGGCGTCCGACACCGCAATGTGGGTATGCAGGCATACCCCATTCCCTCCTGCACCGGTCTCACCACATATGAAAGGGATTGGGAGATGCATATTTTAGAAAAGGTTATTTGAGTATTGTGGGGTCAGTCTCAGGACGGCCTTACATGGATTTTCCCACTCCGTCTCTTGGAGATTTCTGGAACAAACCACGCAAATAGTGATCTTAGGCCTTCC
>LS520527.1:661560-671796 GCA_900490845.1 Pristionchus japonicus
TTCGTGAGTGAATAAGACCAAGATGTCAGCCGATGACATAGAGGAATCCCAATATATTATGCAAGGCAAGGAGAATATGAGAGCAATACTTCATTCCATGGTTCAGTGTTGTGTGGTTGTGTGGAGAATGAGAGAGGAGAACGCCAGCGAGAGGGGGGACAGGGGCGGGGCCAATGAGTCACCTAACCGTGCCAGCACATTTGCTTTCAAATGTTACTAAAGTTCGTCACATCTCAGAAGATGATACTGCGAACACGATTAGCACGTTTAGAGAGGGAAATGTTAAAGTTCCAGAAAATCTGTTTCTGAACATGTCACTTTTCTCGATATAACTCGACTCGGATTTGCAACTGTAAAGTCCGGGAAAGTGATCGCCCAACTTTGAAACTTCACACACTTCATCACAAGGGGTTTTGCTACAACACTGCACGAAGTCAGATTTTTCCTTACGCAGGGCCGAAAGTTAGGGGCAGGGACACAAAGAGATAATTTTAAATATGAACTAGACCACACACTGATGATACCTGTCGAGTTTGGGTGCTGTAGGTCACCTTAGACGGAACTTACAGATTTTTAAACAGATTTGGGAGGTGTCGTCAAAAATTCCTCCTCCACTATTGCCAAATCCCTGCAATGTGCCATATGGTGTATTGTGAACATCAATGGTTGTACCATCACCACAGAAGATATGAGTTGGTGGGGCCAATCCTCCAGAGAATGAAAAATATTGTACGACCACACCTCGTGAAAAGTTTGGCGACGAATGAGTCTGGGGAGCACCTTACTCAAGTACCATACGAGTGTGATCTCCTATGGATTGTCTATTGTTTGCTTCCAACCGCAGGTCTCTATCTCAATTCTGAAGAAAGTTATGAAGGTTTGAATTTTCCGGCCACACTTTTGCACAATAGTGTACTTTGGCATGCGGTACTTTTGGTCGACTCCCGACACATTTTACCGTGTCCCGGGGGTCATGGTTCGATGAAAAAAAATCAGTTCGCGATTCCCGACGACTACGGTAGTGAAATACCGTATGCCTCTACTGATAACAATGAAACTATATTGATTGCCCTAGGTCAGCTCCCAACCGAGTTATGACTCCGTTGGCCTTTTGTCCGTTGGCGTTTGGTCCGCCCCCCTCCAGATCAGTGGATTTGCGGACGTCAACAACCTCCAGTCGAACAACGATTCCTCATGTGTCTATGAAATGAGATCTCCCGATTTAACCCGTAACATACTATTTCCCGTTCCACATTGTACTCTCTCACAATGAAAATATTTTTTTTAAACGAACCGTTTGAACTGAATGCACTGCACACAGTATTAAGAAATGACAGGGCCCAATGCAAGAACAAAACGACTCTGAAGCCCCGCCCACTCGTTCAAAAAATCCCCACAATTCTTTTACGCGGAATTTTAGCGTACTGTACTCAAAATTTTACAGAGAGTCGCAGTTACTACAGCCAGCCTATTTTCCGGGCGAGCTGACGGCTCTTTTTCTGCTTCCCGTTCTCATGCTTTCATCGCTTGTTTCATTGTTTGTATTGTTTAATTTGTGTCATACATTCATTAATCAAACGCACCAAGGGTCGGCGACAGTATTTCGACCACCGCGCGGGATTGCAGTGGCTTTCCAACAGCTACAAGTAAGTTGCTCTCTACTTTTTTGTTGTCCATCGCTCTTGCTTGTTCAAGTTGATTTATTGCGCCCATTTCATTGTTATTAATGATATTAGCAGAGTGAAAAGTTAGATAAACCGGTTATTGAGGCTAGAATCCGAAATGTGTGTTGCTGAAACGGAAATGAAGGCGTGATATGCATCCCTTTTGGTCGACTGTGTTATTTCGTCGTTTTTGCCTTCGTAAACATAGTTTTTCGCAGGTAAACCTGGCACAACGGCGGGCTCAAGAGGTGGGGAGGTTGCCATTCGAGCTGGCTCCTCTCCGAAGTGCAAATGGATCTTCTCCAAGGAGGACTTGATGAATGTAAGTGCGTTTGAACTTCATTACTAAAGTTTCTAGCGTTGTCCGCTTTCTGACGCTCCTTTTTTGTTATTTTGTTTGTTTGTCTTGCCTCTAAAAATCGCAACCTAGATGGCGAGTCTTCGCAATGGCTTGGACGAGTTCAAGGACCTCCAGGCTCGGCAACAATCGACTAAGTTCATCCAGTTACTGGGTGACCGACTCAACCACAGACTCTGTGGGACAACCAGAAATGTGAGCTATAATTACCTTTTAAATGAGTTTTAAATCGTGATGGATCAACAATCACACTGTGATGGGCTTTCGGGAACCTGTGGGCCTGGGAGTAGGCACGACAATTTTATGTTGCTTCATTTGTATATTTTAAATTGCTTAATTAGCCTAATTGCAGCACGCAGCTATGAATGTGCGCCGCGATGATCCACATGCGTCGCTTCTTCTGCTTCCCCACCTTCACCTCCTTCGGCTATCGAGTGAGTGTTCTCTTTTACTCTTGTCTTGTGGTATATTTATTATATTAATTAGCAACAATAACGATTAAAGGACGTGGCGCCGTCCTGTCTGTTCCTCTCCGGGAGATGGAGTAGTGCCCGCGCAAGATCGACCACGTCGTGAGGGCGTGGTGGAGCGAGAAATTCCCGCAAATCAAACTCGATCAACAGGTGCGTATTTGTGCAAATTGTTTTGCTTAATTAAAGTTTTGAACTTTTGATACAGAGAACCATTTCCACTCTGACTAATTAAGTCAAATGGCAAGTCATTGTGAAAAATTAATTATTTTTAGTATCATGACGACGCGATGGGCCTTCACGTGATGATAAAGAGCGTAATGCTGCAGGCGATAGGTGCGTGTTTATTTATTTATTTTTATTTTTGTTGAAATATAAGAATATAACGGGATGATGAGAGAGGAGAAGGCCGAAGCTTGGCGCGAGTGCTTCGAATTTAGACTGGTCTTTAGGCCTGAGCAAAAATCCGCGCCAGTCGATGACAATAACGTGATCCTGACCATTCCAATCTTTGTTTCATTATGTTAAATTAATTAATTAAGTTAATTAATAAAGTAAATTGCAGCCGTCGACCTGCAAGCAGCGCTGCCGCGTCGGCTAGTGCCGGAAGCGATGCATGCCATCGCCAAGATGGCGAATCTTCGCTAGGGCTTCGACGAGTTCAAGGAACTTTGTTGTAATGTAATGTTAGTTGCAATTTTGTTTTAAGATTCGGTTCACTTTCGGCTGCTCTTTCAATTGTAAATGTTACTCAGCGTAGGATAAAGTAGAACGTTTACTAATGATTATTTGTTTTGTCCCACACTGTGTGGTTTGTTGTAATGTTTCCCTTTGCATATTCGATAAAGCGATACCGTATACTGTTGAGAGATCCAGACACATCACAAGCACTAGTCGTTGATCAATTATCTGGTTTTTGATGGCTGCCTTGCTTTCGTTAATTAGCCTGCAGGACAAACGCGACCATTCAGTTGTGAACATAACTGGGGGTATTATAGTCCTCCTCAAAGGGAAGAAGAGAGATGGCGCCACTGGCGCAGTGGATAGCACGTTTGCCTACCAATCATCAACCCATGATCTGTCCGGGTTCGAGTCCTCCCCTCTCCCTTTTCTATTGCCAAGGCTCGCTGAATTGCATGGGGCTTAATACTGTGTGCAGACAATTCAGAAAGATATGAGGCCGTTCGCTTAAGGATCAGCAAAATTCGACGGGGATCTGGAACAGGGGGGAAAGGTGAAATGTCCCAAAAGTTGGCTCTAGGGGTTATTTTCGACCCTCTACGCGATGAGCAACTCGATTTCATCATATGTCCCCTTTTCGCTCCGGGGACTCACCACCTCATTTTGGCCTCTAACTTGTTTTTTGGGTTTTTTTTCGCAAAAAAGTGGTCAAAATGGCTAGAAATCTTACTCTCCCGACCAGAATCTCGAGCTCTATCGAATAAACTACTCTCATATTTTGACCATTTTTCGTTCACGGGTTAAAGTGAAATCTTGAACCAGAAATTTGCGAGCAAATTCCTTTTGCACGTAGAGTGGGAACACTCCCCTGAGCATTTTAAGCATTTGGGTTAGTAATTTGAACTCCGCAAAAGTACTTTTTCATCGATTTTAGTGAAAAGGTGAAAAATAAAAGTGTCTGTATACCATCATTATGGTGCTCATTTTGTAGAGCCGAAGTAGCCGATCATTTGTTGTTAAGACTTAATGTCCTTAAAACCTCTCAGTAAGAAGTTATAGGTGCGCAAAAAGTCATGAAAGTGAGTAGCGTCAAAATGGCAAGTTTGCCCGATTGTAACTTCTTACTGAGAGGTTTTAAGGACATCAAGTCTTAACAACAAATGATCGGCTACTTCGGCTCTACAAAAAGAGCACCATAATGATGGTATACAGACACTTTTATTTTTCACCTTTTCACTAAAATCGATGAAAAAGTACTTTTGCGGAGGTCAAATTACTAACCCAAATGCTTAAAAAGCTCAGGGGAGTGTTCCCAGTCTACGTGCAAAAGGATTTTGCTGGCAAATTTCTGGTTCAAGATTTCACTATAACCGGTGAACGAAAAATGGTCAAAATATGAGAGCAGTTTTATTCGATAGAGCTCGAGATTCTGGTCGGGGAGAAAGATTTGTGGCCATTTTGACCACTTTTTTTGCGAAAAAAACACCTAAAAACAAGTTAGAGGCCAAAATGAGGGGGTGAGCCCCCGGAGCGAAAAGGGGACATATGATGAAATCGAGTTGCTCATCGCGTAGAGGGTCGAAAATAACCCCTAGAGCCAACTTTTGGGACATTTCACCTTTTCCCCTTGTTCCATCTACTTGTTGATCCTTACGCAAACAGCCTCATATATTTGGACAAACCTAAAAGTCTACCATTACCAAAGCACCTGCCAAACGTAACAGTGAGAATAGAAGCATCTGCCTTCATCACACTACATTTCTCAACTTTCGCCATAACTCATTTTGCCGATGGACTATTTCATCTCTGTTGAATTGGAGAGGGTTATTACAATCAGTCTCAAGTTCCATTTCGTAATATCTACCCTACTCGGCTGCCTTGCATTTTACTGCCTTATTCGCGAAACGCCGCCAAATCAGAAAGCGATCAGATCCTATTTACTTCTCATACAGGTGAGCGCACAATATTTGTTGCTATTCATAATTTAGTTCAGGGTATTGTCGTGGTCATCGATATTCAAATGGACATTCTCATAGAGCTCATTCCACTCTACCCTGCGCCGGGCGCCTATTTCATTGGGGTTCTTCCCCAGATTGGAGTGTCTGCGAGAATTTGTTTTGTGCGTACTGAATCTACAACGCCTAAAACTTCCATTTTATCAGACACTTTACATCGGCTCGGTCGTTAGTCTGTTCATGGCCATCGGAGCGTGTTTCTTTCACAAACATCAAACAATCATGGATTTATCGAGCCGCTTCAAATTAAGCCAAGTGAGCCTTTCCGTTCCTCGGTTCAATTGCTCGAATCTCCAGGTTTCATTCAACTCCTTACGTATCGTTAGCTCTTTCATCAGCATCGGATCCTTCTTTCTGACTTCTTTCTGACATCCAGCAGACTTTTCTGATTCAGACAAGACAATGGCTACAGTGAGTTTCATGTGTACGCAAGTCACAACATTCCCTCAATTCAGTATCCCTTCGACCTCACGTGGGTGCGTAACCGAGGCACTTATTTTCTGTTGGAGATGACCTTGCTCACTCAAGTTGCCGCCGTTGTTTTTCTCCTAGTAAATTTTCAAAGTTATATCGAAAATAAGGAACAAATCACAGAGCGCAAGTGCGCTACTGGGCGTAATCAATTATTCTTTCTGGCACATATTCTATGTGTTCAATAACAATGTGCGTTCTAATTTCTGTCGTTATTCATTGCCTGTCTGAGACAAAGTATAATTTCTGGTATTCCATTTCAGAAGTCTAAACGAAGTAGTGTCACACAAAAGATGATCAAACGCACCGTAGTAGCACTTTACATCCAGGTGATTTTTAATTTTTTTAATTTTTCTTTTTTATTTTGCTACTTTCGGCAGCTGTTCTTCTGGTTTTTAGTAGCAAATTATTTTCCAGCTATTCGCGCCTTGTCTTTTCCTAGCAGCACCTTTCATGATAATCTTCATGTGTGTCGCTGCAGAAATCACTCATGGAATAGGAGGCTTCAGTGAGTCCCATTTCTTTCAAAATTTGAGTTTTCACACATCACGTTAAGTAGTTCAGGTACACTGCCAATTTAGGACCATACAATTTCAGCTGTTCTCCTCATTCTCTACTTCATGACGCCATTCCACTCCATCGTACACAGCTTGATTCTGCTTACGATCACACCTGCTTATCGACTGTCTATTATCTCTTTCCTGTCCAAATGTAAACGAGTGAAAGGTCAAAGAGCCGTGAATGTAAGTGAGGACATTGAAAATTATTTTTTAATTAATGAAATTCGCAGTCCGACGTCCATCTCACCACAAATCCGTCAGTATCTAGTAAACAAGTACCTTTGCGCCGGTTCTAGACCGTCATTCTTACAAGAAATGTCAGAAAATTTCTGTAATTTCACAATATTAGGCATGCAGACCAACGTCCCAAGGTCGCACAAACAAGCTTACATTTTTATCTTATGTCGCTCCTCTGAGATATGATGGAGTCACTCTCACTTTCGAGGGACATCATTGGCGAACATCCCGAACTGAAACACTTACTCATTTTGCCCCCCCCCCCCTGCGGAGTTACCGTTTGATCTCAAATGTGGCGGCCTGTTTTTTTCATCTTCATCACTTTGTCGCATCTAACAACTGGTGTTACTATCGAGGTAACAAATTATTTGCTTTCCGACACCTCTTCAAACTCAGAGTTATTTTCCATATCAGGATGCCTTGCCCACACAATGCTCCGCATACTGCCACAGACGTAGACATGCTGAAGATTACAATTACAATTACAATTATTTTATCCACCAGGAAGCATGAGACTGGGCAGTGCAGAGATCTTCGAGAGATTGTGGTGGAGGTCCGTCGTCATTTGTGGCGAATCGGTTTGGGGGGTGGGGCTTCGTGGAAAGCAGCAGTTTGGTAGAAATATTTATAGACGCAGAAGGGAATCAGGAGAGAAAGAGATAGAAGGGATAGAGAGGAGATGAGATCGAAAATAAAGAGGCGAGTTCGTAACGATTTCAGGCGATAACACGTTCCATATGCCAATAGTCCTAGTTACAAAAGATGACGGGTGGATGGTCGGAGGGTCTCGTTTCGCCGCGTTCAGTGGAGCATAGATCGTTAGCGTCCATAATCGTTAGCTACAATTTTTTGTTGTGTTTCACTTGTTTTCAGGCCTCGCCGTTGCCGGTTCCGGTCTTCTAACGATGATGAAGTTTTACCGGCCTGTCTCTGACACTGGCATGCAAGACCGACCGATGACTCGGACTTGGCTGCATATCAATGATGATTCCAAGCTGGGAGATAACGATGACCGGACTGATATCACAGAAAGCCAATGTAAGCACATCTCTTGCATGCATTGCTGATATTGTGAGCGAGATCTTACCGCTAGTTCAATAGACCCTAAGCTCCGCCCACTTTTGAGGGATAGGGAATCAAGCGAAACCTGCGCAGGGGAACGGCAAAGCGAATTCTCAACCAATTTGGACGATCTAAATCGTTTCTAGTAGGTACTGGTAATCTCCACAAATGGCCTAAAGCGCGCTATGTTTGTTCTACTTTGGAGGAGAGAAAATCGATAATTAAATTCAGAAATACGTGATTAGTGGATTTCCGGTGATCGGATACAAGGGCGCTTCTCGATTTCGACTAATTAGAATATTTTAGGGGGCGCCTCAAATACCTCTCACGGCGCTTTCGATCAATGACCTTGGGGTCTCTAGCTAGTTCCCCGGAAGAGTGTCTAACCTCCATGCATCCCCGACCACCAACCATGCGCTTAGAGAAATGAGTGAAACTCATCCAATCTTCCGGAGATCTAGACAAGTGCCGTTGGTCTAAGTAGCTGTGCCAACTTCAATCCAATAGATAATATCCTTTGTTTGCAGACTGGATCTACAAAGGCGGTCCCGAGGGACCGAATGGCAATAAAAACACACAACATGAGTACGCTGTTGTGTCGAATTTCCACAAGTATCCAGTCACCGTGCTTGTTCGAGACGTCAAGACATTCAAGCAGAAATATGAAGTGAGCAAATCGGTTTTTCAGCCTAATTTCAATTACGTTTGCAGAGAAAAGTGTACCGTTGGCTTAAAGTGAATCGTTTTGTGAGCATCGACAACCGACAACCTCTAGATGATTCTTCGTGTGTCTACGAAATGAAACCTCCCGTACTTAAAGCTTCCAACTAATAGAAGTTCCTGTTTTCCTACTGGTTGTTTTGGTGAATGTTAGCATCATCGGTCAAGGTGTTTTCTGGGTGAAAAAATGCTTATGTTTTCGCAATGCAGTGGCAATAAAGTGTTGCGATCAGCTCGACTGGACTGCACCAGGAAAGTGTGTCCAAATATGTGTTACTAAAGAAGTAATATATCTCAGTGTCTGTCTGTCTGTCTGTGTGTGTGTCTGTGTGTGTGTGTGTGTGTGTGTGTGTGTGTGTGTCAGTAACGTGTGTCACGCTTTTGAAAAACCCCTGTAACTGGCTAAAAATTGATCCCCCAAGGCCATACCCGGTACCATACGAATCCCCATGAAAAACTTTTCCAAAAAATTTGCATATATGTTATTAGTGATGACGCAATATGACGAAATTTTCTCTTCATACCGTATTCGCCTGAAACTCAACCAAATCACTCGGGCGGACCACCAAACAACTTCTCGGGTTCAAAATTTTCAAAATTTGCATAAATTTCATAGCGATGACGCAATATGACGTAATCTCTTTTTCGCGCCGTTCTTGCCTGAAACTCACCCAAATGACTCGGGCGAGCGACTAAACTATTTCACGCATCTCTATCTCGATGGCAATGTGTGAAAGGTTCGTGTGGTGCTTTCCACACGAACCTTTCACATTGCTATACGAGACAATACCCTCCCCAAGACTAACGTAGGTACCCGGCCCGCCCCGCCCTCTAGATCTACGTAGGTTACCGGTTCACCCCGCCTTCTAGACTCACGTAGTTAACCGGATCGTCCCGCCCTCTAGACTTACGTAGGTAACCGGATGGTCTCTCTTCCTCTACGTTCGTACAACGCTACAAAAAGAACGTTAATGCATGGTCCAACCTGCTATATGGCGACCTTTATGCATGACCCAACCTGCGATGCGCTTGCGAAAGGCTCGTGAGGCTGAGAGCCATTCGAAAAAGTTGCGATGGAGCTACGAAGTGGCGGAATCGCAACTTTTTCGAATCGCTCTCAGCCTCACGGGCCTTTTGCAAGGGAGGATGCAGGCTTGCAATTCAAGCGAATCTATGATAATCATAACACACTCCTCGGCGTACAACGTAGCAACCGTAGGTTGCTAGTTCAATTAGGGTGTGTGTCAATTCGCCATGCGTACGTGTGAATCGCCCCTCTGTACAATGTACACGATACAATGATCACTGGGCGTGGGCGAGAGAATCACACTAGGACTGTTATTTGGAGCGCTCCTCGCTCGCGAGTCATTTCTGCAATCTCACTCGCGAGTGATTTGTGAAACGAGTCGGATGCAAATGCGCTCGCGAGCGTTGTTGACTCGCGAGCGCTTTTGCATACTCTCATCTCGCATCTCTAATTCAATTTCCTCCCAATCATCTCATAATCTCACTCCACTCTGAACGGTTCACTCATTCCCTAAAAAATCATTTGGTGATCGCGAGCGGGGCTCGCGAGCGATTCTCGAAATGACTCGCGGGTCATTTTGCTCGCGAATCATTCCGATCCACCGCTCGTGCGCGAGCGCTCGGCGAGCAATGCTCGAACCAACAGCCCTAGATCACACATGACGGAGAACGCGCAATTATCAGTCGGGATTCTGATCTTATCTGACTCAGAGATAACCGCAATCAAGGCATAGCCGAAAGGTCATGTGCTTGATCTAGGCACCAAGACCTTGACAGAGTCTATCTGAGAGAATTTAGAAACTCGCTTAAGGAGCCGTACTAGGATTTTTGACGTTTTTCTCAAAAAAATGCCCTAAGGCCAACTTTTCGCGTAGATTTCAAAAATCGACCTTAGGAGGTCGTATCTTTGACCCCCAATTAGTAACACCTACCGTAACCCTAACAACTGAATTCTGTAACATTGCGAATACG
>LS520527.1:682117-692568 GCA_900490845.1 Pristionchus japonicus
ATCACCGGCGACCGTTAAGCATTGCAAACCTCGCCAGACAGCTTGCAGACACGAGCGGAATTGTTGACAGGCATGATTCTTGGCGGGGGAAGGCTGTCTGGCAGGGGCCAGAGACGATACTTGTAGGAACTGGAAAGGATAGCCAATTTGCGACTCTCTGTCTGACACCTAAGTCTGACCGGTGAGAGAACGCTAGGAATTGAGAGAGTCAAGGAGTGTTCCTTTCCGTGCTGTCGATTCACCCAATTATAGACTTTCGCAACGCATTTCTCGACTGGAGCACTGTCTGGAACGTGTGAAAGACGATTCTTGCAGAGACAACAATGAGAGCCACTTGAAGATTCCCTTTCCCTCTTCTTTTCTGCAAACTGTTCCTTTCCCTCTTCGAATGCACATGCATAAGTTCGAGAGTTCAGTGAGATATCTGAGTGTCTGTCGATGCAGAAAAGTCGAACAGACAGGTGAAGTGATTGGCACATAACAAACGATGATAAGCAAAAACTCAGGATAGCATAATCTACCACCGTTCACGATTTCGCGCACTGTTCTATGAGATATCGTCCATGTAATCAAAATAACATCTGCCTGCTGCACATCTGTAGGGATAAATACTGAGTCGTTAAACACGATTATGAATATATGAGCCGATACGTTGAGAAAATTCTCCTTCAAGAAAACCAAAATACGCCAAATGTCAGTGATGACATTTTTCTATTTACGCGTGTCGAGAATTTGAGATACGTTAGTGTTCTCTATTCAGCATCTTTCTTTAGCCGATTGAATGCTCACTCTCCATGATAAAATACACCTTGCGGTTCTCTGGACGCTGGATGGATCCGCGATTGTATTGAATCTTGCACTCATCTTTGCAATCATACTCAGGTAAAGCAGTCGGTCGAGTCTTCGATTAACGTAGTGCCTTGAGGATAAAAACTCAGAACAGTTCTACCAAAATCAATAAGAACGATCACAGAACTCCGCCACTTCTCCGATCATATTCCGTGTTACTGCTCAACAATGCCCTACTCGACCTGTTCTCAGCTGTTGCAAGCGCTTTTGGGGGCGTACGGTCCGAGCATGTTACCGATTTGTCATCGAAATTCTCGATTCGTTCAGAGTGGTGCAAGACCACGCCAATTTCTCGATGATCTTCGTCCTTGTACGCACATCAGTGAACATCTGTGTAGAATGTGTCTTGGTGAGCGACATTCGGTTTGTTTGACTGTTCTGTTAGGACTGTAGTTTAGAGTGTAGGAATTTCAAAAAGGCCCAGTTGATTGCAACCATATCAGTTCTTGTTTTTGCTCTAGACTCGTATTAACACTTGATTATTGGTGCGATAGATCGAATTCATTGTATTTCATAGCCCTTCACGGTCACCTCGTCCAACTGTCCACTATCATTCTCCTACTCTCGTTCGCCTATCGACTATACGTGCTAGGAGATTTATTCTTAGTTCGCAGCACATCGCCCTTTGACATGTGGCTAATTTGCATGGTGACGCTGCTCTCGCTCACTCCCAGCACGGTAAGCACTACTTGTGTAACATCACTGGGAATCAACAACCGTTGAAATTTACTGCTAGGCGTTTCCATGCGTCCTCTAATCGTTTTTGCATGCTTTGAAACCTTGGCGAATTTTGTAAAACAATCGTCCCGCAAAACCAGGCGCCACAGAGTTACAGATCGCCTACTACTATGAACAAGCTGATGTTTCGACCGAAGCGGCCATACGTCTCAACATCGAGGGGTATACCGCCTCAAGTATGTTACATTCAACCAAATGTTGCAATGAAAAGCCTCATCAGATTCCTCCATAATGGGCAGTACTCGAGCAATAATTCTCAACGGTTCTTTCGTTTTCCTATCGCCTGTTACGATGTCAACAACCTTTTTCATCAGACGCAAATTGGTCGCGCGAATGGCTCAATCAGTGAGTACAATACCCAATATAAAGGTTACGCATACGCATCCGTGCATATTTGTACCCGCGCTCAACGAATTCATTTTTTCTTAAAACACATATTCGATATTTTCAGAAATCTACTGAGCGCAAGCAGCACGCTTTCATCGCTAGGGTAACGTATCAAATCGCTAATGAGATCGAACTGTCGAATTCCAGGCCTTGACATACCAAATGATGCTGCCTGTCGGCATGGGCGTTGCCGTTTCGTTCTGGTTGAGCGATGTCGTCGATATTTGGAGTTCCGAGTTTCTCGAGAGATTCATTATGATCGTAATCATCTCGAACGTACGAGCACAACTATTTGTTTCTGTTTCAGGCCGCAAGTATGTTCTCACTCGCTTCTCCACTCATCAACTTCTTCGTGTTGCCTCCTTATCGAGCGATTATTCCGTGTTTGCGGAAACCGAAAACAGTTATTCATTCCCAGTTCGACTTCACGACTGTTACGTTTTAGTCTGATGCAAAAAGTATTAGGAAGTACGATTTATTCAACGCATAAACGAGCATTATTTAGTTTGAACTCGGACTTCTGTCAATTTTTGAGCATTTGGAGAATGGTATAAACGAGAGGAATGCTTTCCTGAAAGAACAAGTTAACGAAGACTTCAAAGGAATGAGAAAACCAACCGGTAATCAGACATGGTAAACATGAGCAGCATAGGATTGAATAAAGGATGAGTAACACAAGCGGGAGGGACAGCATACGCGATGGGAATGAATGGTAAACCTGTGCAAAGTTATGTAACTCTCAAGTTTCTTTGTTTTATCACGAGAATATTATTTACTTTGAAGTCGGGCTTCTTTCAATTTTTTATCATACTTGTACGGACGAATTTTCAGTTCTCTAGTCAGACAAACAATCAAAAGGTCATACCAAAGATTGGAAGCAATACCGCCGATCCTGCCGGATAATACGCCGTAACGAGAGGAACGAACGACTAAGACGTCAAAATGAGCAAGGAATGAATCTTGGGACAAACTTGGTAGATAAGAGAACGAAACAATTGCTTGTGGAGTCGAACCGACTGAGCGCTAAAAAGACGCTCCCTGGAACGGAATTTGCCCATTTTTGAAAGAAATTTAGATCAACTTGAGGTATAAGTTGATGCGGTAGCTGCAGTAGATGATAATCCCATAGGTGAATATCATTGATGACGTCATCACCATTGCCCCAGAGAGGTTGCGCCACCGAGGACCAGAGAATGTGCCGCCCGTCTGAAGTGCTCTTTCACTCTCAAATATGTGTAATTTCTTACCCAGTAAACTGCTTGTGAGTGCATTGGCGCAGTATCGAAACTATGAACGACCGGGAGTGAAATGCTTCCATTGAAGATTGGCGTGAGCAGACGAAGACTTTCTTCATCAGGGTGAAAAAAACAGTAGAAGATCGAGAACCTGTAATTGTCAATTTCCTACTTTTAACTTGCCTTTAGCTTTTACCAAATAGCATTACTCACTGCAGTCGCAAGAAAAAGCACAAAGAAGAATATTGTGAAATAACGAAGATATTCGGGCCTGAAAATTATGGAATATCCGTGTTTTTTGTGGAAGACTCACTGTTTGATGGCAAACAGACGGTACACAAAGTGGAAGATACGAATAGGGAATGTGTGCCCGTAGGCTCCCATGTATAGCCCCACGCCGGACAACTCAGGGTAGAAACCATGCCCGCGCATCATGAATGCATTGCCATAGTTCTCTGGAATCTATACTCAATTTTAAAATTGAATTTGACAGTCTTCACTTACTGGATATACTAGGAAGTGAACTGAATTGTAGTAGATGTCGGATAGAGCAAAATAAGTTATCAGAACGCGATAATTGCCAATCTCTTTTCTCGCGTGTCGTTGGACGATGAATATCAAAGTGATGTTGAAGAGGAAGGCAAGACTTGTAACCGCAACTTGGAAAATGTACAAGAAATGCTAAACATAATTTCGATGATTGACGACTAGAATAACGCTCACATTGAGAAGTGGATCGACATACGCTTGATGTGTCATTGAAAAGAATAGAACACGTTTCTCAGCACTTATTTCGTTCGCAGACTAGCGCAAATCGCAGAGAAGATATGATTACTGGTTCAACACGCTCATTTTGCCGGTTCTGGGTGAGCACTTTACGTAGTACTTTGTGTTGGCGATTACGTGAATAGGAAATCAAGCAAATCGGCAATCTACTGAATGGGGAGTGATGTGAAATGAGATTAATGATAGAGATATTTCGAAAAATAGGAATTTATCATCGCCGTTTTTACACAAGGGAACACGAGATGAAAATATTCTAATGTAGCTACGTTCAGAATGGTAGACATCAGATTCTTGAGAGTGTTAAATGGCCCTTGCATGACTGGCAAGTGTATCGATGAATGGATGATATAACTCGAGGATAAAGCAAGAAAGCAATTTTAGTTAGATGCTAGATAAAATCTTCCTCCAAATTTTTATCAGAATATTTACACCTCTTGTCCTTTTTCGGTTGCCTGTGAAGATCAAAGAAACCAAACATCTGCACGAGGTTTACTTTCAATTCGAGACTTCGCTCCCTCACACTCTCCATGGCAACGACTGATGAAACGAGATCGAGGGTCTAACGAAAGAGCGAGAGAGAGGAATCAGATAAACAAGCCCTCTCTTTTCTGCGATACTCTCATCGCAGCATGTAATCTTTTTTTCCCGTATCTCATCCCTTGGTATCGTTTTGCGAGTCTTCTAGGATGCACGAAAAACGTCCGGACATTCAGGTTTACCGACTTTTCATTCATTGTTGAAATCAAATTCAATAAGAAACTAGTGCTTTCAGGGTCTTCGTTCGTGGGCTGTACTTTCGGTAGTAGTTTTCCACTTTTTCCCATCACATTTTCATTACGGGTTTCTTGGAGTCGACGTGTACACTTTTTGCATGAACTTTTAGTGAAAAAAGAAGACTCACAGATTCTTCGTTCTTTCTGGCTTCCTCATCGCAATGGTTCTTGAGCAAAACACTTTTTGTCTCGCTACGTGTATGAACTTTTACATGAAACGACTCCGAAGAATTGTGCCACTTGCTATTTTGGTTCGAAATTCACACTGAATTATTGTGGAAATAATCAATTGAGGTGATATCAGCTTGCTTGTTTGCAATTGCCCTTCTGCACAGCAAAGCCGAACAGAAGACCTCAATCAAGTCAGATACTTAGGATTTCGATTGAAAGAGAATGGATTCAGGTCTGCATTGTATTCGATGCTCTATCTCAAGAACTTTCAACCTCCGCAAAATCTTGAAGAAGGCTACTTTCAAGCTGTTAGCTTCACGATAACTTTTGCTGAAAGAAAGGCAATTGAATTCAGCTCGAAAATGCAACAGACTTCTTCACCCATTTCTGGTCACTCTCCGTCGAGATTCAATTCTATCTTCTCGCACCACTGATATCTCACTTAATTCCTGTATTTTTTTCATCTCAGAAAATCATGCCGCTTTTTCCACTCACTTTAGAGGCGGCCAGATGTTGCCCATATGCTATTCATGGCTACAATTTCCGCTGGATCTCTTGCTTATTCACTTCTCTCCGAGCCCAAGAGGGCGTTTGATTCAACACCTGCGAGGTTGCGAAATAGAGTTTTGAAACTTTAAAAAAGAATTTTCAGGCTCTGGCAATTCTTCGCCGGGTCCATTGCATTCAACGCAGAATTGGTATTTAAGGAGACAGTCCAAAAATAAAGATGATTGCAGATTCTGAAAGGGAAACCGCTCGGGAATGAAATTGAAGATGATGTCGAAAACGAAGAGATTGCAGTGTCGGAAAAGAAAATAATTGGTAAGAGAGAAGGGAAACCCTTTTCAATTTCCTCTGTTTCAGCTATTCCAATAATTTTTGCGCTTGGAACCCTTGCTGCCGTATTCTATTACGGAAACTTTGTAATTCTTATTTGCATGTTTTCCCAAATATGCGCATTTTCAGGAGTCGATCCTTCGTGTATCGCTTACTTTCCTCACGGCGATATTACTCGTGTTTCGCCTCAATTCACTCATACTCACTCATGCAATATTTCAGCTGATTGGTAAATATTATTTTCGTTTCAAACCAAAAACTTTTATTGTATGTGATATTTCCTATGCACTATACCTCATTCATTGGCCTCTCGTTTGCATTTTGGAGATATTGGAAATGTATTCTTGGGAAGGTATTAAGTTTTCAGGAGCATTTGCGAAAGGAACTATTTCAGTGAAACTCTTTGCAACACTCTTCTCAGTGGCACTCGCGTTTGGCTGTCACTTCACTTTTGAGAAATGGTTTGGGTCATTCATTTCATGATGGTGATTTACTACAGCTTGTTTAGGTATCTACAGCTCCCAACGCGAGAAACGTTCGTACTTATCGGATTCCTCTATGTCTTTGCTTTTGCGATCCTAGATGCGATTATGCTGAAGCTAATCCACACACCCGAAGTATATTGTGAGCTGAAATTAAAATTTCTGGGTAAAGATTACATAATTTCAGATAACATCACACCGGTTCTGTGGAAAGTGGAAGCCAATGAACCCTTGACGAGATGTAACATTTTCACTTATTCAGGAAATTTTATTTTTATTTTTTAGTCGAAATCGAACAGACGAATGATCAAATGGAACGTGATAACTGGAAGAGCCTGAACTTTCTAAATTGCACCCTGCGCGAGGGCAATAATCCGTTTGGACTGTGCGATCTCAAGGCATTCTAACTTGAGTCATGTTGCGCAACTCTGTGTTTTCAGAATGGAAGCGGCTCATTGCACTTCATGATCATGGGCAACAGTTATGCTGCCAATCTCGGATCCATAATTCAAGATCAATTCAAACCATACTATGGGCGAATTCAATCACGCGTCGTTACAGGTTAGTTTTCAAACTGTCGTTTAGAAAATTCTTGTTGACGTGTAAATATTAAGAATGCGAACCATTTATAAATACAAACGACGCTTGGTGTCCGGTTTACACAAAGGCGCATACAATATTTGATGAGGCAGTGAAGAAAGAAAAGCCGGATGTACTATTCTTTATTTCGAGGTATGAAATTACTTTACTCTGTTCCTGAGACAGCATTAAGCTCACCATCAGATACATCAAACCGGATGTGCCTCTCACCAATCCCGTCGAGAACGACACTCTCTACCATTTTATCGAAAGTCGCGTGAACTTTTTCGAGCAGCATGTTTCCATGAAGGTGAGGCTGACCGTTCCCTTTGATCAAAGAGGAGAAGTGAAATGCTTCCAGATTTTCATCATGCAAGCGTTCGATAAGCCCGCACAACTTGCACATCTAGAGAAGAGGAGGAGAAGGAAGGGATTTGCGATGCATCCATACATGGCAGTCAGTTTGTCGAACTTCTAAGACGCGCATTCGCTGTTCTCGCCACGAGACGCTCTCTCGCCACAAGAGAGACAAGGATTCAGTTGTGAACAAATTTCAGGAGGCAATTGAAGCCGACGCGAAACCTATGAGGGAGCGCATCGCTAGGGTATTTTTTTCTTCAGAAATCTTGAAGAGTTGTCTTTTTCAGCTAGCTAAATCGTGCAGCAAATGTGTCATTTTCGATATCGAAAAGCCGTTTCTGAACGAGGCGGGAAACTTCACCGTTCTGGATCGAAACCTATTGCGATTCTTCGACGAAGCTCGACATCTAACTATCATTGGTAAGAACATCAGGAATGTTTGGCTAACTACTCTCAACTGAAGGCAGACGACTGATTGAACCAGTATTCGGAAGACTGGCTGATAACTTCAATCGTCTAATTTATTCTCATTACCCCGATAACATTGTTTACTGACTTTCCACTCGCTCCGATATTACTTGTAAATCTGATATGCCTTCATCCTCGACATGTGTGCTTTATAAGACTATTTACAGAGAAAAGAACGACTTTAACCAAGAACGTTCACCAATCATTTGTAATCATTCTTCGTTTCTAACCATCGTCGTCATCATTGACGCCTGTACGTTGACGGTCGACGATGACGAGTTAATCATCCACCTGTAATCATCATCATCTCAACCTTACTACGACATAAAGCACGCGCAATGACCTATTCGAAAAGTTCAGCAAAATGCACTACGATAATATCGCGCAACGGATTTCTGGCAATCCAAACAAAAAAGATTGGAGATGCAAGAGTCTAACCTCGTCAACGGCGTCATCTTCAACGCCGCCTCTCTGTAGTCGGCCATCAACGAGATGATGATTACCGCATCCCAGGCCAGGAAGCACGACGTCATCTGCATGCTGTAGTCGCCCAATCCGCCGTCGTCCACGTCGAGATACGGCAGATTCAGGTCGATAAAGTACGGAATGTACACGAAGATGAGGGGAACGATCGTCTGAAAGACTACTTAAGTAAACTACAGCACACCCGATTAGAGTCGCCCATTCGAATTCGACGGCGCGCACCGGCTCTACAATTGATGAATTTCGAATTCTTCGAGTGGGAAGAGGATCGTGCGCCAAACGGAGAGAGCGTTAGCCTCTTTCGTCAGCGCGCCGTATTCGAATGAGCGAAGACTCCGAATGGGCAACCCTATTGCAAATATACCTGAGCGGTCACAGCGAAGAGAAGCTTCAACTGCAGTGTTTTCGTCTTAGCGGACATTGTTTGCGCGGCACGAATCGCTGCGTATGTCAGGGTGCCCAGAGACAGGGCGAGCGTGAATGAACCGATGATCATAATGTCGAATACGACCAGGGTAAGTGTCAACCATGGATCTTGATGACTGTCGCGCTGGAATCGTGTGATTTCCATTTAGTAAGGCAAGACAAGCAGAATCATACGGTGAAGTTGTCGAGTGTTCTGAAGCAACATGAAAAGCTAACATGAAAAGCTAAAATTTTGTCCATGGTTCCTGAACGTGAGTTCCTGACTGTCTTCTTGGCCAACCAGAGATCGAAGACCAATCTCTGGCTGATCAACACTTACGAAGTGGTCCATCACCAGCCATCCGCTTTCGATTCGTTTGCCATATTCGCGTTCGTACGCATCGAATACTGCTTCTGTTCCCGCATCCAACTCAGTTCCACTGCACCCAAAGTATGACACGAGGTACCTCAATATCCATATAGCCGGTATAGAACTAGTCACTGACCATGCTGACACTCCACATATGGAGCCGAATATGACAGCTGATATAAAGATAGGTCGCGAAAATAGCTCAATCCATTCAGGTCTCCGAACCGACCAGTATCGATAGAGGAAGTGAATGTTGAGGAGGAAAAACGGAATTGTGAAGGCAGACGAAAATGCGGTTGAAACAGCCTGAACAAGGCGAAAATTTGTATTCAATAGGAAACAACTAGTAAAACATGTGAAATCTCACTCGGCTCTCCGTAAAAGTGTCAGCCACGGCTCCGAATGTTCTACCAACGATTAAAACTTTCTACGATTAATGTTACTATTTCTGCTAGGTCAATTCACTCACAGGCCCGATAACGCTGTGCAAAATGACCAGAAATATGTCGAATGAGGTGAATATGGTGAGAAGTTGCTTGTAAACGCCCAATTGCACTCTAGAGTGATTCCTTATCAGGTACAGCAATAGTACGTTCAGACAGATTCCGGCAACTTTAAATTAAATAAATGACAATGTTTGAAAAAATAAACAATACCAATGTGCACAGTTTCGAAAGCGCTCGGAGCACGCATTTATGTGAAGTATTAGTTAGTATATGTAGAGAGAAATAATTTGAATGTGAAGAATATATAAAGCTGTGGCGTATGAAGAAGAAGAAAACGCCATGCGAAAAGAGCGCAAACTTATCATGATTATCCTTTCTCCTCTAATGATTAAGAAAAGATCTACGGTAATAACGCAATGAGAAAACAATAACGACAACTGTTTTCACAATTATTTATACATTTCAATGGGCTGGAGAAAGGCGAACCTTAGTATCAAACAATAAGAGACGAATCGCGATAGGATTACCCACCCCGCGGCGGTACGCCAAAAGTTGTTCCTACGGGCCCCCCAAATGCACTATGAATAGCCTGAAGGATGCTCTTTTCAAATCCGTATCGGAAATATTTTTAAAAAATTTCATTCCAGAGTTACACCTGGTCAAAGGCGGTCGCTTCTGTGATTTTTCTCAAAATTCGCCTCACTAAAAAAATCACAACTCCGTTCAAAATAAAGATATTCACTCGTTCTTGACAGCAATCAATAGAGGAGACCTCGGGCAACTTTAGAAAAATAATAAACTCATTCCTGGCTCTTGCGCTGATTCGGAGCGGTCGGGTGCCCTACGGTATGGTGGAACCCTGGGGATAGTGATTTCCCCAAAAAACGACCTATCGCGTTTTGAAGTATCAACATGGACCTACAAAACTGCAAAAAAGCTAAGAATTCTGGGAGGGGAAAAAAAATGGGGGCGCACTTTAGTGTCCCGACCCATGGATTCGTTTGGAAAGCAAACACTTTAACCGGTCCATTCGTGTCCAAATGTGCTCAAATTTATCGAAAACGATCGAAAACAATTATTGA
>LS520527.1:695396-711936 GCA_900490845.1 Pristionchus japonicus
TCAATAATTGTTTTCGATCGTTTTCGATAAATTTGAGCACATTTGGACACGAATGGACCGGTTAAAGTGTTTGCTTTCCAAACGAATCCATGGGTCGGGACACTAAAGTGCGCCCCCATTTTTTTTCCCCTCCCAGAATTCTTAGCTTTTTTGCAGTTTTGTAGGTCCATGTTGATACTTCAAAACGCGATAGGTCGTTCTTTGGGGAAATCACTATCCCCAGGGTTCCACCATACCGTAGGGCACCCGACCGCTCCGAATCAGCGCAAGAGCCAGGAATGAGTTTATTATTTTTCTAAAGTTGCCCGAGGTCTCCTCTATTGATTGCTGTCAAGAACGAGTGAATATCTTTATTTTGAACGGAGTTGTGATTTTTTTAGTGAGGCGAATTTTGAGAAAAATCACAGAAGCGACCGCCTTTGACCAGGTGTAACTCTGGAATGAAATTTTTTAAAAATATTTCCGATACGGATTTGAAAAGGGCATCCTTCAGGCTATTCATAGTGCATTTGGGGGGCCCGTAGGAACAACTTTTGGCGTACCGCCGCGGGGCTTCGAGAATGGGTGATTCTATCGCGATTCGTCTCATAAATGCTTTGTTAAATCAAAGATCGACCAGAGACGTCATGAACCATTTGTTCGCACAGTGACTGCGGATACGTTGTTGCTAACGTTCGGCTTAGACAATCCAAATAAACTTCGAAACAGTGACGTCACAATGCTGAAATATTGCGATTTTAGTACAGCAGGAAGAAAATTGAGCACATCCTGTAGTGATCGATGCAAAAAAAAGCGGTTGAAGTTGGTTTAAGTGCACCCATGAAGATATAGTGGTCCGACTATAAAATAGTGGTCCCAGAGAAATAATGGTCCCATCTTCGGACCATCGAAATGTAATGGTCCGCCTATATTAAATAATGGTCCCGGAAAACTAAATATAATGGTCCCAAAAATGAATGATAAAAATGATGGTCCCAAAACAGAACTTACAGTTTTACCATTTTTTTGTGGGCTTTTGGTATTCAAGTCCTTGTATTTCTCAAAATATCAGATTAAGCTACTTTTAGAAGATTACGAGCACTTTGCGTACTTCGTTTCTTCCCATATGGCTGTCCAAAAACGAAGCGTAAGCCGAAGATGAAGTAGAAATCGAACTTGAAGCCAAAGGACGAGATTTCGATGAAACGTCTAATTCGTCAGTGAGAGAATAGTTGCGCTCCCACATCTGGATGAGCAATTCAGAGCTGCTACGATGTCAGGGAGACTCAATTGAACCAAAGGAGATATTGTTTGAGCCAATTGTAAGAGTGCAATCTATCTTTTACTGATCATTACGGAACACATTTGGTGATTCTTCTCAATAAATTCTTAGGCTTAGGCTTAGACATTACAGAATGCTGCGGAATAGAATGGGAATCGATACTTGGTACTGAATTATTTGACTCTGGAGAAGTAAATTCCTATACCATGAGGGACCACTATATTTGCGAAATGGGGACCATTAAATTTATCTCGTCCATTTGGGACCACTAAATATCGACGGGACCATTATTTTCCGGACCATTATATTTAAGGGACCATTATTTATTTTTTGGGGCCACTATTTTATAGTGGGACCACTATATCTTCATGGGTGCACTTAAACCAACTTCAACCAAAAAAACAATTAGAGGCGAAAAGATGGTTGTTGTTCCGCCGACCTGTGATATTTTGCTTGGTTTAAGTCAAAATGGAGACCAACTAGGAAAGTGTATGACTCCATAGCTGGATGATGATAAATGTCGAAGAACGCGAGGACGTAAGTGCTGACGCCGAACGCGGTCAGAATAGGCAGCATCGCTTGTGCGGTAAGCATCTGAAAAGTTACAATATTGGAGCAAGAGAAGGATCCTTGCCGTTACAAATTTGCGATGCATTTTTCTGCTTTGATCACTGAGCGTGCTTGATTGTTGAGCAATTGAGGAGAGAATACGATACCTAAAATTTTGAAACTGCGCTTCTTTGATGCAATTAATCAAACCTAATGTGCAGCGTAGCACCGTAAAGTGGGACACACAGCACCACCATTATGAAGAACTGAGTCATGGTTGCAAAGCTGTGGATATCCTTTTGACCGTCAAATGCACGATTGAACGGCGTTGAACTGACATTCTGACCTGTTACGACGTGCGCATTTGCCCCATACTCGGGATACAATTTGTTCATTAGATGCCGTGCCTCAGCATCATCGGACCTTGCGGCCATTACAGCGGCCTGAAATAAAATTACCTTCTAGTCTGAGTTTAGAAAGCAAGATGGAAGTAATTATTATGCGCGTTCTCTAGTTGATCTGACTAACGAGGAATGAGGAGAGCAACTCCTAATCTACCTCTTACCATCATAACGGTCGGAATCGGCAATGCAATTCCTCCAATGAGCATCCAAGCAGTGCGTTTTGACGGACTCTTGCCTTCTATGACTAGAAGTCGGAACACGAAAGAGGCAAGAAGCGTGTAGATCTGAGCAAAATTCATTTCATTTTTAAAAAAAACGTTTTCAAATAACCGATAGTGCTTCTCCTCCAAACATTGCATCACAGGAAATGTAGCACACGGAAGAATTGATGTAGCCGCAAGGGCCGTATGAGATGAACAGAAGAGAGCGATCGATGGGAATTGCCCTGAATTGCTTGAATTAAGTGGTTATAGCCGGATTGTAGTTTTTTCGGCTCTGTCGGGATTGTGAGGTCCCATGGGAATTGTGAGGTCCCATCAGAATTGTGAGGTCCCATCAGAATTGTAAGGTCCCATCAGAATTGTGTGGTCCCAACAGAATGGTGAGGTCCCAAGAAAAATAAAAGACCCTCGATGGAATTGTGAGGTCCCAACAGAATTGTAAGGTCCCAAGTATTTGAACCTTCTTGGGACCTTATAATTCCCACTGAGACCCTTTAAATCTTCTTGGGATCATAAATCGTGGATTCAATCAAGGTATTTTTAAAAAAATATTTGAAATTTTGCTTGAACCAGGACCCTTAGTTGGGACTAGTCAACAGAATCGGAAACATGCATTTTTGATTGGACGACTAAACGAGAGCAGAGCTCTATTCCTATCCTTGTCGAGAGAGATCTTTCCAGATCGTGTTGGGGGATTGACTCTCCCTCTCATCCTTGTCGAAGGATTAATGCGATTTGCATTTATTTTTGTTTGGAAAAGTCACTAATATAATCCATAAATTGTCGATCTTACTCATAGGCCCAGTGAGAATTGCGAGGTCCCTATACGATTCAAAGGCTCCCAGTGGGATTGTAAGGTCCCGAGAATTTTCAAATTCTTGGGACCTTACAATTCTGTTGGGACCTCACAATTCTGATGGGACCTCACAATTCCATCGAGGGTCTTGTTTTTTTCTTGGGACCTCACAATTCTGTTGGGACCACACAATTCTGATGGGACCTTACAATTCTGATGGGACCTCACAATTCTGATGGGACCTCACAATTCCCATGGGACCTCACAATCCCGACAGAGCCGTTTTTTCTCTCTTTCTGTCTTGTAAACGTGAATATTGGACACACCGTTGCATGGCCGAAGCGCATCCAAGTGCTGTGAAAAGATCAGCAAAAACGTGTAACTTGAGTAGAATTCCGAAAGTGGAAAAGGTCGCTGGAGTATGGCGAAATATGATCATTGCAAGTAACATGTTCAGTGCAATGGAGAGTATCGCGAAGCAGGAGTGCATGGAAATCACAACCATTTCCAGCGAAGATGCCATAATTCTTAGATATTTACTGACAATTATCCCAAGGAATACAAAACGACCATTTCTAGAAGCGGTAATTTGCCAGTTGTTCTCCCTACAAAGACACAACTAACAATTAATTTAATAGCATGTGATACGCGAACAATAGCTTGCTAGATTATACACCAGATTTTTGCTTGAAATAATACAGTGCACATGGACGAATTAAAAACGGAACGATACAAAGCAGGAAAGTAGATGAAATTTAGTTTAGATGCCCAAATCCGGATGATCGTACGTTTTAAAATCAAATAGAATAAATAAAGTTTGCATGCTAAACACATCGCTTTAGGCCAGGATATGCCTGTGATCTCTCAGTTCTCTGAAGGGAGTTGAGTCATTTACTAGCACAGCTTGGCGCGTACCCAGCGATTTTAAATTTAAGTGTTAGAGTCATAAAAAATCAGGACCATGGAGAGATTGAAACCCAGCTGCGTTTTGATGTATTACTGAGCCAATAAGGTATTGGGAGTTGCTGTCGGGATCCGCACTACTATCGTAGTGTTTCCCATTCAAAATTCCCGCAGTTGCTTGATTTTTTTCATTCAAATTCCCTGGCGCATGACCAAATCACTGTACAATCGTTCAAAAAGAAAGTTCACGGTTTCCGTAGTATTCTTGCCACTCTACCGCACTAAATGGTCGCGCGACTCCTCCATTAATGGTCTAATGTAAATTTTCATCGCTCGCTTCATTTACGTGCATTCTATCTCTCTTGATCCAAAATTCCATTAAAATGTTCATTTCAGTATTTTTGCCAAAATATATCATGTTTGAGCGAGTATTCATTCATTGATCTCATCATACCGTAATCCAATGGCTAAACTAACAGAACGTTTACCACATTAATCAATTACGAGTCTGAAATGTGAGGCGGTTGGAAATGTCTCATGTTTGATCGGTGAGCCGTTGGCAACCATCATGATCGTTCTGTTTCAGTATTTTGATGAGATCTTTGTTCAAATCTGTGAATGAAAGGCGATAGAAACGAGAAAGAATTGAAAAATGAAAAGTTCGTCAGTGAAATGGAACAATTACCGATGAAAAATCTGTTCATATTTAATAAAATTTCCAGCGGGACGTTTCCCATGATGTTCTACGCGTTCGGCATACATTTGCTTTACATATCATAGATTTCGCGCTTCTGAACTACAGCTCTAACAGAAACATCCAATCCAATAATTGGCAATGTACAGTACCGCAGAGTCTCCCCCCTAACGAGCGAGTCGCGGCGAGTCGCGGCGAGTCACCCCGAGTCACCCCACTTTGAAGGGGCCGTTACCCCCTTCAAAGTGTGTATTTTTTTGGCTATTTTTGGCTATGACCTAGTCTGACCAAGCTCTATCGATTGGTGTAATCAGATCTTTGAATATCCTATTTGATCGTTGATCTTTGAAAGGGCGCGCCATTCCCCCTTACTAATTTCCATACTCCCTTGTCTGGAGAGAGTGGATTAGCTCTCCCTCATCTTGGCCTTTTGAACTCTCGTTGATCGGCTGGCTTGCGTGTTCTGAGCGAGTCTACCAATTGCGATGCATGACTACAGTAATCCTTAGTTGGCTACTGTATACAGAAATCATTGCGTTGAACAGAATGAACAATTGCTTTATCGTCAGCGATCGTAATCGATGTTGTCTGTGTAAAAGACGTGTTATACTGAAAACAGGACGGCCCGGCCATGCCTCTAGTGATCCAAAGATGTCATTCCCTGATCCTCGATTGTTCCTCCAGAATATTCAATTACCACCCAATGAGCACAAGCCACACATGGCATGCATCTCCTTCTCTTCAACGCAATGATTTCTGTATACAGTAGCCAACTAAGGATTACTGTAGTCATGCATCGCAATTGGTAGACTCGCTCAGAACACGCAAGCCAGCCGATCAACGAGAGTTCAAAAGGCCAAGATTAGGGAGAGCTAATCCACTCTCTCTCCAGACAAGGGAGTATGGAAATGAGTAAGGGGGAATGGCGCGTCCTTTCAAAGATCAACGATCAAATGGGATATTCATAGATCTGATTACACCAATCGATAGAGCTTGGTCAGACTAGGTCATAGCCAAAAATAGCCAAAAAATACACACTTTGAAGGGGGTAACTGCCCCTTCAAAGTGGGGTGACTCGGGGTGACTCGCCGCGACTCGCCGCGACTCGCTCTTTTGGGGGGAGACTCTGCGGTACTGTAACTTCTGCTATCTGGCAATACTATGCCTGCTCAGTGAGGCTCTATTAAAAACAACGACTTTTCTGAATAATGATTTATCAGTGATATTTTCATACAATTTTCGCGAGCTTGTTAGTCATCAATCTAAAGACTGACACCACTTATCTAATAAGACCAGCTAAAATACCGCACCGCGTCAGGCATCCTCCCACATTCTGAGCATGATTCCCGCACCGGACGCTATATTAGAAGTAGCAAACGCCATCTCCATCGTTTCCATGCGCTACCAGGAGCTCTTGAGTGTGACCTTGACCGCTTTTTCGCTCAATCTAATGTGATTTGATAGATACTGTTCGCGACTCCGATGATGACTGTAATTGCAATCGGCGCTTCAGCACGTTCCCGGGCAATATAGTGTGAAAAAAGCGTCAATTTTCCCCCTAAATCGAATTTGTTTTTGGGTGGGCGGGGACTGCAGGCGGTGAGGGTGGTGTATCACACGACGTCCACGAATGTGCAGGAGTGCCTCCCCCATCATCGCATTTCAGATCAAGCAAGTGCCGACATTCGGAATGGACGCGTTCGCGTGGAGTATGGCCCGCTCCGTCTACCCGTTTCTCGTGTCCGTGGCAGCTATTGGAATCTGCCTCAACACCATCCTGCTCAAGGCTTCAGTCAGTTCCAAGTAAGTAAAACTGTCGAAAAAAATCGAAAAGATAATTTCATGGCTATGAGATCAACCACCAACATTCTCATCGGATGCTGTGCTGTCTTTGACATCATGCATGAGGTGCCTAACGGCTCGAGACGCTGTTAATGACAGTTTTTTTTGCCTAGATCGGCTACTTTATCCAGTTTCCGATCCTATTCTCCGACTACTACATTGACAGCTTGTACTGCAGCTGTCTGCAAGTGAGCTTTTTGTTTCTAGAACGCACCCCGGAACCGGAACCGGAACCGGAACCGGAACCGGAACCGGAACCGGAACCGGAACTTCAGCACCGTTCGCGAACTGCTGCAGAATCGGGAACGCGTGCATTTCAGTTCGTTCCGGCGCTGGGCCGAGCGGCGGGCGCAGTCTGTGTGCTGTGCACGGGCGTTGATCGCATGCTCTGTCTCGTCATCGCTGTGGCCTACAAGCGGATGAGGAAGCGGCACTTTCTAATGGTTTTCGGCTGCTTTCACGCTTTTTTAAAGCTCGTTCGCGAGCATCCCTGCTCTGGTAATGTGCTAGGGGAAGCATAGTTATTATTGCAGTGCCATTTTCTCTGCATCGCTCTGTTCTGCGCCTGGACTGTGCATCTGATGGTCGCGTATTGGACGCCAAAGTGAGCACGGCGGACCCAAACTCGCGCCGTTTACCTGAATATAATTGCTTTAAAATCAGAGGAGAGGCAGTGCGCGAACCAACAAAGAGTCGAATACAGCTTGCACGGGTCGATGAACGAACTGTCTGGCCTAATTCGCATCTTGCAGGCAGCAAATCTGTTCAATGCCAGCGCCGTTCCATGGAGACTCGCTGGGACTGTGGTCGAATTCAATCACAGTCGTGAACACGATCTCCGCTTTCCTCTACTTCGTTACGTGGCAAGCTGTGAAGAGACGTGAAGGCAAGCGTCGGGTACTTGTAATCTCTTTGTCCCCGTCTGTTCCCTAAGCCGCTCGCAGAACAGTGATGGAGACGAATGGGTAGATAGAGAGAGAGAGAGTCAATGTATCGAATGAATGGTTCTGAACCGTGCCGTAAAGAGCAATACTTCCAGGTACCGATGCTCCCATAAATTCAGCCTGTATCATGACCAGATCGAATGTGTCCACTTTTACCCACTCACTAGGAACCTATTGTAGTGAAATTGCACTCTTCGCAGTCTCCGTCTTCAAGCAGAAGATCTTCCACAGCATCGCTGTTGTGATGTCGGTCGAAGTCACGGGCTGGTTCATCTCCTCCATCCTTATCGATCTCTCAAAGGTTTATGTCGTTCCGGGTATGATACATTCGGCATTCCACAATCGTAAATGGCATAAATCGTAGAGTGTCGACCACCCTTTCACTACGTCGCGTGCCTGTTCGTCAACAGTGGTATCGCAGTAAAGGCGATCGTCTATTACTCCATTAGGTGAGTCATACGCCTATGCTCAGCCGCCTTAGAAACATATCTTCCAGTGGCGAGTACAGACGCGCGATTCGCTGTGTACTTGGGCTCCCTCCAACGAGCGAAGTGATGGACCCGAGTAATCAAGCGTCCTGGGCCACCAGCCAACAACCTCTCTCGCCTGATAGCATCGAGAGAACAGTAGCGATAACGCAGCCAAAATACAACAAACGTTTACGACCCGTTTACAACAAATCAGTGGTTATAATTTGAAGTTTTTTTTTCACTAACCGTTCATCTAATTTGGTTGTACCTTAACCTCAGTTTTTCGAAGCTCATTGAATCACGCATCACGCAAGCAAGTTTGGTGAGATTATTGACGATACAAATTTTTATGGTTTGATGGGATTCACAGATGTTGGATATACGATTGAGTGTACAACTGAAGGGGTCGGTGGGCGGAATGGCGGAGTCCGGGTAGAGCGCACCCAGAAATTCCGGGATGATTGCGGACTCGATTAGGATCTGAAGGAAGTTTGCCTCCTTAATCCTGTAGTTTTGGAAGAGCATCTAGTGATGATAGTTAACTGTCGCAAAGGTAACAATGATGATGCAAACAGCCCGAAGAATGAAGATCTAAAGAAAAGAAAGCACCTTTCCGTCCTGCTCGAATCGTCCTGCTCGTGCTTGTTGGAGTACCAGTCGGGTTTGTCGGCCAGGTTGATGTTGACGACTTCAATCCTGTAATATCAGCGCTCCTACCGATTCATCCGAGTGTGCACACGGCAGAGATCTCAATAACAGAGAAGAGCTCACTCGATGCGTTTCATTGCTGCGTAGAGCACAACGCCCCCGGCGTACGGAGAAAAGCGCACAGCGTCGATGCGGCCTGGAGCGAGCGGAGGCTCTAGATCGACTGCAAGCGGGAAAGTATTTGATGAGATTGTAGCGGTCCTATGATCTCCGGAAAATAGTTGAGTTTGGTCGGTGAAGATGACACTCTTCCGGTGAATTAGAGATGAACCGGCGACTAACCCTTTATTAGCACGAGAGTGTTGGTGCGGACGACCCTGGGCGACACTGTGGCGGGTTTGAGAGTATAGCTGACCGAATCACTTGGCTTCACGAATTCGATTATACGGCTTTCTCTAAGTCCAATGATGGCAAGATACTCCAAATTTCCCGTACATTGACTCTGCAATTGCTTAGTAAACAGTCATGATTTACCTTTAGAAACAAGTGAGATAATAGGACACGAACGTCCGATTTCGAAGAGTTCTCAGAGCAGAGAAGAGGAAAGTGACTCCGGAGTGCACACAAACTAGATAGCCGGGCATTGACTAGAACGCAGTGCGCACCTGTATTTCTCACGTCTGTTGTTTACCAATGGCTAATATCCAGGGAACGAAGAACTAATGTGTGGACGCGTGCATTGTCGAAAGTTATTTTCTGTTCCGGGTTATTCTACTCTAGCATAACTGGATAGCCAAAGGCAAACAAGCACTCATTGTAATCTCAGCGTCTCTCGCCTTGGTAGCAATAGTCTCTAGTCTGTGTCCACACTTTCGTCCGTGCCCAAGCCAGACACGAAAAGTAAAGATAAAGGTAAAGGTATCCCCGTACGCAAAGCACTTGCGTCCTGCGGGAGCCCACTGCTAGGCCAGTGACTATGTTTAAAGGCCAGATGAGAAATAGATGAGTCAGCTGATTACACTGAAGTAAGAGTGCGCTACGAAGGCCAGGTTCAATTCTGTTTGCAGATGTATATTAGCTCTTTGCAGCACAGTTATGAAGCTAATGAGAATGATCTTCGAAGTAAGTTTCGAAGTAAGTATTTATTCACAGCTCAATGACCAGTTCAGTAACTGCAGACGGTGGTGGTAAGAAGCTGATTCTTCGTGACACTTTTGGAGCGATGTCAGAACGAGATATTTTGGAGATTCCAGTAAGGGAGAAGAATGATTTTCTGTAAAAAAAGGTTCAAATTTTGAAAATATTTCAACGATGCTTACCGATACTCTGAGATAGTCAGTATGAGCAGCAGTGGATCAACGAGCGGATGAGTCACGCAAACGGGCGGGACGAAGATGGAGATGGGAGCGAAGGTGAAGCCTGGAAGAAGTGCCACAACTCGGGCAGAGGGTAATGAACGCGATACCAATGACCGGCAACAACAGAGCAGAACCTGCCGGGTAGTAAGCCGTGAATACCGGGACGAAGGACTGGAATGGTCCTTTTGCCTGACTGTAAAGGAGCGTACTATTCTGACTTGGTAAATGAGCGATCGAAACAGCTGCTTCTGAAGCCGAATCGAGTGCATGCTCTTCATTGTGCCTCTGGAATGAAGAAGTCATTCGAAAACCAGAGAAGGCGTACTTGAGATAATTGTTGATGCGGTAACAACAGCAAACGATGATTGCGTAGGCAGAAACCATTGTCGAACAGATAATTCCGGTTCCCAGGAGGTTGAGCCATCGCGGACGCTCGAACGTGTCGCCGGCCTAGATGAGAATTGCTTCAAAAACACGGCAGAATCAAACCCAGTAAAGCGCGATCTGGTGCTTCGTCGCTGTTTCCATCGCATGAATGATTGGAAGCGGGATTGAGCCATTGAGGATGGGAATTAGAGTTTTCAGAGCCTCTGTATCATGACGAAACAGCCAGTAGAAAGTGGAGAAACTGATGGTTTACTTCGATTCAGAACTTATTTTCAAGGTTCTCACAACAGTGCATTACAGGTCAGAGTTGCTGCAACAAGAGCAACCATGAAGTATGAGAAATACTGGAGTGAGCGAGGGCTGAAAAGGATCTTGATTCGAGTTTGGAATAGAAACTCGCTATTTGATGGACATCAGGCGATAGAGAAAGTGGAAGATCAGAATGGGAAAAGTGTGAGCGTAAGCTCCAGCGTAGAAAGCGCCTCCGAGAAACTCCGTGTAGATACCATGACAGCGCATGAAGAAAGCATTTCCGTAGTTCTCGGGAATCTGAAGTCTTTCAATCTTTGAAAACCCAGTTTTGCATACCGGATACACGACGAAATGCACTGAATTGTAGTAGATATCCGAAAGAGCAAAGTAGGTGATCAAGTTTCGATACTTGCCGATTCCCTTGTTCGTACTCTTCCGAACAATGATAATGAGAATAACGTTGAAAATGTAGGCAAGAAACGTAATGAATATTTGAAAGATGCAGGTGATATTCTTTAAATTTTTCCTCTTCTTCTTTCACAAAAAAGGGGGAATACTTACGTTAAGAAGTGGATCAACGTAACCGCTTGAGTTCATCGTCAGAGTTAGTAACAGTGCTCACGACAGGTGCGACACGACAACGAAATTGGAAACGATAACAATCAGAATAATCGCTCGAGAACTATGACGAAAACTCGTTAGAGAGCTTCGTATCATAGACTATCTTCTGTTTTGTAAATTTGGATCTGTCCGTAGGCGTATGTCAATCCCCCAGAGACATTGTAGAACATCTTTTATGAATAATATTATGTCGGCGGCCGAATATCAAAATGAACTCGCCGTGAAAGATCAATGCATTCTTAGATGTAAGAAAACACAAAATTTATTAGGTTATTTATCATGAGCAATTATCGCTTAACTCGACAAAGACGTGCAAACAATAAGCAAAAGTCGGCGCTAATGTCCATTCCGCATCCTCCGTGACCTTTCCCGCGTATTTTCGACACCAGGAAACAGTATTTAGAACAGGATAGAGATATCGAATTCTGATTTAGACGAGGTCCAAAGTCGAATTAGGAGTTCTCTCAGAAAACCAGAGTCTCATTTTCCGTAGGGAGGAGCATTCGTATTGTCCCTTCCTCTGTTTCTCACCAAACCAGTACGTTGAGCAAGAGCGGTAGAATAGGAAAGCGAAAGCTACAAATGCTACAAACCAAAGCTACAAATACTTAGCTACAAATGTTACTGCGTAGCACGGATGTTTCTTTCGTGTGAGCCACCTGTTTCGCTCCATACAACATCATGTTGACCAGGATAGTTAGAAGGTGAAAAAATGAGATCAGAAAGAGCAATCACACGAGGTTGTTGAGATATGCAACGACGAGGAAGTGCGGTTTGTGCAATGTATGATCCACAGTGAATCCAAAGAGCTCAATGACCATTGGAATTCGTTTGGATACATGTTAGACTAGAGTGCTGTTCTATTTCGTCCGCTAACCGTGAATAGTCGCAATGCATTATCCATCGATTGTCATTGCACCAGCGAACTGAGCAAGAAAACTACGAAAGCGAAAGTGGTCGCAGCAGAGATCACTCAAAAACCAGTGGGACCAATCTCGTACACCTGCACTCTAGCAGCTTGCGTATATAATTCGCAGTGATCCCTTTGTTCTCTACTTTGAGGACGGTTGAGAGAGACCAAAGCGCCTTAATTTTTTCTATTATCATAGCTTCATACTATCGCTCCTCTGATAAAGGATGTTTTTGTTTTGAGCTCGATATAAGGAGGGGCAACGCGGCGTTGCGGTAACCCTAAAGTACTTTATCAGATAAGCAGCTTCAAATATTGCCAAAAAATCGAGAGAGTGTGTGAAATCGAGAGGTTTTGCAAAAGTTGAAGGAGCTTCAACTCTTACGACCATAAAGTACTTTAGGGTTACCGCAACGTCCATTTCGCCCTCCTTATATCTATGACAAACTTCAGGCCATGAACACCACTGAAAGAGAACAACACATTTTTAAAATTGCTAACGTCATCAATCGCAAAGACTGTGAGCTGTCCCGAGATGCTAAGGTAACACTTCATTTTAAAATATTGGAGTTTACGGACTACTGCTAGTATTGGCTTGCGTAGATTTGCCCTCTTTGTTCATTTGAAAGCAATGTTCAGGTAATTGTGGATTTCCTGAATGCGGTTCTATCAGACTCGTTTGACCCCACGAAACTCGATCACAAAGCCATACTCGAGCTCATCGAACAACCCAACATTGTCGTTCCTCAAGCGTGGCTTCCCGTGATGGAGGAAATCACCGAACTTCTGCTAGATTCCATCCAGAAGTGTCCGCAATTCGATGGAATCAACTTCAAATGTGGCTTATGAACATTATTCGTGTAACGTCAATATTTGTCATCACTAATTTATGCGCATTTTTAAAATACATGAACGAGCACAACTTACATGTTTGAAACTAGATAAAATCGGACGAGGAGAATGGTTCAAGAGCATGATCTCTGCGTTGAAAGAAGGGGATATGGGCAATCTGTGCAATGATCACCACTTCTGATAATCTATATCAGCCCTCTGCGAAATTTGCTCGTTTACATTTGCTATTAACAGCGTTCCTTTCACCAAGTTCAGAAATCAATGTTATTAAATCGGGTCTTCTGGGAGCAGACGTAATATCGTCATTTACAAGTGCACTGATATCTGATATCCTTTTTTCTCAATCAGGGTCATCACATTATATTTGGGGTGTGACATTCACTGATTCGGGCGGTCGCACAGAGCTCGTCGCCATTGAGCTCAGATTCAACAGCGGATTCTGGGAAACTTTGCCTCCTTTGACGAGATGGAGGATGAATCTGAGCGGAAAGATCGATATTCTTGTCTTGTAGTCGGCTTCTCACTTTCGATACGGTGTTATGATGACAAGATTGGCTATGGGAGAGAGAAGAAATTGAAGGCAGGCTGACTGAAAAGTCTGTTTGTCCTTCACATTTGAGAGATGACACACCGGTAATACGATGAAGCCAGGAATGTCCGATTCGACAACTTTGTACAAATCAATGGCGACATTCGATGCGGCAACAACGAAACAGAAAAGAATGAGAAGCTGGGCGTTCAGAGCCTACAAACAAACGTTCTCTAGGAAGTATCCCCTCTTATTTTTCACTACCAGTATCTCTACTTCTTCTCCCTGCAGTCTAGTGTTCGCTTAAAAATTCTTATTTACATGCTTAATTCCAGTACCTGCAATAGCGTTTGATGACTGGCTCTTGTTGAGGCGCTCATAAAGTTCTGAAAGTCATCGATCATTGCAACGATTGGAATCGGCCTCACCTGGAGAGACTTGAACTTGCGCGCGGTCAAAACCGCAGAAGAATAGCCGATCCGAAGAAGACTTCAGCACCGAAATTCGTCCAACTCAGAACCACTGGAGTCTCGTCGTAGGTGAAGTCGAGAAAGCCTGAGAGAGTTAACCGATTTTCACTAATTTTACCCATTCTCCTGATTGAGTTTACCTGAGATAAATGGCACACTGGTGAAGTTAGCATACTCCTCGTCGGTATTGTTCTTTGCGTATTCTCTTCCCTGATCGAGAATACTATAGTAACCAACGGAAGTGGTCAGGGTGAACCCAACGACGAACGAAACGGCAAGGAAGATTTTCTGAAGTTTAGGACTTTCGGCCTTATTTACTGTGGGTTTACCCAAGTCGCCGGCGGAAGCTTCGTGGTTGCATGAAGTCGATAGATGAAGGAGAGACAGATCAGGGCATCATTGACGATTATGAGCTGCTCCGTGATGCCTGAAAAATCTTGGTTATCACAATACCGGAATAAAAAAACACACCGAAAGACGCCCAGCAGACTTTCTCTCCGAGCATGTTGCAAAAGCCGTAAAAGATGAGCACCATCCCTCGAGGGAGATTGTGTAATCTGCAAACATGTTTATTCTCGTGTTTTTGCTGCAATATGTAGTGTTCAAACTCGAACCTGGGCAAGCAGATCGGGAACATTACAATGCCTGTTAGATCGCAAACTGCTGCGCAGAGCACCAGTCGAGTGTAGGTGCGGATGTTAGCGGGTGTTCTGAGAAAATCCATCCAAAATGCATAGCAAATTACGCAAACTTGGTCAAAATGAGTGTGATCAGAATCACATTTGCAGTGATTCCAAGAGCACTCATAGTGGAGTTTATCGAGATGAAGATCGTAGAAACGTCCATTGCGATTGCAAGTGACTGTGAATAAAATATTACGATTCTGAGATAATATTTTCGCGCTGTTGGTTAGCTACCAGTAGACGTAAAATCCCAGAGGGCTTAGAAAATCATTATTTTCGCCGAGTTTCGCAAAAGGGTAGTCGACAGTTAAGACAGTAATGATTGACAATGATTTCAAATAAAATAAGTCAGACTTCTGTCAGAAAACAATCATAATCATATCATCCATTGTTGTACAACAACATATAACATAGCAATCATAATTTGCTCTGATTCTCACCTGTTATCTGCAGAGCAAGCTATGAATGAGCAGTATTTATGACGGTATTCCAACCGAACTTCCCTATTATAACTACAAGAGAGTGAAATAACAAGGCTCATAGGCACAAGCACTTGCAAATCGCGGAAAGAACGTTCCCTATAAAATAAGCGGGACTTACATATCATTCACACCAACAAGTCATCCTACAATCAGCATGGTTCAAATCTCAACTCTCCTTCTCCTCTCCGCTCCTCTGCTCTCATCGGCCTTCATAGCTGTTCTGCCTGGAATTGGAGGGGGCATCTCACTAGGAGCGGGAGGTTAGTGAGGCATCCCAATTTTGAAAAACTTTCACAAATACATATCGATAGTAAGTTGATTAGTGTACAAATCTGCAGGGAACGCATCAGCTGGAGCCGGTGTTGCCGTGAAACCGAATTGGAACTTGACAGCCAGTCTTGGAAGCGGAATCGGGGGTGAGCATCTCCATTTTCTCCAAAATCTGTCAATAAAACAGATTGCAGGAGCAATCAACGGAACTGTCGGAGCTCTAACCGGAGGCGTGAACGGAATTGGCCAAGCTGCGGTTACTGCAATCTGTGACACACTGAAGGCCGGTCTTGGTGCAGATACGGAGTCAATTCAGAGGCCATAGATGGAACAAGCGATCAGCGCATTTCATCGTTCAGTTACCAACCATGGTGGAGCAGTCGCAGGTGCGGCCGGGGGCACACTTGGTGCTGTCGGACAAGGCATCACCGGCATCGGCTCTTCCCTTGGTGGTTTCAAGTTTGAAGCCAACACGAGTGTGATCGCACAGCTCAAGGCGGCGTTTGACAAGTTAGTTGGTTACAATTCAGGAGTGTTCAGACCGAAACCATTTCGAATGAATCTAAAGAACTATTCAGGCTCGTAGGGGCGATTCTCGCCGCTGGCGCCAGTGCTAAGAACGCAAGGGTTGGTTTCCATTGCCTCATGTATCGAAAGTTCTTGTCACAATCATTTCTTCCAGACTGTAATCGCTGCTTTCCGTGATCTGATCGTAGGGACCACCATCTCTCCCTACCACGTATGGGCGCGCGCGTTGTCAAATAGCTCAAAAGGAGTTGATAGGCCGCGGGTTCAGATTTCACAGATGTTTAGGACACTATGTGAGCTAACTTTACTGAGAAAATCAGACAAATTCATAATCGCCCGATACCTTTTTAGTGCCAATAAGCTTGATAAAACCGTTATTCTAGCCGGAGATCAGTGAATACAGTGTTATATCTTCCGATAAAAACGAGGGCCGCGACTTTTGAAGGTTCCTATTGTTAGACTAGGG
>LS520527.1:712457-727821 GCA_900490845.1 Pristionchus japonicus
CAATAAGCTTGATAAAACCGTTATTCTAGCCGGAGATCAGTGAATACAGTGTTATATCTTCCGATAAAAACGAGGGCCGCGACTTTTGAAGGTTCCTATTGTTAGACTAGGGTATTGTGCATAGCATATCCGAAAATCAGTCAATTTCATAATCGCCCCCGGTTTTTATGGCAGATCAAAATATTAGGTTGAAAATGATCTTTGATCTCCTATAAAAACCGGGGGCGATTATGAAATTGGCTGATTTTCGGATATAGTATGCGCATTACCCTAGTCTTTCACTGGAAACTTTCAAAAGTCGCGGCCCTCGTCTTGAACAGGTTTTTATATGGCTTTTGTAGTTTTAAGTCTCTCGTTATCGACAACTGAGTTTTTAGTAAAATGCACATATCTCGAAAACCATCAGGTTTCGGTTGGTCTTCCGCGAACATAAAATCATTCTATAGACCAGATGAACAAACTGAAATAGTTCCTGAGCCAGGACTCGTACATTTGCATATTACGTGGGGGTCCCTAATCTGATCGGCGTCATTCTCTCGGCTGTTGTGGGAGCTTCGGGATCCGTTGCTCTTGGCCATCTCGGTTGAGTTATGGCATCCGAACTTGATCGATCAGTAATCTCAGGATCTATCGGCGTCGGAGCCAACATCTCTGCACTGATCGACCCGATCGTGAAGGCTATGTGTTGAAGAAGTCTTTCGTTGACATGAAAATTGTGCGTAATGACAATTCAAGAGTTTGCCTTGAATGGCTTCGCCAAATTTCATGATTGATATGACATTTTGATAAATATTCAAATCACTTCAGCTCAGGTCCTGAATCAATTGAGTGCTAATCAACAATAATGACAATGCGATTTATGCAAGTACGAGAAAAAAAAACCCGAGGGGACTCATAAAGCAACACCCGCCAAGGGTCCGGTGAAGAACGGTACTGGGTTCGATGCGCATTTGAGGGCGACTTGCAGTACCTTCAAAAGAACAGTATTCAAGTGAAAATAAGGCACTGCAAACCTGGTTTACAGCGATTTCGGACAAGAAGTCAGTGACTTGGAAAGTCCTCGCGAACGGTAAGACATTGGCGATCACCACTGAAAAATATGTCACACGAGTTCGTAGCATGTTATCGTAGGGCTCCTTATTCCTTGGGTACTGCTTGATCTCGAACTACATCAAAATCTGATCCGAAAAAATTACCATCGCAGAAGTGGCACTCGTCATAGCACGGCACGTGCGATGCATAGGCCATATTGGTAATCGCGGTGCAGTCAGTGACATCTTTCTGTAAATTCGCGTTGATATGCCAGAATAGAAGGATCGATATTTACCGCGGTGATGTTTGCATTAATGAAATCAGCGAGACAAGGTCGGACACAACGGAGGAATGTCTGACCATCGGGAGTGAATTGCCACTCTTCAAATGATAACGGGTTTATTCTGTGTCGTCAAAATATGCAAGGGAATTTCTAACCATTGTCGATGAACTTCCGGCAGATCGGATATCCAAAGTGCATGGCATAACCGCTCGGCCCGCACTGGGTCTTGTTTTCGAGCTGGGAAGGATTGATGCTGTTAAAGTGAGTGTTTCTGGACATACCGCCAGATACGCATCGCAGATGGAGTAGTCGAGGGCGGATGCGACAACAGAGAAGCAAGCGGACAAAAGAACAGTCGAAAGCATCATCATGTGGCTCAATCGACAAGCTTTCGCCTTTTATTGAGCTGCACCCTCACGATCGCAGACAGTGAGTACTTTTATGAAAGGTGAGGGATTCACCATTTTTATGAATAGAAAGTGAGCCTGTTGTCGATGAAATCCATCACGTCATTCTCTTCGAAATTCTCGCGGAACTGTCAGATTCAATCTTCTTTAGCTTCAATCTTGTCGATGAAGAATAAAAAAATTTAAAAGAATCGTCACTATTCCAACTCAATATGCACTCTATTCTTTAGAATTCTGTTCAGTGTGTCGAATGAATCCTTTTATAATTCCCCGGAATAGCGTCTGATCTAAGATCATTACGCACTTTGCCGATGAGTATTTCTATGGCGCTCGGAAGAGGAAATCAGAACAAAGTCGCCAAGTTTAATGCGAGAGCGGAGAGAGGGCGCATACGAGTAATCGCCCTTACTATCCAATCATTCATAAATACCAAATTGTGATTTTTAGCAAGTTCACTTCGCAATCATACTTCATCTGAGTGTGGAGATGTCCAATTAGACTGGTTTGGCTCTTGAACTATCGATGCATTGTTCATTAGAAATATCGATGCTGCACGGATACGGAATTGCGAACAACCGACTGCCGTCCCTTAATTCAAATTTCAAGCAAATGCACGATCCTGAACTGACCGTTCCAGCTATTTTCTTCACACTTGCGCTGATGAATCGGCGATAGCCCGGAGTTATTGTTAGCAGAATAATGTTGTGTGCGAGCGGATGCAGAGCAAGGATGCAATAAGCGGGGAGGTTGACATCTGTGCAAGCCATCATTTCATTATATTGCTCGCGAAACAAACCAAATGGAATACACTCGCAAGCTAGGGACGTGAAAAGTATGAATGCCGGGATTATGATCATAGAAAATGGCACGGCAATCTGAACGATTTGATCAGAACGCGTCAAATATCACTAGCGAACCTGCACAAAAAGAACAACAAGCGAGCGATGAATGCGCTTTGTCGAGTTCGGGCTTCGAAGCTTCTGAGATCATGTCATTGTCTACCTCCCGGTTCCGGTTCTGCTACCTCAGCTCGCAACACATGAATCATGTGCCCGAAGAAAAACAAAATCACAGCTGCGCAGAGTATCAAGTTCTGCGAATTGATCACTTACTTGAGACAAGCAGGTGCGAGGAAAGGTAGTATATTTCGTTCATTTTCAGAGAACAAAGATTCTTACACCGTCTATGCCGATAATGAGTGCAATAAGGTACAGATTCTTCTCGTGAATGATGAAAGAAGGCCCGCGATCGGCAATCCATGTGAGATTGAAGGGACTCTGCAGTAATTTATACAGTTTTTACATCTGTATGTGTTTTCTCTTTTTATTCTTCAACATCAAAACGATTCTTACCTCTTGCAGAATTCGCTTTGTTTCCGCACGATCGAACGGAAACACCGCGTATCCGATCGGAACTGCACTGAAGGTTAGCCCGATCGACACTTGAATCGCAATGCTGACTGCCTGAAGAAATGGACTTGAGAGACATACTACACATGACCAACATACTTTGCTCACCCGGAGTGGGTTGCTGACTGGGATAATAGTCTGATGGCTATAGAAACTGCAAGATATTATTGCCGTGCCGAGCAAAACGATGAACATGAGAAACGCGCCCTGAAAAGTGTTCAGAATCCGAGAAACCCTACCAGTTCACTAGGGTTGTCAAATCGGTTTCCGTATATTCGCACCCTACAGAGGCAAACAGCCACAGAGTGCAAATAGTTTCAAAAGAGCAGAACGAGACGAATTGCGAACAATTCGCACTCCCTTCTCTCTGAATCTCTCCATTTTACACATTCTCACGTCGTCTGTCTAACTCATTTGCATCCGCGGGGAAAACCGGTGCGAATTATTCGCACTCTCTCGGTCGAGGGGTCGAGGGGTGCGAATAATTCTAAACCGAAACCGAACCGACAACCTTACTGTTCACTCACCAAGACAGAATGTGGGCTCAACCCCGTCTGGCATAGTAGCCCAACGCAGTAACCAGCAATCGCAGGAAACGCGGGAATCGGCTCGAAAAGCACGTCTAGATAGACACTAGAGATTATGACAATTATCTACAAAAGACATTTTGCTAAGAATACAGAGCCAAAATACCTGTATGTACAATAAATATCCTCGAATCTTTGCCTGGTTGCCTGGTGTGTGTTTGAGGATGCAATACATTGATAATGCATTTAAAAGCGAAGTTACACCAAATATGCCGCGTTGGCAAGCAAACAGGACATCTTGATAGGCAATGCAAAGATAGATATTCATCGACTAATGCCTCGAAATCTGAAGGCGACTCGAGGCGACAGAGATATGCACCTGCCCGACGTTGAGGGCTTTCCCTTAGTCGTTTTTCACATATCAAACGAGTTCATGCACTTCGGTATATATGGTCGGTAAATGATGACAAAAACAACAGATTCTCATTCTAGTGGATGAACTCGTGCATGGTGTTGTGCGTATGGTCCGTAGTCTGCTTTATGCGTTTCTCCTCACGAACAGGACAACACTTATTGCTCTGCTTCGTTGGGGCGCCCCCGACGGAAGAACGAGGTGAGCACTTCGAGGTATCGTCGATTCCTCGCGATTACAACGTACGCATTCGCCAGAGACGAACAGGCAAAGATGCACTCCGCGACCACCATAAGTGCTGCGGAAGTACGGATTATTCGGAAGGAGCACTGCCTTTTCTTTGAATTCTTCACTCCCATTAGAATTTTGTTTGCTAACAAAAAGAGTCCATTGTTTATCCTTTTTTCTTGTTCAAAATTTAAAATGAAAATTCAGTTTTAAAAAATCACTTTGAGTGTCTGCGTAGACATTGTCCCTTTGAGCCACAGCTGTTGATGCGAACACGGGTAGTGTGAAGAACAGCAGTAAAACGACAAACTGAATAAGACATTCTGAACAAGAATAACGACCGACACAAGTTTAGTCGGCTAGAGCTCAGCAATTACCTGAGCTAGGTTAGATAAGAACCTAACGAAGGCGAGATACACGAATTATGTAACAGCCGTCTTAAATTTGCAAATGGTTCTCGTATAGTCGGTTCTCACCCGACCTAGTTCTCAATTACCTGGATGATCACAGCTCGCGCGTTTCGCACGTGCACATGATTGTGTAGCTGCTGCTGAATGCCCTGCACTCGCCTACCGAAACTGCAATTCGCACGTTTTGACCACATTTCTAATTTGAAAAATACACCCCGCACAACAATAGCTCTCCCAATTTGAGTAATGCTCACCGCACCACCATGACCAGCATGTGCAGGAACGGCGCGAAGACCAGAGTGCATCCTGCGGGAATCAGTAGAGCCGTGCCCACAATCATCACTTCCAGTGCAAGAGGCGATCGAGCACCGTCGAACAAGTACCAGTTCAGCCCCCGATCGATCCATCGCAGCTGGGGAAGTGCTGAATGCAAAGTGTGTGTTTCTGAGGTGACGGCACGGTTCGGAACCCGAGTTTAGGGAAAAAATGGCATAAAGTAACATTTTGGAACCCAAATGAAATCTAACAAGCCCTAAATAAGGTTCTGAGGTTCCAAAACGAGAACAAAGCAAAAAGTTTCAAGGGTTCCTAAACGCGGATTCCAAACCGTGCCATCGCCGTTTCAGGAATGCGTCGGGTGACTAACCGTTTCGAGCACTTCGACCTGGCCTCTGCGGTCAGAGAGACAACTGAGAAAGCACACGACCGTTGCGCTTTGGAAGAGGAGAAAGACGAGTAGGTAGTACACTGGAATTCGGTAATTTCTACCGGTCCTTATCGTGAAAGTTTCATAATTTTGTTGAATTTGGTAAATGATTAACCAAAAATATTCTTACGTTTTCTGACTCGAAAGCTAAGTTTGAGCATTGATCCATCAATAAACAGTAGTTGGTGACGAGCCACGATAAACATTCCGAAACCAGAGAACATGAGCGTTGATAGAAATACGAATAAAGGTAAAGGTATCCCCGTACTCAAGGCACTTGCGTCCTGCGGGAGCCCACTGCTAGGCCAGTAACTATATTTAAAGGCCAGTTCAGTCCATAGGGCCAAATCTATTCTTCGGACCTACTTTACCGCGTGATCTAGTCACTACCAATTCCCCTTGCGGGCGCCTTGGTGGGGCGGAGGCGGTGTCACGGCCGGGATTCGAACCCGGGTAGTATGGAATGGGAGGGCGCCTTAGACCACTACACCACTTCGCTCTCAGGTGGTGTAGCTCTCAATACGAATATCACCTGAAAAAACTGAAAATGTTTATAAAACACGTCTGTCTGGCACCTACCAAAGGATTTGATAAGGTACGATTTCGCTGAGTATGCCCATGCAATAGCCTGCGCCTAAATTATTCATTTATAAGCAAGTATTGCTTTTAAATTATACTTACCGGCCCTTGTGTAGGCGAAAGGAATAAAAGCACAGTAAATACGAAGTTTTGACATAGGCATGAGATCTGTGCATAGATTCATGAGCCGAACATGTTAGACTGTTTCCCACTTGTAGAACAACTGTAATCCATTTGATTTCTTTGTCAAGGATCGTCCCTGTTCCAATAATGATGAGCAGTGTGGTTGAGTTGACCACCAGCGAAAGAGATTAGATAGAGTAGAAAAAGTGGATCATGAACGACTCCACAATAGGTGGAATATCAGAAGGAGCTATCATCACTTGCGCCCAGATCTAGTCACCGCACGCTTGCGCAATGTGCAACGAACAATTACAGGAGGAAGTTGCTCTACAATTCTTTGAGGAAATCGCACGTCTCTCAAAGTCAAAAGAGCGAAACGGAGCAAATTGGGTGCGAATAGAGCGGTCTAATTGCATACTCTGCTGCTACCTGCGTGCTCGTTACAGCTAGCATTAGAGCGAGATTGAGTCCGCGAGTGAACAAGATTACGGAACGGATTTCTTCAAGAGACCTTTGACAGACTAGTTTTTTTTTAAATTAGCTGTTCTTCAAATGCATTCATATTTTCAACAATAGTGATAGTCTGTTTCTTGGATGTGCCCGATCTTGATGTTGTTGATTCATTGACTCGATCTGTAAAGAAAGGTTATCGCGAAACAGCAACCTAACGGAATTAACAATGAATTGAATCGAATAGAAATGATTGCTTCGAGAAACTACATTTTCTCGTAATGTGCTAAAACCATGCACAGACACTGCCAACGAAGATATGGATGAGCTTCCAGTCAGTTGCAATGTCGCCTGCTGTCTCTCTCATCTAAAGTCTCGAGCGAGATTGAAGTCGAGAGAAGGAATGAAAAAGGAGTCTGGTTTGATAATCTCGATTTCCATCTCGATCATGCAACCCTACTGTACGATAGAGAGAGCATATGAATTACTTGATGTCTTCAGTAGCCACACTTGAGTTGTGTGTCATGTTTCTGTTAGTTGGATTTGAGTGAGACTCAAAACAGTACCTTGTCACAATCATGCTGTGCTGCCACAGTATGGAGAAACAAAATTGATCTACAATTGAATCTATGACTATCGAATTTCTTTTAAAAAAATGGCAGCAGAATTCTGTTCATTTTTTAATCATTTGCCTCCACAATATCGCAAAATATCAAATATACCTGCATTTCCGCACTCACCTGACTACTCTTCGGTCACACGGCAGCTATGCAAATCGTAATTTCCGTCCATGTTTGTCCGCACATTCGACCCGGTACCACCTACACAACAGGCTTACACTTACGTGATGTTAGCAATGACCTTTCATGGGCGTCTGACTCTCTCCAAGCATCAACGCTATTACCCGGATCTCGCTCGAACTGATGAAAACAAGAGCTTTCATTGCGTTGTTTCGAAGCACTTTCGAGGCGTCAAATCGCATTACGGGTACCAAAACATCGTTGGCTTTCTGCCTATAAAGCCTGGTCCAGTTGGGATGATAGCAACAGCATCTTCGCTTCAGCAACTCTACAACCATGGCTTATCTACTCATCCTTCTTGCTCTTCCACTTCTCGCCACTGCTGCTCCGAGCATCAAACTCCAGCCGGGAATCGGAGGTGGTATTGGATTTGGCGACAATGGTCAGTGGACTAGCCTAGAACCGTAACAGTGTTCCTGTATTGAATGAGCATCACCAAACATTCAGACAAAGACAACTCACCCGATCTCTCGGGCGGTCTGGGCGTCAGCCTCAAGCCCAACTGGGGACTTGGATCGAGCCTCGGCGGAGGCATCGCTTGTGAGTCAGATCGATATTACCGAAATCCCAATCGATAACTGAGCACCGTATCCACAACGGTCTACCGTATTCAGCGGCCCTCAACGGCACCGTGCAATCGCTGGCCGACGGCCATCGTGCCGTTGACAAGGCAGTCATTGGAAGTGTCGCCAACGCGGTCCAGGCCGCGCTGGACGTTAGTGAGTACATTCTCGGTTACACTTTGGAAAATTCGAAATGGAATCGTCTCCGATAGGCTGATTGCGCAATCTGCAAGTACATGAAATTGGTGCATTTGAAGAAAAAACTGAGTGTCAATACGTTGTCGTTGACACCCTAAATGTATGTTTAGTCTCCAACGGCGGCGGAGCTCTGGGTAGCGCGGCTGCCGGCGTGATTGGAGCACTCGGCAACGCCACAACCGCTCTGGGCAATGGACTCGGACCGCTCAACTTCGGCGCTGGCGCAGATGCGGAGGTTGCTCTGAAGAATGCGCTCGGAAAGTGAGAAATTCTTCATTTTTTGACATTTCTAGAAATAACGAAGTTCTTCACACAGCTAATACAAGGAGATCAGGAGAGACGTAGCATTCCTTGACCATACTTGACAAGCTGCATTTCAGATACGTCGGAGCCGTCATCGCTGCCGGCAAGAACCCCGCGGAGATTCCTGTAAATTTCAAACCATGTTTTCTTGAAAGAAGTTCACCTTCAGAACGCCGTCGCTGCGCTGCGCGATGTGATCGCGGTGGTTGTTGAGAACGGCATCGGCGCCAATGGAACGATTACTGCTGGACCCCTTGGTGAGACGGTTTTCGAAAATGAATTGTCACTGAAGTGACCAAATTCAGGCTCTGTCGCTGGTGTCGGACACCTCAAAGAAGCCCTCAACCTCCTCTTTGGAGGAATACTGGGAGGCACTCTTTGACCGACCACCGACCCATCAAGATTCGAACGGCAGCTGTAAACTGGCAACGATTTTGACTTCTTCTATATTTTTTTTCAAAGATAAACCGCATACGATTGATGATTGTTTCCATGTACACCGTATAGGGGATGTATCGGGAGATCCTAGTCTCTCTAGCAGTCTACCTTTTCGGACATGATGCATGTGCACTTTTTCAAGTTACATCTTCTCTATCATTCTCTACCTTTTTTTTCGTTTTATGCACGTGTTCACTAGGGTGGCGAAAACGACTCTTCGGGTCGCATTTCGGGTCAATGACTCACCCGCAGAGAGTGAGGCTGTAAACAGAGAGAGTGCGGGTGAGTCGTTTCGTGCGGGTAGAATGTGGGTCAAAAGCTTCAATGATTTCCGATTCTGCAACGCTCAGAGACGAATTGGGTCTGGATGAATACGCCTCGAGAATGGGTGAACTCGTCTCATACGTCACTGTGTTCATTCAATTATTTATTCAATTATTTATCTTAATAATATTAGATGATTTCGAGGTTTATAATGGCACATGATATCACGCCTACGTCTTGCAACTACTTCGGCACTCCTCGGAAGGTGATCTGCAATCGAAATTGAATCGTAAACAGTGTAGGATGACCAGTACAGCACAGCCAATGTCGTAGACTGCTCATAGTGAAAGTAAGAGCTCTGTAGAGAGTGCAGAAGCTCTAGCAAAGAAGCTCACCATCATTCCCCTCACGTTCACTCCTCCGTTCGGTTGCCAAGACGCTCTCATCACATTCTGAGTTGCAGTGCGGAACTTGTAGCCATTGTAGGTTTCTCCTGTGAGACTGCACGTTAGCTCATTAACGTGTGCCTCACAATTGAGCAGAAACGACGAACGAAATAAACTCACTTTGCGATCAGATTTCCTCCGAGTGGCCCCTCAAAGAGTTTGAGGTGGTCGCAGCACGAGTTTGCTTCGAGGAAGAGAATCTGCAGAATGTATTCTTCATATCACTTTTCAAGCCTACTCGAATCTTTCGAGTACGAGTTAAAAGAAGAAGTTGCTAAAATTTGCATTGCTCATCAAAGGTTTCTCACCTCAACCTCAACTAGCATTCCTGAGTCGACTTGCAACAGGAAATCACACGGTTCGGAGGCAGTCGAGGGAAATCCGGGCGAGTAGATCTGAGGAGAGGAATGGTCATTGAAATTAAAGGAGCCCACTAAGATGTACTGCGGAACACTTTAACACCTACACCAATGGTGTTCAGAAACTCACGATGTCTCCTTCTTTGCGGATAGCGCCATCGCAGATTGGTGGTTTGGCATTGGCTGAAAAAGGAATAGTTCAACATCAATGAAAGCTCTTTTGAATTCATAGAAAAGCTCTTCCTAAGCACAGTGCTATTTCATGATCGATAGAGAAAACAACGAACTCGATCGGACGCAAGCGAAGGGATGAACCGCATCACAATCCACATTCATCCACTTTCCGTCCACTGTATTCGTCTGCTGAGCGATGCAATCTCCAGAGCCAGATTGAGGGAATCCTGAACGTAATCGCAATGGCATGTTGTGGTATGATTCGCAATACGAATAGATTGATGAAAATGCTGAAAAGAGTACCAGGAGCGAAGTTCCTGTAGTCATCCTTCGTCCCGTCCTCCCAGTTTATTACATTCTTTCCATCCAATATTCCACCTAACATCAGAGGTTTGGTCATTCCCTTCGAAACGGCGAGACGACGAACGAAGTTGTTCGCCTTCAAGATTATCATCGTACTTCTAGTAGCCGTTTTCCCCGCAGATTTACAGTTGGATCTTGAATACTCACTCGATCGTTATGAATTGACGCTACATCCGCACCGAAACTGTGACAGATCGTGTTGGCTTCTGTGTAATTGGTAGCTGTTTTTTCGACCTGAAATTAGATAGTCTCGATAGTTCATGAAAGTTATCCATACCTGGTAACAGATATCATTATCTCCATCGTGACTGAAATTGTCACAGACAGGATCGGGCTCAACTTCATTGGAAGGAGGAGTGTAAACACAGTAGAGGTCAATGTCGTGATTCATGTTGCACACTGAAAGGCAAGCGATCTTTATAGGGGACGTTTTCAACACTGCATTTTAAATGTACCAGCAAATTATGTCACTACAGCACAAACATGGTAGTAATTCGACAATAATTTCGACTGTTTGAAAAAAAAGAATTAAAATCTCACTCATGTCCCAATTTTTCTGCGTTGGATCCATTACCCACATGCACTTCCATGCCCATGGATCACTACTATCGGAGCTTTCGCATCGACCCATCACTTCTGATATGAGAACAATGGAAAAAGGATCATCATGAATAGCGAAGAGCTTTACTGAAGTCATTTAACTGTGCACCATTAGACGAACTCAGATTGTTTTGTTGTGCAGATAGGTCACAAGTGTGCGATCCTATGGCTTAAGAACGTGCTCACCAAGACCATCCGGTCTGAATGTTACGTTTGAACCATCCATCCATTGCCAAAGGGAACCGGAATTGCACTCCAAACCTAAGATTCAAATGTGAGCCATTAATTAGTCAAGAGGGCTCACCGAGAAAGACGAATCCATCATTGTAATCCTTCAGGTAACTTTCTCTTGCCACACCCATCCAGTAGTCGTGGTCCTGAGATCACTCCATTTAGCATCTATTCGATAGTAAATCTCACACTTTCAAACAATCTGAACAACACAACGAGACTCATCTTAGATTTCGCATTGTTTAATGGAGAACGTTTCAGTCGTCGACTATTGTCGTGTAAGTTAAGGGCTTTAGATAGTGAATCGTTAGAGACTCACCTCCTGGTTCTTGATAATGACAGGTAGAGCGTTGTACCTCGCACACGCTTTCTTCGCGACGGGGACGACGTCGTGGGCATTGACGAAATCGGCCTCCTTGAGCTCCCTTTAGACGAATGATCTACTTTACTTGAACATCTACTTGACGTCACGTCGTGAAATCCGATTGGCAAGCTATCTTCTACCTATATAAGGAAACAACCATCTGACCTGTAGCAGTCTCCATTGCGAACGAGGTCGAAACCACTCGGGCAAATGGCGTGAGCGAGGTCTACAATGAAATAATATGAAAAAAGTAGGAAAGCAGTAGACTCACAGAAAAGCGAAGCAAGCAGAGAAAATCGCAGCATGGTTGGTTCGTCGAGTGATCGGAGCGAGACAAGAGAGCAACTAGCCGCGCGTGTTATCAGCCCCTATTTATCTCGAAGAAAGATGGGTTGATGGTGACTATTGAATCAGCATTGCGTTCATTCAATTTCATGATTTGTTTTTCAATCACAATCACTATTTATTTGTTATTCAATCACAATCACTATTTACATGTACGAATTTGCCAAAGATGCGTTGAATATATCCATGAAATCGTACACTCAAGACTTGAACATTCACAGATGTTTCATGAAAAGGGTCATAACGATTCGCAAGAGTGATTCAATAGTCATCCTTAAGATACCGACACATCTTCCTTCAAGATAAAAGGGTCTGATAACACGAATGCACCAAGCAAATATTTGATCTCTTATCACGATCAATCGAAGAACAATCCAAGCTGCGGTTAGCTCTCCTTGCTTTGTTTTTTCTGTGAGTTTCTCGTCCCTATCATCTGCAATATTATGGTGTTTATTTTCATTGCAGACGTTTCTCATGCCATTTGCCCTAGTGGCTTTGATCTGGTTCGCAATGGGGGGGGGGGGGCGATCAAAACGGCAACAATCAAAACGGCAACTGGTCATAACTCGGTATTGAGTTGACCTAGGGCAATCAATATTGTATCATTGTTATCAGTAGAGGCATACGGTGTTTCACTACCGTAATCGTTGGGAATCGCGGACTGATTTTTTTCAATCGAACTATGACCCGGGGGTCATGGTAAAATGTGTCGGAGGTCGACCAAAAGTTCCGTACACCAAAATATGTTACAGTAACCGGGCATGTACAGTAACCAAAAATACCGTATCCCGGGAATCGCAAACTGACTTTTTTTCAAAGTGCGAGATAGGAATTTGATCTTTGGTTGGTTGTGCCTACCGTACCCAGACATGTTACCGTAACCCGAGATACCGTAATCAGGGAATCGCAAACTGACTTTATACGATTTTTAAAACGCATTTTGTAAATAAAGTCAGTTGGTGATTCCCGAACTGTGTTTTCTCGCGTTACGGTAACATGTCTGGGTACGGTAGGCACAACCAACCAAAGATTAAATTCCTATCTCGCACTTTGAAAAAAAGTCAGTTTGCGATTCCCGGGATACGGTATTTTTGGTTTCTGTACATGCCCGGTTACTGTAACATATTTTGGTGTACGGAACTTTTGGTCGACCTCCGACACATTTTACCATGAACCCCGGGTCATAGTTCGATTGAAAAAAATCAGTCCGCGATTCCCAACGATTACGGTAGTGAAATACCGTATGCCTCTACTGATAACAATGATACAATATTGATTGCCCTAGGTCAACTCCCCACCGAGTTATGATCAGTTGCCGTTTTGATTGTTGCCGTTTTGATCGCCCCCCGCAATGGGGACTGCTACAGGTACGAATTGACAAAAAACCTTGATTACCTTGAAACTCATCCATTCGACCAATACATGGTCAAATAACTGAAAATAAAGTACATATTTACCTTCTAAAGGGAACTCGCGGAGGGAAAATACTCGAATGCCCACAGCGACGTGTACAGAGCTAAGCCGGATTGTGCGAAATTCAACGCTTTGCCTGTCATTATCAGGAACCAGGAGGTTAGACTGCGGCATCAAAACCCGTTCACCATCAACTCTCAAATCCGATTTCATACCGTCCGTCACGAAACATCACATATAATGGGCATTTCGTGAACAACTAGTTGCTAAATAGAGTCAATTCAGGACAACGATTACTGGAAGGGCGTAGCGCGAGAAAGTCCTGAGAAGGATTACAATGGTGGATTCGTTTTCTCGGTTAGAATTTTCTGTTGAACTATTGCTTCGATAGAAACTCTCAGTGATTCAATTTGCGAGATTTTAGGTATAGAATGCGGTTATGCCAATCGTTATCAGTGGATGGACGGGTCCAAAATCGACTTCCAACCGGATGGAGTCGATATTGGTGAGATACTACTCCGAGTATTGGCTTCTTCTGGGATACAACCACTTTGAGCGCGCGCGAAGCGGAGACTGAGGAAGGAACTGAATATTCTGTGAGAACAGTCTGGGCCAGTCTACGGCGTAAAATGAACCGATCAAGTGCAATCAATTTTGGCTAGCGTTTTACATAATGAAACGCGTTGTGTTTGTACATAAATAGAGGCCGTGTTGAGGTGAGAAACCTTCGATGAGCAATGCAAATTTTAGCAACTTCTTCTTTTAACTCGTACTCGAAAAATTCGCGTAGGCTTGAAAAGTGATATGAAGATTTTTTGTTTTTTTAATGAAAGAACCGTCTGTACCATCGATGCAAAAACCCGTCAGAACTTCAAATTCTAGATGAAAGCAATGCGATTCAGCTTTGAGGTTTTGAAAGATTCTATAAGGCATTGTTTATCATTTGAACTCGATTCTACCAACCAGTGCTCTAAAAATCCCCCTGAGCTCATTAGCATCTCGGTTCCATTGCTGACCAATTCGCTCGCTCTTGAAAGATCTGCAAGATCGATACCGATCTTCGTAAATGTTTCCATGCAGTGTTGTATGGTGCTGATGTTGTGATCAGCATTCGCTAAGAACGGTGGGACGAAAAGTACGAACGATAAAGTCGATCAGAAGCATACATTTGGATTGTGTTTCAGACAAGGTGTTTGTTCTTCTGAGATAAAGATCGCCGCAAATGACCCCGTTGTCTGTTGGTGATAAGGAGCGATGTTTAAAACTGTTTCTGACGACGTTGCCACTGCAGCAAAATGAAACACAGTTATGAATTATGGACATCAGTATCATGCAGAAGTGAAATGTAAGGTGAACTTGGGAGAAGCATGCTGAATGCAGTAGAGAAAAGTCCATGAAATCCAAATTCGATTGCTTTATTGATGTACTTCGTTGATTGGCTTATTTGAAACCTATGCTTTGATCAAGATCTAACGTCCTTCTTGAAATGTGGTGCAGATCCTTTTGAGGTCTTCGAAAGAGTGAAAGTATCCTTTTGCATGTAGCGAGCGAGCAGGCTAGAGAGAGATTGAGAGAGAGACCAGATTTGAAAATAGATTAGATTGCGTGGACTAGAGCGTTGTTTGCGACTCCATGTGGACATCGTACACGTTTGTTCCCAAATGTGGCCCATCTGTCATAGTGATTCCCTGTCTCAAATGTGACTACCTCACAGATCTTCACGAATTTTAAAATTATTATTTATTATATTTTCCATCAAGCAAAATTGAGAACGACTACAAATGAGATCAGCTAAAGGAGGCAAAAATTGATCGATTGGAGCGCTACGTAGAGTGGATTCTATTGGAATGGAGGATGGGCGAATGCTGCCCTGAGCCTATCCTGATCACTTGGTGCGAGGTTGCCAATGTAGAAGGGATTAGCGATAGTAAAGGTGC
>LS520527.1:742198-784751 GCA_900490845.1 Pristionchus japonicus
TTTTTTTTCGATTTTTTCAAAGTACCAATATAGGCGTAAAAACTCACCAAAAAGCTAAGAAATCGGGGAGGGTATAAAAAATCGGGGCTCATTTCAGTGTTCCGACTCGAGGAAGCGATTTGATTACACATACTTTCACATCTTCTTTTGAACTCAAATGAGTTCACAGTTATCGAAAATTGTCAAAAACAAAAATGTAAAGTCGTTGGGGGCACACGCCAGGGGTTTCCGATGGTCAAATATGAGATTCCAACCCATGGTGGCTCGTATGTTCATGAACGTTCGAATGGACTTTCCAAGCCCATTCCTCACGTCAAATGACCGCCGTAGGTATGTATTTTCATGTAAAACTCGAAAATCGGTCATAGGCATGTATGTGGACAAATCTCCGGAATTTACGTCATCTACATTGCTTGTAGTGTGTAGACTAAAGTAATCTTCTCGGCAACCTAAATCTTCGCTTCCTTTTGAACTCAAATTAGGTATCTTTTACCTAAAATGATAATAACGAATGATTGAGAGCCTTTAGGGGTATATTTGATGAGTTTCCGATGGTAAAAAATTGAATTATAGCTCATGGTGGCTCGTGTGTTGATGAATTATGGATTTGGCATTCCAAAAGCGTTTCTAATGTGAAATGAGCACCAGAGGGATGCTTATGATCGTTACGGTCGCCTGTTTATGGACATTACAGAAAGCCTTCTTGGCTAACTTTTTTTTTGCTTCTTTTGCCCCATTTGGGCGGCCCTGAGTTGGCTAATATTTGCAAAACCGGTAGAACCCAGAGTCTCCCATGAAGTAGAACACTTCCGTTCTCAGTATTGCCACTGGGTACATTTTATTGCCAGTTTCAGTCTCACCACTAAATTGATCTTTTGACATGAGATCGGAAGTCGCCGTTGGGCGCTTCCGTTCTCGACCTATAAATACTCTCCGCTTCTTCGTCATGATTCGTATTCATTGGGCATGTTCACCTTTTCTAAAAATCAATTTTCACTTTTGCATTTCAGGATATGACTGTGGTCAAAGTGCAAAAGGAGAAATGGTTCAGAGAGTCGGGCGATCTTATCGTGTGTGCGGTCGACGCTAACATGAATCCATGTAAGTATTATTTCGTTGTAAAAAAAGTGCTCTTCTATCGAAAATATGTATTTCTCAAATTTCAGTGTGAGGAACAGCTGAAGAAATATGGAAGGAAGCCGGCTCAGAGCTGAACAAATTCCGTAAGACCGTAATTCTTCCTCTACAAGAGGGTTCGTTTCTGAAATCTCCTCCTTTCAATCTCGAACCTCGATACCACGGTACGCGATGTCGCATCAACTTTTCAATCAAACATCTTTTCAGATATTATTCATATCGTGGTACCGAACTTTGCTAACCCTTCCGTACTGACTGTAGATGATCGTGCAAAGCTGAAAAACTGCTATGATACACTGTTTTCAAAAGCTGACGAAATGTCGAAGAAAAAGTGGTAAGCAATGAAAAAAACCAATAGTAGGTGAACTTCCAGGTACTTCCGTTTCTCGGAATGGATAAGTATCCCAGCAGAAGCGTTATGAAGGTGACGGATGCTGTTGACATTGCATTTGATTCAGCGTTCGAAGCGATACGGAGTAGAGCGATAAATGTGAGAAAGAAAATGTAATTTTCAACTTTTCTAATATTTAATTTAATTTCAGTCCGTTGACGAACTTTGTTTCACGTCTACAGTCGATTCTGTTGCAAAATATTCGAGAGGCTGTATAGGAACAGGAAGAAATCCGCACCTATCGTACAGCGTTCCAGGTTACTAAAATATTTTGTATTCATTGTTCGGAAATATTAGTCAATGAGACGAATGATTCAATGATTTATTTACCTTCTTTCCAGACCGTGTTCTATTCGGAATAATTTAAATGCGCATGATTCACTCTTCGTGAGAATGGTAAAATGCGAAGGAGAGCATGTGAGGTAAGCATACAATACGATTTGAGTAGCCGAAGTGTATCTAAACAATTGACAGGATGAAATCAGTCAACTATAAAGGAATAATCAAAAGGGCCGACCTTCATGGATGTTTACACGAAGCGGACTTAATCATGTCTCGTATTGGACTATTCGATGTTGACTGGGAAAGCAACGTGAGTTTTGTTTCCCTGAGATTGATTTCCTTTGGAAATTTTCAAGAAGCTTCGGGTTATGGAATATGCGAACATCATCTAAAAATGTTTCTTTACAACTGGGAAGGTACATTTTATAAGAACATCAAAATCCGAGATGGGAACATCATCTGCTCATTTCCTGATCACCAAGATAATACTTGTTAATCAATGTCCCATTTAAAACTTGTTGCAGGGCATGCTGCGATTCTACGCAAAGAACGGACTTATTATGTTTCCAAGACTGACAGTAGAAAGTGGCTGGAGAAGAGAAAAACGCTATTGGAATGTCAAATCCAACACTCACCACTACGAGCCACCATGAGTTGGAATTCCATTTCTGACCATCGGAAACCCCTCAAATATACCCCTAAAGGCTCTCAATCATTCGTTATTATCATTTTAGGTAAAAGATACCTAATTTGAGTTCAAAAGGAAGCGAAGATTTACTTTGCCGAGAAGATTACTTTAGTCTACACACTACAAGCAATGTAGATGACGTAAATTCCGGAGATTTGTCCACATACATGCCTATGACCAATTTTCGAGTTTTACATGAAAATACATACCTACGGCGGTCATTTGACGTGAGGAATGGGCTTGGAAAGTCCATTCGAACTTTCATGAACATACGAGCCACCATGGGTTGGAATCTCATATTTGACCATCGGAAACCCCTGGCATGTGCCCCCAACGACTTTACATTTTTGTTTTTGACAATTTTCGATAACTGTGAACTCATTTGAGTTCAAAAGAAGATGTGAAAGTATGTGTAATCAAATCGCTTCCTCGAGTCGGAACACTGAAATGAGCCCCGATTTTTTATACCCTCCCCGATTTCTTAGCTTTTTGGTGAGTTTTTAGGCCTATATTGGTACTTTGAAAAAATCGAAAAAAAATTTCCGCCAAATCAGTATCCCCAGGGTTATGCCATCTTGACCGACGCCCGACCGCTCCGAACCGGCGCAAGGGCCAGGAATGAGTTTATAATTTTTCAAATGTTGCTCGAGGGTTTCTCTTTCGATTGCAACCGAGAACTAGTCAAAATATTGATTTTGAGAGCAGATATGATTTTTCTTGTGAGCCGAGTTTTGTGAAAAATCACTGATATGACCGCCTTTGACCAGCTGTAAAACACGAATGAAATTTTTTAAAATTATGTTCAAATCGGTTTTCAAAAGAGCATCCTTCAGGCTATTTGTAGTGCATTTCGGGGACCTGTAGGAACAACTTTTTGTGTACCGCCAAGGGGTGGTTAATCCTATCGCGATTCCTGTCATATTAGCTATCAAACAACGTTTGAGTCACGCATCCGGACTTTGATGACGTAGTGTTTTAGTAGTTTGATATTTATCTGCGCCCACAACGTTTTTTTCTGCCTAATACTTCCGTGTTCGAGATCTTGAGCGAATTTCATCTAGGAAAGACAAATTTTCCCCAGATTTTCCCAGGGGCATAAAATGATCAGCGATTGCTGTACTGGAGATCGCCTCCACTATCGCATGAATCTCAAGATCGCTAAACTCGTGAGATACGGAGGGAACGAAAAGTGTGAGAAGGCAAGTCGGTGAGCAATGATTGATTCCGAGAATTCTAGCTGAGCTAAGCAAGCAAGCCTGCAGCTCGAGACCGCCCACAGTTGCCACACACACCGCAGATTCGATTGGAAGTTCAGAAGAGCTTTGAATCCCAACTGCACTGCAAATACCAAACATCGGAAAGAGAAGACAACGCAAATGATCAGTTATGCAAATGCATAGGAAAAGGCGCTTCCGGGTCAAGTAAAATTACAGTCAAGTGACGACTAGTCGAATAAGAGCTGGGTACTCATTTTGTGCTTCCAGAATAAAATTTACACAGACTGGACTTTGGAATAAGAGTATCGACCTTCCTTTGAGACAGCAATGCACACAATTTGAGTCATTCGACACGTCACTATGAACACCTCCGACGCATCCTCCGGCTTTCATTAATTCCTTTCATTAATCCTGCCTACGTGCACTCAAGCGCGACATGGAATGATGATTCGTGTTTTCGTGCTTGCTTAGTAATATGATACAGTAGGCAAGGATTCGCTGGTGCATGGTGATTCACCTGGATAGACAAACATCATTAGCATGATGATTATCAAATTATGGCCATGATAACGAGACAATTATGCTGTCATGTATCTGGTCGCAAACTTTGAGTTGATGTTGATGTATTAGATGTTAACACAATAATCACTCTGTCTGAAGTGATATTTTCAAATTAACATTTTTGTGATACTGCGTAAACTGATGAAATTCTGAGTTTTTGTGACACCATTTCAAACCACCAATGCACACACGTCTGGTGTCATCTCATTCGTCACGCCTTGCGAACACATCTGATGTGGATTTCAGCTTTCATTAATCCTGCCTACGTGCGCTAGAGCATGTAGAATACGGATGTTGTGAATTTGTGATGTAATATGTTACAGTAGGCAAGGATTAGCTGGTGCATGATGATTCACCTGGATGGACAAACATCATTATCAAAAAGATGATCGAATTATGGTCAAAATAACGAGACAATTATGTTGTCATGTATCTGGTCATAAACTTTGCGTTGATGGTGATGTGTTAGGTGTAATAATCAGACTGAAAGAGACTATATTTTGAGTTATCAGTTCGGTGATACTGCATCTGTACCGTGGTATTTCTATCGAAGCACCAATGCACACTTCTTTGGTAGCATTCTATTCGTCATTCTGAACACATCTGACGCAAACTACAGATTTCATCATTTTCTTTCATTAATCTTGCCTACGTGCACTAGAGCATGAAGACGACTGAACGAATCGTGCTTTCATATCTGCTTAGTAATTGTGATACAGTAGGAAGATACGATACGAAGGGATGAAATGATAGACGATGATTCGCTTCGATGGACAAACATCATTGGCATGATGGTTATCAAATTATGGCCATGATAACGAGACAATTATGCAATCGCGTATATGGCCACGACCTTTCCTATGATGTTGATGTTTTATGGTTGACATATGAATAGAACGATAACAGATCAAGAAATATTACGGGGTATGAGCTAAAAAAAACACGGGGGAACTGCATTTTACTGCTGAGAGAATCCCGCACTAGCGCTCAGCTTAGTTGTCGTTGTCATTTGATTCCTGAGAACCATTTCGTGATCACCTCCTGTTCCCTCTTGAACATACCGGAAGGCTGTCGCTTTCACATTCCTCCGAATCGACCCGCAGAAAAGGAGGAGCAGATATGGCGTTATCGAGGTGAGATTTGTGCATACGAAATGGTTAATGTAGAACGCCCGCAGGTCGGTCTGAAATGGGAGAGTTTATTGGCTCTTAACTCGCAATGCAAAGGTAAAATGTAAAGGTGCTTCCACGTAACGCAAGGTCTCCGGAAAGTCCTTCTGCTGCTCGTTATGTGCTAACCTCAGAAATAGGCGATAGCATGATGGAAATTAGAAAGAATACGTAATGCAGCATCTGAAACAATAAAAAAAATTGAAATAACGATCAAGCAATCACCTCTCCAGTGCACACGGCAAACGCGACAAAGAACAGAGACAGCTCGCTTCGTTTCTTGTTTGCCGCTGATTTCTTAGATCATAAATCACCGTAGTTTCCGAGTTCATTCCCACCTGTTTGCCGGAGAAAAAGCCGGCAACAATAACCGCGTAGCAGATTGTGATTGAGAGAAACAGCACCGATTTGACAATAAACGTTCTCGAAAGGTAGACGTCGGTCATTTTGCTCTTTGGAAACTGAAAAATGACACCAAAAATGCTGATTTGGCTGTCAATCAGCTCGGTGATGGAACGTTCAGGAAATAATAGGCGTGTAGCCCGTCCTGAGAGGAGTATTTTCCGCTTTTGAACGAATCTCTATCTCAACGTTGAAGAAAGTTATGAATTTCGAATTTTCAACATGTCCGGAGCCGGCATTTAGGCACTTTTGATATTCCGGCTCCGACCGGTCCACCAATTCTTCTCTGACCCCTAACACATTGATCATCGAAGTTTGGCTGGGATAGAAGCACTTTGAACATTTTGTAAATGAGTGTTATGATTTTCATGCACTCTCTCAGAAGACTTCTGATAATCGAGTTTCCACCATCACCGCTCGACATACATGGATAAACCATCCTCCATTCGCAGCTTGCGCCCATTCCATCGGAACACTGGCCAATGCCACGCCTATTGTGGAGCCAAGCGAAAATTGGATCGTTGCGAATAAGATGATTGGCCGAATGTCCTTCCAAAGCTGCAATGACATCATATATAATCGAAAACGGATCGGTGCGGAAACACGGGCCCATCAAAATGAAATAGTTATTTCGAACAAACTGGAGCGATGCATGAAACATACCTTAGCATGGTGCAGAGGCGCCATGAAGGCGGTTACTCGATTCATCCCAATTGCAAGTGCAGTCACGCTCTGAGTCATCCTCCCGAGCCAGTGCAAGAAGATGAACACCTCGATTGAAACTCATTACAACTCCACGCTAGGTAGAGTTCACCGGTAAGCCCGGTTGCAATCTGCTGCTTCCTTCCGATAGTAAATGGTACTCACCCTGCCGGGGATCACCGATGCGAGGTAGTACTGGAGCAGAAACCCTTTCGCTGGAGGCACGAGCATGCAGTGGACGATAGTGAGCGAGAATGTGTCGACGGCTTGCGTTATCTTCAATTAAGTGCGCATTGGCTTTTAGTTCTACTTACTGAGAATCTCCCCTGAGCACCTTACCGCAATATGCGGAAATACCGCGTTTGTGCGGTAATACCGCACAAGACTCTCTCACATTTGCATGCTATTTCGTGCCTCTAAGTGTCTGGCGCGAGAGAGTGCGGTAATACCGATACCGATCCTGCAACCCTAGTACTTACTGCATTGATTCGGAAGAAGAAGTTGGCGTAAGCGCCTTTCTTGTGCCGTAAGACGATATGGATGATCATGCAGTTGAGGATGCTGGTGATCACCACGAATGTGACGGAGAGATCAAGAACGACATCGATTGCGATCGATAGTGGAACATAGCCGTCCATTGGAAAGTTTTTTCTTGAGGATGAATGCCGATACGCCGATACCGATGATGAATGAATGCCGATAAATTGAATTGAATTGAATTGAATTGAATTGATACGATAAGGAAAACTGTATGCCAGGGCTGTGGCAAAACACAATGTACCAGGTGATTTCCAAGAGAAATACCGTCTGCCTGTCGCCAGAAACCACTGATCACATTTAGACAATGAAGAAAAACACGTTAATTCACCTGTATTTTTCCTGAATTTTTCTCTAATTTAAAAAATCGTGATTGAATGTCATCAATCTCAGACATTTTGAGATTCACATTTTATTTCTTGATTTTGTTGTCAATTCTCCTCTTGCACATTTTCACTGAGCGCCACGCAGTCAGTGATTCTTATCAAATGAGGGAACGCATGTCATAGGTTCACATGAGCAGTGGTCTTCATTTCTTTTCTCCGAGCGCGTGTAATCACTATGTGATAAATCATCCCAAAATCTTTCGGACTCCTGTTCTCCTGATCAAACTGACGCTCACTTGTTTCGTTGCTTGGTCATCACGGATTTCGTGCTTAGTTGTAGTGGCTCTGCGATCTTTGCATTCCTCCATCTCTCTCCTTCACTTCACTTTTTCGTTCATTTCGTCCCTCACTTCGCGTGATTCACCCACTCTCTCAATCTAGCTAACGCTTGAGTCTCGTACAATTCGGCTTCCTCTACTGAATGTACTCGTGATCTTTGTCGCATTTCTGGGCTTTTTATCTCTTATTTATTCACGCGACCTGAGATCTTGTTCGAAATGAAGATCACTGATGTGTGTCCGCATCCGTACATGCTCGTTGCTTCGATCTAATCTACGTGTGAGAAGCCGCATATCGCTTCCTCGTTCTTTTCGCATCTAGAAGTGCAAACATCAGATTCCGTGCTATTTGCGCGTGCTCTTTTGGCTTCTTTTGGTATTCATTCGCTTTACCATACAACCACAGAATGAGCGTTTCCTGTACAAATTCTGTGTCATTTTCTCGTCCGCTACAACAACAACCTATAATCAGACCACCTCGCCGATGAGTGTTCGCGGTCCGCGGGTGTGTCTGGTGTGCCGCAGCGCGACCTCTGCAGCTCATCTCGGGATGGATTTGTGCCGAGCCTGCTCGGTGTTTTACAAGTGAGTTCAGCTGGCACAGCCTCAAATCTCTCGCGATAACGATGTTGAAACATCTGTAATGACTCAACGAATGCTGCCTCTTCAGAAGATCAATCGGTCGTGAGCGTTTCGAATGCAGAGCCGCTGGTAATTGCGAGATGACTAATGGTATCCACATCGATTTTCGAAATATATTCGCCTTCTTTCCAGTTGGTCGCTCATGCCGCGCTTGTCGCCTAGTTCTCATCGAGAAACTGATCAAAGAGAGCACGGATACGCCGAGCCCACCTGAGCACCATGACGATTCGAGCTATTCGGAAAAGGATGAAGAAGAGAGACTTCTGGACGAACCTTGTGGTTCAGTAGAAAGCTCCGAGGGCTCAGAATGCTCAGCATCGGCTTTGCCTCCTCTGCTGGAACGACTGGAGCTGAGCTATCGGTACTACAATATTGCTTTGGCGAAATGCATGCATAAAGTGAACCAATTCAGGGCGATGAGCTACACAAGGATGAGTGCTGAGCTGCACGCTAGAGAGGACCCACCACATCCACTGGAATTCGATCTGGAGAAACCGGTTAGTGTACTTCTACTGTTGCCATGGTGTCAATTCGATGGTGCGCAATGCTTTATTATCTCAGCCACTCTTCCCAACCACCTATTGCACAATCAACAGAGGCAATCGGGTGCTGCTCTCGACTGCGCTGGAATTCGCATCAGCGACTTTTCCCAAGTTTGACAAGCTATCGAAGCAAATGAAGGTATTTTTCCGTTTCTTTCCAACAAAAAATCAGAAGAAAAATTTGTTTTCAGTGGAAGCTCGTGCTCAACTTCTTCTATCGCTTTCGTTACTTCGAAGGTTGCGTCAGAGCGAATAAATACTTGCCGGACCACCCGGATCGGTAAGCATCTCTTTCTCACAGTTCTGCAACCAGAAGTCAATTTATCATTGAAGGCATGGCTTGAAGTGAGTAGTAGTGAGTCCAAGTGATGTTCAACTCATTTTCGAACCTTCGAAGCACTGCATGCACCACCAATTGGACGCCGAACTACTTGGTGCTCATTTCAGTATTTCAGAGTTCTGCTGTGCTACACTTCGTGGATCTCAATGGACGACCTTGAATACTTCTTCTCGGACTGTCCGCATGGCGATGTGGATGGGGCGATCAAGTGAGAATTTCCATGAATACCACCGCTGAAAAGCTTATGGTAAAGTTAAAGGTAAAGGTGTTAGGCATTTTCCACGCAAGGGCGGGCTCTGCCACCCCCAAGCCAATTCAGCGTTCAGTCTGTCCTGAGTAATCAGCGACCTATGCCTGCTCATTGTCTATTTCACTCAATAGCATTCATTTTTTGTAGGTACATGAGCACTCGCAACGTTCAAGGCATCAGCATCTCCACGTGTCGAGAAATAGTCGCGAGGCTGGACCCATCAGAAGAGGAATTCCTACTCATCACGGCGCTGTTCTTTTGGTCTATAGGTGAGGAACTTTTCGAAATAAGACAGAATTCCGAAGAAAAAGTCAGACGGAATCAGCGACTGCGAGCCGGAAGTTGTTGAGCTTGCTTCATATTATCGCAAGAAAATCCACAAGGAGATGCATGCATATTACAGGTTTTCCACTTCAGTTGGATCGAAATTAGTCAATATGATTAGTTTTCAGGGACGAATTGGATCTAGACCAATACGCTTCGCGAATGGGTGAACTGGTTTCGTACGTCACTGTGTTCGATGTGCGTTTATCTCTTTCATTTCGACACTCCTTTATTTTGAGAAGCTGAAATTGATTCTAAAGACTGAAAACGACTACAATTTCAGGTATCGGAGCACGTGAAACAACATTATGAAATGTTTCGGCTATTTGGATTGTTCAAAGATGATTCATTTACGTATCAACTGAAGGAGTTGTAATGAAAGGGCTCCACAATGATGAAAGCTTTCTAACTCGAAAATGATCAGAACGCTCATTTGTGGAGCGTCTACTTTCTCAGATTGAACCATTTACATCCATGTGGTAGAAGGAGTGGTAGCAGTTCCATCGGCGAATCGCTTTCTGGATATCTGAGAAAACATATAACTAAATTTCTTAAAAGTTAAACTCACAGCATTCCAAAAAGATACTATTCTCTTCCGGTACATGGGCGTGCATATCAGTAGAATTAGGGAATGTACAATTGGATGAAATGACATGAAGAGAAAACCAATCGATAGGGGTACTGAATTGATTTTGTATTTATTCTATTCTATCAAACGGGCCACACATGGTCCTCCAGCGGCCACCAATACTGCAACCATAACGAAGAATAGTGGACACATGATCAACGCCACTGGAGCGATCACCTTCAAAAAATTGTTGAAATGGATGAATGATGGCAACAATTCACCTGCATAATGAGCACTCTGGTCAAAGATGCGTTAAATTGCCTCATCTTCGCGCTCATATTTGTTGCGATTCTTAGCGAATAGAGCGTGTGCCAAGCTAGCTAACGAAATAATAGGCTTCGATGGATGTTTTGTAATGTGCTTACCGCTGAAATGCTCTAAGCGGCTACTATGTTTCCAACAATGCACACAATTGCGAATCGCACGCAAGCAGAGTAGTCAAAACACTCGGCCTCCTCAAATGCGGTATGAGGCCAACGCTCCTTTATCGACTGAATTTTGTTGATTTGTATTCTCAAATTCAATCAAGATCGAAACGAATACCTGTAACATCTGCGCTGTGTCTTTCGACTTTTCGGCCATCTGAAAATTCGAACTCATCAGAAATTCATACGTAACCTTGGAATGTTTTACCTTCTGCACTACTCACCTTCAGCAGTACTGGGAACCCAATTCCTAAAGCGAAGAAGAAAATGATCGTAGGAAGCCTCACTCCAACTGTAAACAACCAACGTGACCCGGGACTTTGAACGGCCTAGAATGTTATTGCGCTCGGATTAAAAATTTTCGGCGTCACCTGGTGCCGTTCTAGAAAGCAAGCGAAGAACAGTGGTGGGCTAATAGCCACCATGCCGACCCAAATCTCCTGAGTATGGCATTAGAAGTGGTGATAAGAAAGCAACTTACTACATACAAACAGGGCCCTCCAGGAATAGGAATAAGTGGATTTTCTCTGAACATTCACATATTTTTTCCTTTCATGTGTTGTTCATACCTGATTACACAAGTAGCGGGGAGGAGGGCGATCAAATCAAGCATGAACTCTCGCAGAAAGTCGCTTGCAACTACTAGAATCTGAATAACAACGCATTTCAAACGAAATAATCTAGCCGACCACTGCACTGTGCGTTTGACTCACTTCAATTGTCAGTAGGAGCGTAACGTATCGCTTCGATATGCGATTCGAACCAAGAATAATACAAATGATTGCCGGCACAGCCGAAACAACCGAAACAAAGGAAAATAAGTGGCGAATGAACTTGATTATGTCTCGAATTGTATCCTCATGCTGCCTCGGATCGAACATAGCAAGTTGTGCGAGGCTTTCCAATAGTGAGGATGAAAACGCAGACGAACAGGTGATTATCTCCCCTTTTTTTTCGATTTTGGCGACAATTGCTTGCGTTACCGATTAGTCGTGCGATTGAACCAAGACGAAATTTAGTTGTGAGTTTTAGCATTCTTTTCATACCACCCAGGAGCCCTGAGTACTGGATTACCTTCACCTACATCTATGTTCAGTTGCTCGCCACTATCGCAAGGAGATCCACAGTGAGCAACAGGTGCTATCAGAAGAAGAAATTCATTACCGATACAAAAATGATCAGAAATTGATTGAGTCTGCGCGAAAATGCTTCACAAATGGGAGAATTTCGAATGCAAAGATGTTCGATTTGAGACGATCGTACACTTATTCTTCTCAGAGCAGCTGAAAATTCGATTGTCTTCCTGAAGAATTGTTTCTCAGGTATCAGAGACAGCATTGTTTTGTGAGGAACATTACGAAATGTTTGAGCTATTTGTGTTATTCATGCACGTATCAGCTGATGGAGTTACTTCGAATGTTTCACATTTTATTGTTTCGAATTCAGTCTGAGAAAATTAAGCCAAGCATGAAACATGACTAAGTCAAATACTTTCTGCCCGTCAGTTCCATGAATTGGATGCGGTGGCAATGATTCCAGTGGCAGATCTTCGATTAACTATCTGAAATGCCCATTAGGAAAACACTTATTTGGACCTTACAGCTTTCCACGTCTCAACCAATTTCTTCCGGTACATAGGCGTATATAGCAGAAGAATCAGTGAATGTATGATTGGATGGAACGACATGAATAAAAACGCGATTGAAAAGGGCACTGAGACTATTTTTTTTCGATTTTGTTATCGCTCATCGAACATACATGGACCTCCAATAGCAAACAAAACTGATAGCATAAGAAAGAAAAGCGGTGTCATAAAGAGCGCAACCGGTGCGATAACCTTCAAATGTCAGCGAAATTGGAATTTATGTTGCATCCTTACCTGAATAATGAGCACTTTTGTCAATGCCGAGTTCATTTTTTTTCATCTTTCCACTCATCATTGTTGATCTTTTCAGAGATGAAAGCGTATGCCACGCTAGCTGATCAGACGCAAGAATTATAAATTTTTCTACGTCATCAGTTACCATTGTAATGGTCACGGAAGCAATTGCTTGCCCAAAGATACAGAAAATTGCGAAGCGTAAAATCGATGAATAATCGAAACACTCTGCATTGTCGATGTCGAAATATGGCCAGCGATCCTTGACAGACTGAAAATTGTTCACACTGGAGATGAAGAAGGTTAAGATGTTCAGTTCCGTAAAAAAATGTAAATACCTCCAGCATGCGCTCTGTTTCCAACGGATTTTCAGCCATCTGCAAATTGGTAAGCGTAAACTAGGACAAGCATGTAGCTATCTGTTTTCCGATATAGCGCCGAGCTTCAAAAGACTAGCTAAAGAGATCTGCGCTTCTAAAGCGACACAGATAAATATTATTTTGCATTGAACGTGGTACAGCTCTGTTCTCTTCAAGACACGCACTTTCAGCAGCACTGGGTACGCGATTCCCATTGCAAAGCTGATCAGGGTGCAAGAAAGACGTGCTGCCTTCGAAAACAGCCAACGCGATCCCGGGCTTTGCGAAGCCTGGAATATAACATAAAATTGTAAATACGCACAAGAGACTACCTGATGCCGTTCGAGAAAACATATGAAAAAGAGAGGCGCGTTGATCGATACTAGGCCAACCCAGATCTCCTGAAATAAGCCGAGAAAGGTAACTGAACCCTGAAAGACAACGATGATACTTGTTTTTTTTTTCGTTTTTTTCAATGTATCGCATAGTGACATAATCACACCGTTGATTTTCACAGTCTAGAATACTTACGCCATACAACCTGGCTCCTCCAGGTAAGGGAATGAGCGGATGGTCTCTGCAAAACTCGTAGATTTATCATTGATTAACACGCAGACCTGATGCCGCAGGCTGTTGGAAGGAGCACAATAGCATCAAGGACGAGTTCCCGTATGAAATCGCACGCAATCACGACTATCTGAACAAAGAAAGATCGTAATTGTTTTGCGCAAAATGAGCTTACTTCGATTAGCAATAACAGCGTGGAATATCGCTTCGAAATGCGATTGGAGCACACAACTATGACAGCAACAGCTGGGACCGCGAGGAGAAGCGAGCCACAGCTCAGCAGATGACGAATGATCTTGATTACGTTGTGAATTCGGTACTCGAGTAGGCTGAAGCCAGTCATGGCAAGGCGTGCAACTCTCGAGAGTTGTGGGCTAGATACACCCATCGCCGTGCAGGTGTTTCTAGTGGAAAAAATATCGCACGAGGTGATCATTGGTGGAGAATCGTATGGCATACGTTAGGGTTGAAACCGCATCCCATGATTGGATTGGAGACGAATGATCTTGACAAGAATTGGCCTGTTGCCATATTTTGATCTTGTAAAACAACAAGGATCATTTCAAGATTGAAGATCTTGGATCATTCCTCCCATTCATTTCTCTTGAGTTTTAAATTTTCAGTATCTTTGAATCTTGTTTGCCAAGCCATCCCTAGCATACGTGTATCTTCCAATTATACAAATTCCTTCTGATACCGGCATCGTGGAGCATGTGATTCTACGGAAAGTAATAATAAATAAGCTGATTATTGATCATGAACAAACAGCATATTCCATGTCCAAAACATTCACACGTTCCTCTCTCCATTCCCCTCTCGAAATCTACCCCTTTTCACTCATTCTTTCTTTGGCTCGGCAACTGAAAGTGCAGTCAATGATGTTTCAAGTTCTCGAGAATATTCGGCGCGTTAAAGCATGCAAAGGCGGCCTGCCTCTACTCTATTCACCACTGCTCCCTATCACTGCTTCCGCGTGCATTCGTCCGTGCGCCCGAAGACTCTTCCGCGTTTTGAAGGGAATAATACCTAACATTTACTGTGCGAGCCACTTGTGTGACTACATTGTCATCTTTTTCTGTAGTTTCCTTCGTTCTGCGATGCCCATTTCGTCTGCGAACGATATCAATTCAGAGATGCGCGATTCGCTCTACGGCCTGCTCTGCGCGCTCATGCTCGGCATCGGACAGATGTGCATGTTCACAGGAAAGTGCAATGGGCAATTCTGTTATCAATGGTGGATACGGTAGCCTGATCGATAGTCAGTTCGGTTCAATATGTAACAATCAAATGGGTCTGCTTAACCACATGGTCAACTTCGGCGGCGACAGAAAAGTGCTGCCGTTAGCGATGCAAATGTTCCATGCACTAATTCAGCGGTAGTGAATGCCGCGACGGCTAAGGTCCAGGAGGGGACGACATTCAAAATTACGGTAGCCGCATTTCAGGCTACGACACACAATCGTTCATCGTAGAGCCGGTACTGCACTCAGTTGCCGATCGGGCTCCGGACAGGATTGACGCGCACGCCGGATACTATGGGTACGGTAGATTCAGAAATACGTCGATCGAATAATTTGAAATTCAGCCAAGCCGTGTGCATGATCACGTACACACTGTCGAACCTGATCGCGCCGTGGGCACTGGGACTGCTCGGATCTAAGGTGAGTCAAGACGGTGCATTGTGATACGCGCAGACGCACTGGAGCCAACGCATGATGATAAAACAATCTACCGTACCCTACCGTACCCATAGTATCCCGCGTGCGCGTCTATTCTGTCTGGCGCCCGATCGGCAACTGAGTGCAGCACCGGCTCAACAATGAACGATTCAATAGACGGAATAGTAGACGGATGATGACATTGCAGCTGACCCTCGTGCTCGGTTCGTCCTTCTTCACCCTCTACCTGCTCTCGTTCATGCTCGTCCACTACGTGCCCTACTACCTCACCGCCGCACTGATGGGCGTCGGGTTCGCGTGTGAGCTCCTTTCATGTCCCCTCTCAATTTCCTCTCAATTTCCCGCCCAAATTGTTTGAGTAGAGATGCATTTGTCTCTGTCGTGAAAGCCGGCTTCGACTCACTATCAGCAGAGTCCAAGCAGTGGCCCAAACTCGTAGTTGGAGCATTTGCACGAAGCACTACACGGGCAACGGTCTCTACCTCACCGAGCACTCCTCGCGCGAGACGATCGAGAGGAATTCCGCGCTCACTTGGGCCGTGGGCTGCATGTGGTGGGTTTCGACACAACCCTTGCTATCGATCGCTCGAGCTCTGATGTTTTACTGTGAAATGACTCCCATTGAAATACTATTGAGAATGTTACAGAATCCGAACTTGTTATCTGTATTGAATACTCAAGGTATAGAGTGGAACTCCGACCTTGCTTGGGCGGTATGGTGCGTGTGATCGATAGTTGGCTTGCTGCAACTTCGACTTGCCTGATCACGTTCGCCATGAGCATCCATACGTCAACTGGGGTCTAGCTGAACTATTTTGCCGACGTGGCCTATAAAGTAAAATCTTTTTTTTTCATGGCTTTACCGGTTTTTTTTGGGCTGACGGCATGGGTTTTGTCAGAATGCCGACGTCTCATCTCGCTCATCTCGCTCTATTTGACGTATGTGACAATCTCACTTGAGCATGATCGTCGGCGGCGTGGTCATGCTGTTCACCACGCGACCGCCCACCGACGAGCTGTGCAACGGAAATTGGAGCACGCTAACTGCACCAACGAAAGAAAGTGCCAGGGACTATCCCGATATGGAAATCAGGTTTATCATTATTTTTTTAGTCCTTTGCCACACAATTGTTCATAGCAGGCAGTCATCCCGCATGTCCTCAAAAGGTATTGATCAAACGATTCTACTCAGATTGATGTACGGTGCCTTTGCCGTTGTATCCTTCATCTCCAATCTCGTCTTCGCTTTCATCCCATCTCGAGCTGTTGAGAATTCACTCGCGGAAGTGAACAAAAAGAAAGATAGGATTGGATTTGGCGAGCAGATTGGTACGTTTTTCACCCAGAGTAACACAGAGCCGGAATTGCCATCCGGATAATAGCCTCCTTCATATTTCAGTCAAAATCTCAAAGGCCCTTGTCGACCCCAGGATGGTGCAGCTGTCGCCGGTGTTCTGCTTTGTTGGAACAATCACGTGTGAGTACGGTGTACACACTTCTTTTGTGCATCGAGAACTGACTTTTCAGGTTTCTGGATCTACATCTATCCAACAACGCTTGCTTTCACGAAGAAGCTGAGTGGTTACGTCTACCTGCCCGCATATTATTCGATCGTGCTCGGGTTCGGAGACATGCTGAGTTAGTTTTGACATGATTCAAGCGTAAATAATCAGCAACTCGCCGTGCTTATTGACTTATCGCTCATTGATTACTCTTTCAAGTGGGCGGTTGGATATGGACAGTGAAAGGGGACAAAATAGTTTAAAATCAACACTCGGTCTCCGCCTGAACCAATTGCAGTGGGCTTCATCATCATGGCTCTATCGAAACGCATTCGCAACTTTGCCCAGATGCCAGCACTCATAATTGGTGAGTCACGGTTTCCTTTGGAGGTCTCAGAAACAGAACCATCTACTCAACATGGGGATAAGTTACGTGCACCACTGCAGGCGCCGTTCTCTACATCAGTGCGATGTTGCTCGCTCTTCTCTCGACTCCTGCCTGGTCAACGAACACGCCTAACGATGAGCCGACACTTTGGCTGGAACCGAGGTTTGCGATGAAAGGAAGCATAAATCAATCGTCAGAAACATAAATCATTCGTCTGACCAGCGCGAGAGCGCACCAAATGAAGATACGAGAATTTTACTTAAATCGATCACGGGTTCAGTTTCGAAATGGCGCTTCTGATCGCTTTCCTGTTCGGTCTGGCCGACAACTGCATCAACACATCCAGAACTGTGCTCTGCGCCCTCTGCATGCCCGATCAGCGTGCGCAAGTGTTCTCCATTTCCAATTTCTACCGGGTAATCGTGGCGTGCAATGGATCATGAAATCTCGTCTTGAAATATGTGAAACGTAACTGGATCGATTTTATCTAAAGAACAGAAAAATGAAACGTCGAATCACGGGATCAAAGATCTCAACCATCAACGCGTTTGCAGTCCCTAACCACGAGTGTTCTCATGTTCATCGCCCCGTGGATGTCCGTTCCCATGTATTTCGTCGTCATCTTAGTGAATTGCATCGCCTCGCGTGAGTATTGATAGCCCTTTTATTTTCTCTTATCGTCTGAAACATGCGCGATGTTTCCAGTCATTTTCTTCCGCCGAATCTCCAGCAAGACGCACAAGGTGGAACGGAAGGTACGAAGTCTCGATAAAGAGCGATAAATTGTTTTGTCTTCAGATTACTGCTACAACAAAGGCTGCCGTGCAGCCTGTGGCCTTGCGAAGTGTGCTCGGCACATCCGAGAAGGATCTGCCTATTGTCGAGAATAGCTAATCAAAATTCATTTTTGATTATCATCCATGTCTGTTCAGTTCCCAACTGAAATATTTTCACTTTTTCCTCTGCAGGCATAATTCGTGAATGATAAATGGTCTTGCAAGAAATGATATTGCTTTTCCGAATAAATACATCAAATGCTTGAAAGATGACCATGATGAAAAACGTTAGGGAATACGTGGGTAGTTCATTTCTTGAGCCGCATCATTTCCTCATCTTCTGCTTTTCTTAATTCATGGCCGTCGACGATGACTTCATCCAGTTTGACGCCCTGCAACGCCCTCTGCCACCAGGAATAGGATTAAGTGGGTTTTTGTCTTGAAACAATATTCCCAAAGGACGACTTATGAAAGATGAAACCTGATTACGCAAGTAGCAGGTAGAAGAGCAATCAAATCGAGGATGAACTCTCGCAGAAGGTCGCTTTTCACTGCTAAAATCTGAGCAACAATACCCTTCAAAATATATGAAAAAAATGTGTGAGCCGATGAATATATTTTGGGTTTGGCTTACTTCAATGACCATCATGAGCGTTACGTATCGCTTTGATGTTCGATCTGAGCACAGAACAATGCAAATGATTGCTGGTACAGCAAGAAGAACCGAAACAATGGAGGAGAGGTGGCGAGTGAACTGTACAATGTTTCGAATTGTATACTCGTGCCGTCTCGGATCGATCATAGTAATGTGAGTGAGTCTTTGAATAAGTGTGGTAGATAACGCAGACGAGCAGGTGATTTTTTGGTAAAATAACACCCGTTCTTTCGCTTGAACAGTAATTAATTTTACTTATACGTTTTCATCAGCCAGAAATTGATTCAAGGTTAGCATTTTAGTTTATTTCTTACTGCGGCCATTACGCAAGTTCTTTGAGCACCGAATTGCCTTCACACTCATCATTATTGAAATACTTTTTATTCATTCTCTCAAAGAAATCCACAACGAGCAACAGAAGTATCAAAAGTAGTCAATGATTACAGATCCAATCAGAAATGAATTGAGTATGGGCAGTATGCTTCACTAGTGGGGGAACTTATCTCGTATGTGACTATACGTCTCTAGGGCGTTTTGTTCTCGCATTCAGTTTGAAGCGCTGATCGTGATTCCAGTATAAAATCTTCCTTTAATCGTCTGAAAATATATCGCAGGATAAAGAAAGTTCTGCTATACAATTACCTTTCTCCAAATCTGAGCAAGTTTCTTCCGATACATGGGCGTACACATCAAAAGTATCAATGAGTGCATTATTGGATGAAATGACATGAACAGAAAAGCAATTGATATGGGCACTAAAGCGAATTTCGGATTCAAAGTTGATAATTCAACATACAAGGTCCACCAACACCGGCCAATACTGAAATCATGACGAAGAATAACGGCAACATAATCAATGCTACCGGCGCAATCACCTTCAAAGTTTATTCAAATGGGTAAAAGACAGAAATTCACCTGGAGTAGTAGCACTCTTGTCAAAGACAGGTTAAACTTTCTCATCATCGCACTGATTTGTGTCGAAGTCTTCAGGGATGAAAATGTGTGCCATGCAAGCTGAAGGATCAATTCAAATTACCTTTTTCCTGGATTGCAACTACCACAGTTATTGTTACCGAGGCAATCGCTTGTCCAGCTATACTAGCGATTGCGAATCGTAAACCAGACAAATAGTCGAAACATTCTGCCCTATCGAGGGCTGTGAAAGGCCACCGATCCTTAATCGCCTGAACATTTGTGCATTTCACACGAAAAAAATCATGGAGGTTCAGAACGATTCTAGCGCACCTGCAACATTTGATCCTTTTCCTCGGGGTTTTCGGCCATCTTAAATTATTTTCATCATTTTTTGTGAATATCTCGTCTCCCCTCGACTTCCCTCTCATCATAAACCGTACCTTGAGCAACACAGGGTGCATTATTCCTATGGCGAAGCTGATCAGAATTGCGGCTAGTCTTATTTCCAGTCGAAACGTCCAGCGTGAACCAGGAGTTTGAACGGCCTTGAGTTATATTTCTGATTGATTGAAACCTTTTCGAAATCACCTGATGCCGTTCAAGAAAACACACAAAAAAGAGCGGCGCGTTGATCGATACTAGGCCAACCCAGATCTCCTGAGAGAAACGTGAGAAAAGTACGAGAAAACATGCTTACAACATACAAGCTGGTTCCTCCCGGAATGGGTATCAGCGGATTTTCTCTTGAAATTCACATCATAGTTAGATCAATGGTGCATGGTAATACCTGAGGACACACAGAGTAGGGAGAAGCGCGATTACATCTATCACAAGATCACGCAGAACGTCGTTTGTTACTACTAGTATCTGCAGTTTCCAGGGTGACACAAACAAAAAAGAGTATATCGGGCCTACTTCAATGAGCAAAAGCAGCGTTGAATATCTTTTCGAAATACGATTGGAGCAAAGGAAGATCGCAGTTAGGGCCGGCAGAGCAAGAACAATCGAAACTCCGCAGCAGACGTGGCGAATAATCTTGAGCACGTCGTGAATTCGATACTCGAGTAGGCTCAAGTTACTCATGGCAACATAACACCGTGTGCATCTCTTGAGAGTGAAGCGCAGGCGCAGGCGCAGGCGAGCAGATGTTTCTCTGTGAGGAGAAAACATGATGCGTGAGGAGTTGGGTAGCAGGCATCTGATATGCGAATATTACTCTTGCGGTGTGGATACAACATTGCCGGGTCAGATGATTCCATAGGAGGAAATAATAATGATATGGGCATGGGTGAATTGCAAGATCCACTTACAATCTACATACTCCAGATTATATTCTAACGAAAACAGGACGAAATAAGTGAATAATTGTCATAATCTGGTTCTCTACTCAGTCATCAGTTCTCTGGCCACCAATCCGTTCATCGGAACGCGAGATAGCTTTCTGCACAAACCAAATTGTTTTGTTTTCGTTATAACTAATATTCATGCCTCACCAAGGATAACAAAAATAAACAACTGGATGCAAAACGAATCTCTGCTCTGTTCGGATAACCGGGTTCCATCAGAATAAAACGGCCCCTGACCGTTCGATGACTGTTTATCTATTGCCGATATTCTGTTCGGATCAGCATGATGACATATCCGTACAAAGCCGTTGAGAGTATGGGTCTAGATCATTTCTTGAGCTGCATCATCTCTTCGTCCTCTGCCTTCTCATGACCATCGACGATGACCTCATCTAGTTTGACGCCCTGCAATGTTTTCCCTTTTATGGGTCAGAGTGTCGAGAGAAGCACTAGAGAGTGGATGAAAATAGAGAATCCATTAAACCAACTCATTCTATCGTTGCCCAGACCTTTGTCTCGGCGAGGAAGGCATATGATTGGATGAGATTCGCCGTGCCAAGAACCGTGACCAGAACGTAGATCGTGCCGGGATGCGCGATGTCGATGTGCGCGAGCTGAAGATTTGGTGCTTCGTAAGAGCACATTTCAATGCATAGCTTAGGGTTTGATCGAACATGATGTGTTAGAGCTCATAGTGCCCCACATTAGAGCGGTTTGCTATTAGAGAAATGTGCGAACTCCTTGCCATGGGCGACATGAGCATTCCGATCCGAGCAATGAACGAGCTCGAGCCGACGGCAGAGGCACGCGAAGCCGTCTCCACACCCTTCAATGAATTTGTAATTGCACCTCATCTGCGCCAGCTTTTGTTTGCGCGTTAGTGTCTCAAAAAACAAAAGAACACCTCAATCGTGCACAGATTGTTCGCGTCACACGTGTACTCAACGAAGACGATGCCGAGAATGTTGAGCGGAAGCATCAGCGGGCCCTCAAAAAAAACATTTTCGAAAATCGATTACGAAAATTATTTTCGAAATGCATCCTCACACTGTATCCCACGAGCCGGAACACAGCGAGTGCGCCGAAGCAGATTACGGCACCGAATTGCGCTCCCTGAATCCAATTGGTATGTAAAAAGTCCTATCGAATTTTACTTGGTGCAGCATTCGACGCGAGAACGAGGGAAAGCGAGCGTCGACCTGGCCGAGAACCTGGAAAAATATGGAATCGGAATTCAGAGAATCTGAAAACGAGAATCCGTTTGTAAGGAAGGAAAAGGATGGAACAGGCCAAAGAACATAGAAGCCCTTGGCTGCGGAATGATGGACACTACTAACCACTTTGGACGCATAAATCACCAGACCGAACATGAACTGATTCAGGTAGAGGTTGCCGGAGAGACGGCTGGAGGCGAGATCCGTTGCGTAGGCGGAAGTCGCGGTCGTGAACCTAGATTTCCGTGGCATTAATTTGCCGCTCCTCATATCTCCTCTTAGCAACTGATTTCTGGAACGATAAATTGGCACAATTGATGGTTTGATAAAATTCCGTTCAAAAGGGCTCACCACATGGCCCACAGCACGAGCAGTCGTCGCCAGAGACCACTCCTCATTACGGAGATGATGGACTGAATGTGATAGTTCAAAGGATGAGGCCAAGATTAGAACGCATCTTAGGTACCTTAGGTTTCTCCTGATCTGGATGCTTGATAGGAACGTATTGAATGCCTGCGATTCGGGCAATCCGCCTCTCGCTTGCTCGCATTTCATCGAGGCGACCCTTGAAGATTATTTCATCATCCCATAGAATGAGATGATGAAACCTTTGACAGTAGCCAGGTAGGCGATTCGGGAAAGATGAAGATGAGCGCTATTAGAGCGGGCACGCAAAATATTGCGATTCCCTGAACATTCACCATTCTTATTTTTTCACGAGCTAGACAACTCACAAAACTAGCCGCTCTCCAATCTTGTGTGAGGTAACAGATGGTTGTGAGCAGCATGCGAGACATTCCCTGATTAAGCCAACGCTCGATGGTGATTCCGACGTACTCACCCAGTTAACGTAGGCGCGCGCAAACATTCTTTGCTCAGGAAGAAGCATTTCCATAGCGTATGTGGCTCCAACCACCAGTTGACCTACAACACGTCTATGTCAAGCACCAAATTGGAGGGAGCTATGTAAACCTCCAATCGCTAGACCGACGCAGAAACGTGCCAGAAATATGAAGGTGGCTGAGTGTAGCAGGGCTGAAAAATTGATCAATATTGGAGACAAAGGCGAAGTATAAGATATGCACCAGAAACACTAGTAGCTCCTATGCCCAGCGCAACAGCCAGGGTAGTTATCTTTTTGCGTCCAAACACGTCTGATGCCAAACCGAAGAGAATAGTGCCGAAGAAATATCCTAAAAATAGATGTTTGCGTTGAATAAAGCGAGAAGAACTACCGAAGAATTGAATTTGGTTTGAAATGGTTGCGTATTTTGCGCCATCGCAGTACCAGCCGAATCTGAGTGGCATTAGGAGACTTTTGAAAAGTAAAAAAAATGCGAAACTTACTCATAAGCTGTTGAGCGAAAGGTGATTTCAGGAAAAATGATAGTTTGCTGTGAAGGTTTGCATTCGCTGAAAAATCTCAGGATGTTGACATAATAAGTTCGAAATGCGCACGCGTAGATGGAACAGTTCATTCCAATTGGTCCATTGTCACAGCTCCATTCAGGTACGTAGTTTGAGAATATCTGATGAAGCTGGTTTATAGATGATGAGAAGTACAATAAACGAACCGAAAATAGATTGGTTGCACCGAAGAAATTCATGCATTGCCAAGTAAGGAGTGTGATGAGATGAAATCGATTCATGTGCGGGGCCTCTTCTGAAATAGGCGCAATGAGAAGTATTAGTGACTCAAATACACGAATATCTCGAGCTTAGAGAAACTATTTTGATGCAACGAAAGGAATTAGATGGGCGTGCCTATTTACAGTACACGAGGAAGTAATGGCGTCAGTTTCACTGCGAGAACCGAAATGTTCACCGAAAATTATCTCTTGTTTGGAACAGATAACAAAAGTAGCGCTAATTCGATGTGACTATCGAGATGGGAAAAGGTGTGGTTCCATTCATTTGCAGTTCTTATCCCCGTATCACTTGACCCTATTGCATCGACTGAGGTTAGGTACAATTCGATAACTCTCTATAAAAAAATCTCAAAGAAGGGCATACCATTGTAGAGTCTTGCGATTTTTCAATGAAGATTCGGTTGGTCAGCTCTGGTTACGTCAAATCTCAGGCAACCGTAACCACAACCCCGCAGGAACGACCCTCCTAGTGGTTGAAGTATTTGCTCCCTAGTGGTTGTGGCTACGTTTGCCTGATGGCTGGAACAAAAGGGGCGGCTGTTATGTGCATCCGTTACAGAGTCAGGCGTGGCAGGACCATGAGCGGTCGGTCACCAAAAAAATGCTCGCACTGATGATCATATGCAGTTTAGGAACGCACGTCAGAAAAAGAGGTTTTTTCCAGGCAGATGTATTGGCAGGTCAACAGAGAAGAAATCAGAAAGGTGTTTGAGGAACATTTCACGTACTCTCATTTCGCAATGATCTCTCGCAAAACAGACGATAGAGCGTTTGATATGAAGAGTGCCTTGTGCGCAATGAACCCCTGTTGTTGACAACGTGTTTTGATCTTTGGTGAGAGCATCGGCAAGAATGTAGCTGTGACCTTTTGCGAATACCTTATCTGTCACATCTCATTAGCGCTACTTCATTTCTCACTTCACAGTGAGGGATTGTCTCAGTGAACTATCAGATTTTCGATCGAAAGATCGCTGTTCTCTTCACGCAATATCGGTGGAGGTAGTGGAAAATGAATTAGCCAAGAAAACAAAGCACATTGTAAACACTAACCGAATGAAAAATCTCCGAAGAAAATTAGTGCACTGCCAAGTAACCAGCGTTATTTGGTGAAATAAGAGTATGCCTAGATTCAGCATCTCTGAAGAAGGCACAATGTTATGGATGAGTAATCACAAGTCGAGAGATTTCTCGAGCTCATAGAAATATTTTGGTTCGATACTCAGTGAAGAATGTGAATAGAGATAGAATGAACGAGGAAGAAAAGGTCACTAGGCGTATCCTTTTTCCCTTTGATTTGGGTTCCTAAGGAGGGATCGAAGGTTCGATAGATCGATCACTCGTTAAGGAATTTACACCGGAAAGTTCGCCGAAAATTAACCCTTGGAAGGAAAGATGTAGTGCTAATTAGATACGACATCTGAATCATTCCCTAAAGGTGTGGTTCCATTCCTTCGTTTACGGTTGTTATCCCCGTTTGCATTAGTTCATCGACTGAAGTGAGATTGTGATTTCGTGAAAAAGACTGATAAATGACATCTCAAATCCGGGTGATTTCTTCTTTTCGATAGATGTTTGCAAAGTATTTTGATCTTTGGTGACAATGTGGCAAGAATGTAGCTGTAATTCAGGTGTCGCATCGAATTAGCGTTACTTCTTCTCTCACACCCAAGTAGAGGATTGTTTATGTGAACGATCGTTTTCCGGTCAAACGATCGCTGTTTTCTTCACGTAAAATGGGTATGGAGAACTCGAGTTTGATCTCACACTATCACACTGAAAATGCACAGGAATCAATGTCTTTGTCACGTAACTTTGAATTATTTACAGTTTTTACATGAATTAGTTAGTTGAATTGTTTATTTACGGTGCGCGCTCCAGCTTCACTGATAGAGACTAAATGTTCACCACAAAATTATCTTACTTGTCAGCTATACGCTATAACACAAGTAACGGCAATTCGATGAGACAACCGAGCTACAAAACGTGTGGTTCCATTCTTTACGATTCTCATCGCTGAATTTCGTGACCTTCTTCCATCAAATAAGATGAGGTACAGTAGGACTCACTATGAAATTCAGTCAGTTACAGAATTCTAAACTGTGCGACGTTGAATAACTGTTGGCAATTGGGTTCATGGCGACTAGGCTTGTCGAGAGTTGTTGACATCTTATTTTGATCATTGATGAGATTGTCAGCAAGAATGTAGCTGTGACCTTTAGGGGGGTGACTCAATTGTCGCATCGAATTAGCGCTACTTCTTTGCTCACTACTATACAGGGCATGTCTCAGTGAACGATTAGACTTTCCTCCCCCCAAAATCTAAAGATCGCTGAAGATCACTGTTCATTGCACGTAATACACCTTATAGGGAATTCGAGCAAGTCTTCGAGATGGGGGGGGAGGCGCATTGGGTGCTTTCTGTTAGACACCTTTCTTGTTAGACATTGTGATAGGCACCTTTCTGCACCGATTGCATTTTCGCGCTCTAAGGTGATCGTATTGAGGCGGAAGGAGCGTCGATTGGAATATTGTATTTTCGGAGTGATAATCGTAAACTGATCTCAGGATAAACGCATTTCTCGGAGAATCGATGTTGTTTTGATGATCGCTTTTCTTCTAGCTGATGTTTGTCCACGGCTCGCGTGCGCTCTCTCCTTCCTCCCGATCTCTCGCTCGACTCCCCGGCTTCTCTATCGTCTCCTCTCCTCGCACGACCTTTATCGCCTTCTCCCGCTCTCCCCTCGTCTCTCGCACATGACTATCCCTTCTCTCTTCTTTCGAGCGAATTCTTCCCTTTTCTCTCTGCTCCTCCACTTTTCGCGCAGTCTCTCGCTCGTAATACCCACTATCCCCTGTTGTCGCGCTTTCTAGTTTGTGCGCGCCACTACATCACATTTCAACTCTATTCCACGTCGAATTTCACTCTTTTTCAGAAGAACATGAGCTCACGGAAGACAGCAAAGATAAAGGTGCGTAATTTCACGATTTTGAGTCAAATTCTCTGGAAAAAATTCACGTTTGTAGTCAAAATTTCCCAAATACATTCCAGAAACGCTTCGGCGATTGCCGGGAATGCCTGATTTGCGGGGGCAAGACCATCTCGGCCCATCTGGGCATGGACGTGTGCAGGGCGTGCTCGGTTTTCTATCGGTAAGTGACTTCATTGATTTCTTTTTCGAATTATTTGTTCCAGACGCTCCGTGGGCAAGCGCGTGTACGAGTGCCGCTCGAACACTGGCAAATGTGAGGTTAACAAAGGTATTTTTCAGCCGATTTCATCACTGAAATGGAGTATGTTTCAGGAATGCTGTGTAGAAAGTGCAGATTCGAGCGAATCGAGAAGTTGCTGGCTAACAGCGGAGAACTAGTAAGCCTAATCGATCGATTCTCCGAGAAAACTGGCGCGTGTTTCAGGGAAAACACTCCATACTGACGGACGATTCTTCCCCTGACGATTTGAGAGGCGATTCCGACCACACTCACCGTTGTGAACCGAGGTTGGACAGTTTCTGAAATTCGATTCAACACCTACCATTCATAGTGTTTCGAGTCCATCAGCACCTGCAACTGTCGTCTCAAAATCACGAGATATTCTGGAACGCGTTCGATCTTCGTACAGGCGAGCTCAACCTTTATTGATGACTTAGCGATCACGAAATGCGCACAAGATCGAAACAAATCCATCAACCCACATTTTCATCACTTTTTTGACACCTTAGCGATCGTGAAACACATACACACATACAAATTTTAACCACCATCGGAACCCATCAACCAATAATGGCATTATAGTTATCATTGCAGGACCATGTGCGAGATTCGTCTCCACAGCGAACTGCTCGCCCGACCCGAACCACCGCATCCGATGCTCATGAACGAGGAGGATTGCGTGAGTATTTCTGAACAACGCAGGATTACTTGAAGAAGTAGTATGGAAGCTAGAAGCTGTCCCAGAGAGGCGAAGAAATGCAAGCATTGCTGCGTCGCTTTTCAGGGGGGGTATCAAAACGTAAACAATCAAAACGTCAACAATTCATAACTCGGTAGGGAGTCGACCTAGGGCAATCAATATTGTATCATTGTTATCAGTAGAGGCATACGGTACTTCACTACCGTAATCGTCGGGGATCGCGAACTGATTTTTTTTCATCGAACCATGACCCGGGGGTCATGGTAAAATGTGTCGGGGGTCGACCAAAAGTATCGTTTAGTCAAGTATGCTACAGTAACCGGACATGTACAGTAACCAAAATTACCGTATCTCGGGAATCGCAAACTGACTTTTTTTTCAAAGTGCGAGATAGAAATTTAATCTTTGGTCTGTTGCGTCTACCGTACCCAGACATGTTACCGTAACGCGAGATACCGTAGATCGGGAATCGCCAACTGACTTTATTTACTAAATTAGTTTTAAAAATCTAAAAAAGTCAGTTTGCGATTCCCGGATTACGGTATCTCGGGGTACGGTAACATGTCTGGGCACGGGAAGCACAACCAACCGAATATCAAATTTCTATCTCGCACTTTGAAAAAAAGTCAGTTTGCGATTCCCGGGATACGGTAGTTTTGGTTACTGTACATGTCCGGTTACTGTAGCATACTTGGCTATACGGTACTTTTGGTCGACCCCCGACACATTTTACCATGACCCCCGGGTCATGGTTCGATGAAAAAAAATCAGTTCACGATCCCCGACGATTACGGTAGTGAAGTACCGTATGCCTCTACTGATAACAATGATACAATATTGATTGCCCTAGGTCGACTCCCTACCGAGTTATGAATTGTTGACGTTTTGATTGTTTACGTTTTGATACCCCCCCCCGCCCGCTTTTCAGCCATACGGGCAAGCGACGTTGGGCACAATGAACACGTCAAATCGCATTCTGTTATCATCGATTCTGAGCTTCGCAAAGTCGGCGTTTCCCGAATTTGTAAATCTAAGGAAGGAACATCAGGTAATAGTCGAATGGTCCTTCTCGAAATTACGAAAATGATTTTCAGTGGGCGCTGGCTGTCAACTTCTTCTATCGTTTCGGTCCATTCGAGTCCTCTTACCGCGCAGACAAACATTTTCCACACGATCATGAACGGTGAGAATGCCCTTCCTTTTCTGAGAATTGGTTGGGCTACATACGTTCATGAAATTCGCCTCACGGAATGGTGAAATGCCAAAGTTGATCATCAGTTCATTCGGAGCTATTCTTGCCTAGGAATATGAAGACTGAAATCGGTTACATCCTTTCAGGTTGTTCGCCGGGTACACCTACTGGTTCACGCACCACTATGACGACCGCTTCTACAAAGATTGCCCGAACCCGATCGATATTGAGCATCTGAAATCGTGAGTTGCTCAACGTGATGTATCATAGCACGGCTCAGACCGTCATTTTAGGGAAGTTTTGTTATGCGCGGTGTACTCTTTCGAATTGTTCACTGATCCAAGTTGGGACCGAAAAATCACATTATTGCAGGTCGATGCACAACTTCTGCAAGGGCCACCACTCGGATATGCGAGCGGCAATGAAAAGACTGCGTCTGGAAGAAGCGGAGTTCCTGTACATTGGAGCGCTGATGATGTGGACGACAGGTATCCGAACATAAATTCGAAATTCGAAATATCCAAAACTAAGAGGCTCAAAAATATAGATGATTCTCACGGTGATGCTGAATTTATTTAGATGCGCTTGAAAAGATAGAGAAAATATGAATAAACATTATGCATTGTAATTCTAGAAGGCATTGAGCTGCCCGAGTGTGTCACGTCAACTGCAGAGAGGAACAGAACAGCAATCATGCAGGAGATCAACGTATACTACAGGTTCGAATGCGTTTCATGATGGGCAATGTTAATTTCGCTCAATTCATTGTTTCCATTTCATTCATATTTGTCAGACAGAGAAGCAAATGTTAACTTTCGTTTCTGAAACAGAACTACTTCAGAGATGTGAGAAACATGGACAACTATGCGGCGCGTCTTGGAGAGCTGCTCACAGCTATTCACTTCTTTGATGTGAGTTTTTTTTTGATGTTTTTATTTTTGTTTTGTTTTCTTTGGGGCCGGGGCCATGCTAAAGATTGCGTTTCTCTATAATTCCTCACCCAAACAATTGTGCGTTCAAGAGAAGGACATTAGCCTTGTTCACGAACGCAGAATTGTGCGCGAAAATAATTTCACTAAACCCCAGATCACTACGTTGCATGGTTAAAAACTTTTAAAACCCTGTAATAGCCAGATTATTTCCAGAAGAGCGACCACCACATGAAGGAGAATTTCGAGTTTCTGCGGCTGATGAACGTGTTCTCTGATGACACATTCGTATATCGACTCCAGAGAGAAGACGCACCGCAGACAACCTCGGAACGCTGTTCGAAGTTCAGTCGATAGAATGATTATTTTATCCTTTTTCTGTTTTCGAATATTGTGAAATATCATACGAATGAGATAATTTATGAGTAATTTATGAGTATTTGCAAAATTATGAGCATGGTTCAGAAACCGCCTCATCTCGATGCACTCGATAGAGAAACGTTTCGTCGTCAAAGACATTCAGAAGACGGAGAAATTCGAAATTGGGCTTCATTTGATCCTTCATCTGAAAGCAATTTAACCTCCCTGACGCAAACTAGAAGATAAACTGACATCAAACAACTGAATCGCAGTGAGCAGCTCGCCAAGTCGCGCTGCATAGTTACCCAGGCTTCTCTCATCTCTGAAATATATCGAGTCTTAGACTTCTCGCGACAACTCTGAGCACCTGTAGTATGCATGCAGCTCCTGCAATACTTCTGCTCGCTGCTTCACTGCAATAGATCTAACTGATTCAGGCAGGTCGATATCGTCTAAAATCGAGCTTGCTTATCATTATTCTACCATACAAGAGTATCTGACCGATAGTCCACAGCATTAGCGCGATTGCATACATAAATTCCGACTCTGTAAGTTTCAATTTACTCATTGCCGCGCGCATTCTCATGTGGCGACCATTGCAGAAGTGATGCATTGATCTGACAATGATTAGGCATGAGCAGGTTATGAAGAAGCCAACCACAGAGGCTGGAATTAAGTTGAAACTCACGATTTCGCATACTCAACATCTACCGGATTCGTGCAATCCTTGAAGAAGTTTTCATCGTAGTTGTGTGTGTAGTAAGATGTGTAACCAGCGAACAGGCTAGGATATCCATCTGATTCCCAGGCAACGATATTGTGGATACTTACCGCTCATTGTCGTTCGGAAACTGCTTGTCAGCTCGATAAGATGACTCGAATGGGCGGAACCGATAGGAGAAATTTACCGCTAGCTTCCACTGAAAATGTTTTTTTGGCTCCAAAGTTTCAGAAGAAACAGTCTTACTTGATGTTCTTTGCTGAGACTTGCGAATTCCGGAAAAGCTGACTTTCCAAAACTAACAATTGTCGATAGGAGGATTCGATTAGCCGAGATCATGGAACCAAGCGTTGCTGGGGTGTACGGCTGAAACAACACAACAGTAGGACAGTTAGGGCTAGCGAAGATTGCGTTTAATGGATGCTGATCGAATGATAGAATACGGGAGCTACTAACGCAATCCTCCTCGTTCATGAGCATCGGATGGGGAGGTTCGGGACGAGCGACGAGCTCGCTAATGAGTCGAATGTGGCACATGGTCCTGCAACGAATTAAAAAAAAAAAAAAAAAATATGCAATTACCTGTACGACGACCGGATTCTTTCCAGAATATGAGGGAATTTTGCGCAGTTTGAAGCGGATTCCGAACTGCTGTAATCAAAATCTGAGAGTGCGTCACCTTCGGATGAGTTTCAAACCTCGGAACTTGGACTGTGGACGTGTTGTCGTCAATGTTTCCATAGCATAGTGGCATTGATGAGGTGCTCGGATCTTCAGGCTTTATGGCGCTCTCTTGCTTGGATTTTCGGTTTCTCGGCTGGAGTTCCATTCCAAAATTTATGCACTTTTGATAACGGCAACTGCGGCACATGAACTTCTCGCCTGAATAATCCCACAACATTGCGCAATAATGTAAAGTTATCATGGGACAAGGTAAGATCTGTTTTGGAAATGAAATTACCATGAACGATTGCACAGATTCCGAGACCCTGTCGGCAAGTGAACTTGCGTCCGGAAGTCTTTGTTCGCTTGAAAAACGATGAGCATGCTCTGAAGCACAGTTAAAAATGTGACTAAGACAAGAGGAGAAATGTATCATTCGAAAGTCCCCATGCCTCAACTCTAGCCAGAATGAGCAAAAAGACACGAGAGCATTGATTACACTGCTAAGTACATACCGGCAAGCCTCGATGCCCAGTCGCGAGGAGGTTTCACCTATGGGCAACGCACAGATGAGGCAGGATTTGCTGTCCATTGATGGGAACGTGACTGAGCAATTCCTTTCCTTCTCTACCCTCTCTCGTACACTGCTTTCTCTCTCTCCCTCTCGTGGACTATTGAAACAGCGGCGATCCCAAGGACGTGAAGAGAAATGAGATCGAAAGAGCAATAAGGGTTCAACAGACGATTTCTGAAACCCATTTTGTTCAGAGCAAATGGTTTCATTCGCCCCTGTTTGGCTCTACCTTTCCCTCATTGTACACACTACTTCCAACCGCACTTAGTCACACATTCGCCTCCTTCTCTACCTGCCTAGTCGTCTCTCCATAATCTCCCTCCCTCCTCGCAACTATACACTACAAAGCGAGAGAATGGAGAGCAGAAGAGAAGGGAAGAGAAGAAAAGTCGAGTGAAAACAGTGGAAAGGTTGAGGCAGAGATCGGTAGATCGATTGCGCTCACTCGCCGACTCTCTATCATGAAATGATCATGATCTATCTCTTACGTTCGTGTTTCATCTGTACTGTGATTGATCCTGTTTTTTTCCCGATATCGTGTTATGTTTCAGACAAAAAAACTCCATGGAGTCTCGATCTTGTCTCATCTGTGCTGTGCCTATCAGCGTCACACATCTCGGCATTGAAGCATGTCGGTAGGTCAGTGTTTAGTGCTCCAAACAACGTATATTTAGAGCCTGCGCTGCGTTTTTCAAGCGAACAGTTATTGCTGGGAGAAAGTTCACTTGCAGGCAAGGCGAGAGGAAATGCGAGATCAGAAAGCGTCAGTAGTGTTCATTCTCAGTTTTATTTTTATACTCATGGAGCTCATTCTTTTCCCAACTATTATTATGCATTCGTTAGTAAGTCTCTCAATATGTTTTCTCACAAGCAGTCTCTCTATTTCTTCTTCCTGAAACTTGGCTTTTGCTTCAAATTCTATTTTCAGACGAGAACTACATGTGTCGCAGTTGTCGTTATGACAAATGTGTCGAGTTCGGGATGAGCTATGCTCTTCCTGCCAAGAAAAAGCCCCGGAGGAAGGAAGTCACTATCGTCAACGTTGAGACCCCGAGCACGTCTTCTTCTTCAACATCAACGACGCCCGGACCATCAAAAGATTCGCTGATTGACCGGATGGAGAGGGAATACAAGTGGGTTCATCCTCAACTCCTAAAGCCCCAAAAATTGCGAAAATCAGTCGTTTTGTAGAGCATCCTGCGACCGAAGAAAAACACTTGAGAGAGAATACGTTACAAGCCACAACCTACCGAAATATGATCATCCAACTGAGGTTTTGATGCTTTTCTGAATTTATGAGACGAATACTATTGAAGGAATTGTACGTTGCAAATTTCACAGCGTTTTACGAACTGTTCCGAATTGCAATAAAGGATTCAACGGCGCTGCTTCAGAAAGTCATTGACGATTTTGACGATTTCTCTATCGAGCATCGAGTCTGTTTTTGAATTTTAGATTTTGAAATCAATACCCTCGCTCAGGTCACCCTATTCAAGAATTTTGTAAGTAAATTCTCCATGATCGAATGCGTTTACTACTCGACTAGGGTATTCAAGGACTCTCCAAATATGTATGTATTTTCGAAGCAACGCACTCATATATTCTATTGTTGAGGTTCATGGCTTCATTGATAACGTGCGCTGATACCAACCACATGGACCATTGGATGGGCGATGACAAAAAATTGAACACCGATGCGTTTCAAGCGTTAGTTCCTTTTTTCCTTTGAAGCAGATACATAATTCGAATTTCAGAACAGTTCGAGGCTATACGAGCGAGTATTTGGATCTGTTCGGATCAATGGCGAAAATGAATGATTTGACAGAGCGCGAGTTCCACGCCCTAGCTTTGTTGAACTATTGCGATGTCGGTAAGATCATCATTGCAAAATAATAAATTACCGATATTTGAAATCTGGATCACTTTCTAAAACGCAGTTCAGATACATCACTCCACCTTCCGGAAGAAATAATCAAGAACGCGCAAGAAATCCGAGCAAAGGTGTTTGAAGAGTTGCAAGACTACTACAGAAATGAGTTGAAGTTGCATGATTTCTCCAAACGACTCGGAAATTTGATGATGTTGGCTCATGGCGCAGGCGTGAGTGATTTATATCGGCCTAAAGATTCGAAAAATATGATTTTCGCAGGAAACAAGTGTAATGATGAACGAGGAAATGCGAATGTACGCCACAATGTTTGATGTTTATTCCGACGACAAATTGTTTCGTGAATTTTTCTCTGAATAAACGTGGAATCAAATAAATCAGTTTCCAATCCCAACTCCCATTGCACAACACCAACGTGCTCTAGTGTCTCACGTGTCTCTGAATCTGTAGCTTGTCCTAGGTCCCTCCCTCTCTTCTATGACTCGCCGCTTGAATGGAGCGTGATACGAGAGAGAAGCAGAGAGGTGAAAGGGAGTGATAATAGTGAAAAGAGTAGCTGCACGAGAGATTGGTAAGGAAATCAGAAGATCGCTCTCTTACTTCCCGAATGGAGGAGCAAAAACTCTGTCTTCCACTCTTCGGCTCGTGTCTGGGCATCGAAGCTTGCCGGTAGGTTGCTTTTCTTCCTTGGTAAATGTTACAAACTTCACGTTCACAAAAATAATTCGTGATGATTGCTTTACTGCAAAACGGTGTTCTCATCGAAGAAGAAATGCGAATGTACGCGACAATATTCGATGTTTACTCGGGTGATAATTTTTTCAGCGAACTGTTCTTTGAATAGCCTTCTCTTTTGACACACACATTGCCAAGATAAATAATTTGAATGAAGTCCTAATCGGAATGTTCATGATCTTCTAAAGTGCACAATTAGGTCACAATCAACTTCCTTTTTCTCTCTGCCTCGACCTTGGTCTCTTCCCAATCCACAATGTCTCAACGGTGTTTCACTGATGCGCGATACGAGAGAGATGCTAGACAGAGATAGTGAGAGGAAAGGGAGGAAGTGAGCAAGAGTACGAGAGAGATCGAAAGACGGATAGAGCAATCGATGAGTCGCGTCAAACTCGCAAATGGAGAACAGAACGTGTCTCATCTGTGAAGCTCCCATTCCACCGTTCACCTCGCGTCTGTGCATCGAGGCTTGTCGGTGAGTCACTTACCTAGCTCCCTCGCTTGTCGTAACGAAGCACTAGTTCTCTAGTCTCCGGACAGATGCCATCTCATTTGGGAATCGGTGAAACTTAGCCAAATCTTCCGAGGAACTTCCAGGAAAAACATGCGTAGACATTATTGAGCATTATCATACTTTGTTTGCAGAGCATGCGCGTCCTTTTTCAAGCGGACGAAGACTTCAGGGCGCAAGTACACTTGCCGACAGGGCGATGAGAACTGCTCTGTCGTACAGGGTATGTTGTACCCTTTGTGCTTTCCCGATGGTAGTTTCACTCGAAACACACACTTTTTCAGGCGACAAGTACATGTGTCGTAGCTGTAGATATGCGAAATGCATCATGTTTGGAATGGAACTTCAACCGAGAAATCGCAAACCGAAGCTAGTTGAAGTGGTTGAGGTAGAGCCCGAGTGTGCCAGTACCTCTACAACCAATTCTGCCGGAGGGAATCTCTATAACAAAGAGGGAATCTCTACAACAGGCCGAATGGAAACACATTACAAGTGAGACTGTCGATTCCAAAACGATAAAGAGAGATGTCATTGCAGAAGTTTATGCGAACGACGATTGATATTCGAGAAAGAGTATGTTGCCAGACATAGTCTGAAGTTGTACAATCATGCCGAAAAGGTGTGTTACTTTCTACTTCCACAAATATTTGGTTCTGCACAGAAGTTTTACATCGCAAATTTCAATGCTTTTTGCGACCTCTATCGAATAACAATCAAGAGTTTGAATTCTCTTCTTAGTGAAGTTTTCGAAGATTTCGATTGTTTCTCTACTGCCGACCAGGTTCGTTCAAACAAAAATGAAACTTCTCAGCTACTCGTTCAGGCAGCTTTGTACAAAAACTTCATCCTCAAGTTTACAATGACGGAAGGCGTATATTTCTCATCGAAATACTTCAGGGACTCGGATACAATGTCCGTTATTATCGCTGACTTTGTGATTTAGTCTTCGTTTAGATTCGTTTCATCAATGATCACCTGTTCGGATGTTTCTAAGAAGAAAACGTGGAATGACGATGATGAAATGCTGAAAAATGATTCATTTCGTCGGTGAGTTTCGTCCTTTCAGTTTTCGACTAAATACTTTGTAGAACGGCCCAAGGATTCGGTGATGATTACATGGATCTGTTCGAACCAATGTCGAAAATGAATGCATTGACCGAGCGAGAATTTTATGCACTAGCGGTGCTCAACTATTGCGATATTGGTGAGCTACGTGATATTTCAACTCGCGTTCAAGTTCTGAAATCGTCCATTCCAGATTCTCTCAGTCTTCCGGAAGAGATTGTGAGGAGTACGCGGCAAATACGAGCAAGAGTCTTCGAGGAACTGCAAGACTACTACAGAAATGAGATGAAGCTGAGCGACTTCTCGCAACGGCTCGGCACTCTGATGACGTTGGCGCACGGAGCAGGGGTAAGTACAGTTCTGCATACTTTCTTCGATTTTAATATTGATAATGTGCCGGATCACTGATTGAATTCGATTCCAGGAAGCCGGCCTCCTACTGAACGAAGAAATGCGCATGTATGCAACCATGTTCGACGTTCACACCGGAGATCGCCTCTTGCGCGAGTTCTTCACCGAATAAGCGCACGAATCTCTCGATTTGATCGAATGGATAATACAATTGAATTGTTTGTCACACTTGTGCACTTTCGCATTACACTGCCAGTACGATCTCTGCTTCGAATCGAATTTGTCTTCCTCTTCGTGCCCTTAATCTGGTACACGCACGTTTGCTCTTCATAAAAGCACATTCTCATCTGATGCCCGAAACATAATCGCGCACAACGGGTGTACGTTCAGATTTGCTCTCGGCTTGGTTCTGAATATTTAGCAATCGTTATCACACTTATTGTTAGAACAGTTCACGTTTAGGACCGTTCCAGGAAATAGAATGCGGATATCATTGTCGAGATACGTTCACAGACTTCGATTCCACTTATCTTCCTGTTCGCCTGCTCTCCCACTCACTTCCACTCCGCAATTCCTCGTATGGATCTGCACGACATACCGAACAACAGAAAAGGGGAAAAGAGTGGAAGAAAGATGGAAAGTGCTGGAAAGTGCACAAGGACGCGGGCGCAGAGGGTGGAGTCCGGTAGATCGCGCTAGTCAACAACCCTCACTCAATCAGTTCATTCAGTAGCGAAAATGAGCAGAGTTTGCCTTATCTGTACTGTGCCCATCACTGTTACTCGACTGGGTGTGGATGCTTGTCGGTATGTTCTTACTCCCGTTCGTTGGTAAATTGATGCGATCAGAGCCTGCGCGGCATTTTTCAAACGAACAGTGATCGCGAAACGGAAGTTTATTTGCCGGCAGGGTGGCAAGAAATGTGTGATTACGAAAAGTAAGTTTATTTGTGTTTAATAAAAAAATTATGCGTGGACAAAGTTCATTCTATAGAAGACAAATTCTTGTGTCGCTGTTGCCGTTATGACAAGTGTATGGAGATCGGAATGGCCAATGCACTTTCGACTAAGAAGCACTTTCGACCGCCGAGCATTTCATCCTTTTCGGATGCATCAATATTTTCTCAAGAATTGCTGCTTGATCGAGTCGAAAGTGAGTACAAGTGAGTTTGTCACAAGTGAATATTTTCATCATCGGTCACCAGCTCATTCTGTAGAGCATTTTGTGATCGCCGGGTCGTCCTCGAAAGACAATACGTTACTATTCACAATCTTCCGCTTTACAACAATATTTCTGAGGTATTTTGCTTATGTTTTCCCAATGCGATCATATCAATCATTGAGAAATTCTTCACCGGGAACTTTGACTCTTTCGATGAGCTCTTCCGAGTTGCAATTTATGAATCCACGACATTTCTACAGAATGCTTTCGACGAGTTCCGCAACATGAGATTGAATATCGAGTCAGATCGACAGTTTTTTCAGTATAATTTTCATATTTTCAGGTGATACTGTTCAAGAACTTTGTACGAAATTTCTACATGATGGAATGCATCCACAATACAGCCAAGAAACTGAAGGACCCATCAATGTATGACCTTATCGGTGTTTTGCAATGCATGGCAGATTTAGGTTCATGTCTTCACTGATCACTTGCATGGAGGTTGGTTACAGCAAACAGTGGACATCTGCCGATAGCAACATTGTGAATACGGACGCGTTTCAAACGTTTGGATCACTGTCTGTGTTCAAATTGACACTTACGTCGTAGATCGCTGAAGGGTTTCGCTGATGAGTACACCCGACTACTCACTCCACTTATGATCATCGGCGAACTCACGGAGCGAGAATTTCACGCACTTCTCGGTCTTATATACTGCGACGTTGGTATGAAACTTTCACATGCCTCTGTACTTTTTGGCCCGAATAAAGAGCACACATTCTCACGCTCTTTCTTTCAGCAACGTCAACTCACCTTCCGGATAGCGTACTTCAGAGTCTACATAAAACCAAATCGAGAGTATTCGATGAACTGCAAAACTACTACAGAACCGAGTTGAAACTGCACGACTTCTCTAGACGAATCGGAAATCTAATGACTCTCACTCATGGCGCTAAGGTTAGTGGAGGCAAACCAATCGAAAAAACAAGTCAATTTGCAGGAAGTTGGTCACCTTATGAACGAAGAAATGCAGATGTACTCGACCTTTTTCGATCTTTACTCAGACGATCGATTGTTCCGAGAATTGATCAGTTGAAAACAAATGCGAGAAACATCAAGCGATCCGCCAACAACTTTCTCTCTCTTGTATTCACATGAGATTTGGAATCTGTCTAAGCTGCACTGCATCACTGTAGTATGAGAAAAAGATCACCCACATAATATTCCATTCAAGCACCAAACAGACTTGCATTATTTTCTACGAATAAGTGCTTGCGTGAATTGTTTACTACTGCAAACTTTAACTTTAATTCGTTCTTCGACCTTTTCGAAATGGAATCAAGAAATCAGCATCATTTCTTCCACATGTTTTACCGATTTTCAGTCCATGTCAATTGGAAGCAGAGTACGAAAAATTGAATTGGAAAATTGAATTCGTCCTAGTTTTGCAGGTTGTTTTGTTAAAGAACTTTAAAAAAAATGCATGTTTGAATCCGTTCATTTGAACTCTTCAATAATAATTAACATTGATGTTGAAAGTGCTCGAGCTCTCGAGCTCAGAGAACTGGAATTCTTGACATTACAAAAACAAACGGAATGTTAATACTTTACCTTTTTGAAGCCGCATGCAAGTTGGCGAGAGCGGGTTAACAAGGAAGATTGAAAGAGAGAAACAGAGAACAAACGAAGAGTGGCGAGTTGAACAAGTGATCGATCGCCGTGCTCACACTCTTCCCTACCCACTCTGCCAACCCGCAATGGAGAGGGGAATCTGCCTTGTTTGCACTGTTCCAATTACGATCACTAATTTGGGATTGGATGTTTGCAGGTGTGTGTATGTGTTTTCGTTTTGTTTTGCGAAGCGTCTTTTTATTCTCTACCACATGACGCGTTTTTTTTTAATTCTCTATCACATGACGATGTTTTTTTCCAAAATGATTATCGTTAAATAACCAAAGCCAAATCCATCCGAGACTGTTTAGGGCTTGCGCGGCATTCTTCAAGCGAACAGTGCTCGCGAACCGCAAGTATACTTGCAGGCAAGGTGATGGCAAGTGCACATTCAGAAAACGTGAGATCTTATCACTGATGTTTTCACTAATCGATCTTCTCGATATTATAGACGAGAAATTCATGTGTCGCAGTTGCCGTTACGACAAATGTGCCGAGCTTGGGATGACGTACGATTTCCGACCAAAGAAGATCCAGAGTGATGATCCGGAAGTTGCCGACATATCAGTTCCTTCTCTATCAAGGGAGTCAAGCACATGCTTGGTAAGTCACCCGGGTCATCCACAAGGAATGAAACGAGAAGGTTCAGGTATCCGATCGACTCGATTCCGATCCTATGTCACTCGTAAACAGCACGATTTGCGACTCACCTTTGCCGTCCAATTGCTTGCTAGATCGCATGGAGAGCGAATACAAGTTGGTGCTTACCAAGATATTAGAATGAGATGTGAAGATTTAGGACAGCCTATGAACGAAGACTGGTTCAAGAGAAAGAGTTTGTCACCAAACAACGTCTCAAACCATACGCGCATGCTTCAGAGGTTTGTGAAGCCGATCTTCAGGCATTTAGAAGATTTTTCAGGAATTTTACATCGCAAACTTGCTTTCATTCTATGAATTGTATCGAATAGTAATCAGTGATTCGACATTGCTTCTCAAAAACGTTTTCGAAGATTTCGAACGAATTCCTATTGTTCACAGGGTTAGTTTCATTCGCAAAACATTCAATGAAACGTATTCATTCAGGTCGTTCTTTTCAAGAACTTTGTCATAAAATTTTCCATGCTAGAATGGGTTTATCTCACTGGGAAGTATTTCGAAAACACCAACTTGTGAGTCATAGTTTCTGAAAATCGTATGTCGAACGTATTCTAGCATGGCGACTTCGTTTATGACTTGCGCTGAAATCGGAAACATTGATCAGTGGATGATCAAAGAAGAAAACATCGTGAGACAGGAAGCATTCAGAACGTTTGTTTGTAAATGAAATAATTTAGGCTCAAAACTCATTTTATTCAGAACACTGACAGGATTCGCTGACGACTTCCTGGCCATTTTCATACCCATGACTAAAATGGGCAAATTGACGGAACGTGAATTCTACGCACTGGTAGTGCTCTCATACTGCGATGTGGGTCAGTTGTACGAATTGTGAAAGTTTGAAACTAGAGTTCGAAATGAGTTGCCGTCTCCTTCTTTCACACACTCTCTCACCGGTCAGAGAGGCGACAGGAGACGGCGACACTTATTTCTAACTTCAGATAATTCGCTCCAGCTCCCTCAAGAAGTTACTGAAAACCTAGAGAAGATTCGTGCACAACTTTTCACAGAACTGCAACAATACTACAGAAATGAACTCGGAATCGTCGATTTCTCACAACGAATAGGCAATTTGATGACAATGACGCATTGCGCAGGGGTATGCTTCTATCACTTTGAATTATCGTTAATATTTCTTGTCCAGGAAGCCGGAATTCTAACGAACGAAGAGATGCTAATGTATGCGACCATGTTCGGTCTCTACGCCGACGATCAGATGTTTCGCGAGTTTTTCACCGATTCATGATCAAATGCATTTAAATCTCTTGATGAATAGAGTCGGATAAAAACTGTGCACGCGAAAAATCCTCACATGCGAGACTAACAAAAACAACTCTCTCTCTACCCGGTTGTTTGAGCTCTCTTCTCTCTCTCTCTCTCCTCTCGTAGTCACACACTCATCAGCGTCTCTGTCCTCTCTTCATTTCCTCGTCTCTCTCGCCTGGACTCTCCTTGATTCGATACTCGGCACTACACAACGTGCACACTTACGGATACATTTCTTCTCGTAAGTCTGCCATGCCGCAAGCTGTTAGGAAGGCAAAGGTTGGCTTCAATTTTCCTCTTAGAAGACGAATGCGTTTTCCAGGTACGAACATGTCTGATTTGTGAGGCCAAAACGACTTCCGTTGCGTGGATGCTTGCCGAGCATGCGCGGTTTTCTATCGGTTGGTTTCCCAAAAAAGCTGACATCCTAACTTTTTTTCAGGCGATCTTCCAGCAAGAAACCGTACGCTTGTCGTTCGAACACGTATCGATGGTCGGTTAGCGAGGGTAAGTAGTTCGATTTTTTACTAACGCTCATTCCGAAAATCCCCGGCTGTGAAAATAAGTAAGCAATATTTTCTTGATAATTTGTTCTTCTCTGTGATTCGTGATCAATCACTTCTAGTTAGCTGCAAAAACGGTTGTGTCGTAACAAATATAAACAATTTAGTATTTGCTCAATCTTTATTTCCTTGCTGGTCAATTTTGGTGTGACCAACGTGATTGAGCGAGATGGCAAAGAATTTGTGATTCTCAGTCATTTAGCAATAATTTGCTTAATCTTGGATCAGATCATCCATATTTACAATCACAAATAGATTTATCATAACCTTACAAAACACAGATATTTGCTAATGGTTAATTTATGAGAGGAATCGCGATAGGATTACCCACCCCGCGGCGGTACGCCAAAAGTTGTTCCCACAGGTCCCCCAAATGCACTATGAATAGCCTGAAGGATGCTCTTTTCAAATCCGATTTGGAAATATTTTTATAAAATTTCATTCCTGACTTACAGCTGGTCAAAGGCCGTCGTCTCGGTGAATTTTCACAAAACTCGCCGCAC
>LS520527.1:803255-848217 GCA_900490845.1 Pristionchus japonicus
CGCGTGTCTGGTCTCGTCAGGGAGGAAGGGAGGGAAGGGTTCGAGCGAGCGAGGGGGAATTGCAAGTGGGAGCTGAACTACGGGGGAGTAGAGATCCTCGTAGAAGCGTTGAACAGCTGCTTTAGTTGCGACCTGTGAGAGTGCACCTGTGGCAGTGTCGGGGACGAGAAGTCGCTTCTTGCAGGATTGGAGTTTCAGCTGACATCAGGAAGCGAAAGGAGGCTCAAGCCCGACACGCAGCGTTGATGGGAAGGAGCATAGTTAAGGAGATGCTGATAGATCTTAATGCGAGTGATTAATTACTGCGTTCCTTCCCAACCTTCATACGCATGCCTTATTAGAAAACCGAGAGGTTGTTGATCATCTCTTCTTTACTGCATGGCATATCAATTATCACAACATGGCCTCGATATTTATTCCACTGAGGTAAGCAAGAGATATTCATGTATGGAAAAAACACTCAATCTCGTGGGAATGTAGTTAGTTCAATCACAATCTCGCAATGACAGACATTTCGAGCTCTCAACCAGACTTTATGCAGACGGTCAGAGCATATTCATTGAAATCGAGTGCAACAAGGCGGTTTGTCTTCTCGATCTCTCCAGTGCGTTCCGCTCATTGACGCTTGCTGTGCATCCAAATAGAACGTAAGCCCATCTTTGCAGCATTAGGCGAAAGCTGAATTATAAGTATTGTGATTCTAAGCTGCAAAACTCTCTTCGATATGTCATTTCACAAATCGATGAGACAGATTTCGTGTGGCAATGAGAGATGAACAACCACTTCACCTGCTGATCGAGACGATAATGAGTACGGGATCGAGCGCGGGATAGACGGATGCGAGCAATCCGAATACATTTCCCAGCGCTCCGAATCGAATCCCTGTCATTGGCAGCAGGAATATGGCGCTGAGTGGAACGAGCGAGAAGAGAACGGGAATGGCGAACTGAAAATGCGTCAAATTAGTGAAATGAACACAGTCAAAGACCTGAATGAGCAGCGCGCGAAACAGGTGCATGTGATAGCGGCGAGTTCGGATGTCTATTCTGGGGCGGTATTCTTTCATCAATTTCGGCCGAGCCGAAATTATTTTCGGCCAGCCGAAAATCATTTCGCAAGCCGTCTCTTGTGTGGAGCTGCCGCCGAAATTCATTTTTCGTCGCCGAAATCGAATATTTCGGCCGATCGAACTCATTTCCCTTCACAAAATTTCGGCGCACTATTTCGATCGCCGAAATATTTGAGAGGATTTCGGCTGAGTTTCGGCTCGAGAATAGCGATTGGTTTAGATCCCTTTGGTTTTGAGCTACGGATACTTGATTGCCATATGACTCGACCGTACATCACCGGCTTCGATTTGCTGGCTACCGTAATCTACCGTACCTCTACCGTCACCTACAGTAACCGACAGTATCTCGCTTTTGTGGGTCAAACTTAGCATTTCCAATAGTGCGTAGATATTTTCTTTCGCGCAACCTTTGATTCCAACAAATCAACCAGCTGACTTACAGTCGGTTGAAAGTGATTGATATTTTCACAATGCAGATTAGCGAGATGAGTACTGTGTGGCCAACGAGTGCCATCCCAGCAATCAAAGCGAGGAGAACAGGAATGTCCATGTGGTATTCATCATCCTGTAAGAGAACCATTTTTTGTTTTGTATCATGCCAAGACACAGCCCGCTCATTACCATAATTGTTGCGGAAGCCACGTTCAAACTGTCGCTCCATCTCTCAATCCCATACGGTTCGAGAAATTCACGAAAGCGCAATGGCACTGGTCTACTGCATCTGCGCAATATACCTTCGAACGTTTGACCGACAAATAGTTCTTATGATGATGACCTTATTAGTCTCTGCTCATCGCACTTACCCGATGTGTGATAATAAGCATGAGAGTACAACGTAGGCAGATGTGTAAACGGTACAACACAAAAAGAAGAGCGTATCTGCCCATTAACAAGTTTTGGTCTGTAAAAATGATGATGAGACTTCGTTTTTTCATGCTTACTTCGTCAGCGAAAAGTAGCGATAGATGAAATGCAGTGACAGGAGACAGAACGGGAAGTAAAACGTCGCAGCGTATGCTATGTTAGTGTCGAAGGGATAGCTCTTCTTGAAAAGCGTTCCATAACCAAACCACAAGACACCATACTCTCCGAGGCTGAATATCTGCGTAAACAATCTTTCTTTGCTGAGTAAAGCTTTCCGCACCGGAATGTACCACGAATGCAACAGAGAAATAACAATGTCTGCGAGGGCAAATGATCCAACAAGGAATCGATAATTGCCGAGGGGTCGGCTCGAGTGCTGATAGAGCAAAAGCAGCAGTAGACTGTTGGCCACTACAGCGATTGTCGCGGTAGATCGCACATAATACTGATGGATGAGCACGTTTTTTGAGAGGAACAGGCAGCGAAATCGAACCTTGTGATAATAGACGGGAATGTGCATTCCGTAAGAATACTTGTGAAAGTTTGATGAGAGAAGAAGTTGAGTGCGTACGAGAAAGTGTTTGTAATCGTAGACAGAAAATGAGCAATCCACAGGGAATTGAAGTATGACAAGACTGTTTGAATGTAGGTTCGCATAACATCGACTCAAAATAGAGACAAATAATGCTTGAACTCAAAAATTTATTAGCTTTCTTGATAGCATCGGGATGATACTCTTGAGAAAAAAATATTCTATCAGAAGAGCATTTTACCACCCTCTCATGATTTCGGCCGCATGTCGTGAAGCAAAGTCTGTGCTCGTTGAGCTGTTCTTTTCGAGTTGAGCAGCAATCCTCGTTCGCTCTTTTCTGCAATTATCTGCACAATTTCGAACAGAATATGGTTGGAAACCGTTCATGGCGTATGAAGATCAGTGGCAAAAGGATGCCTTGCATTTGCAAGAAGTTGATGCATTCCTCGAAGATGGGATAACTTGGTTCGTGCTCCATGCTTCGGCCAAAGACACCATAGGCAATAGTGACAACGCAGGTTAGTGTGCCGTGAAAACTGTGATACGCCCGTTTCGAAAGGTGAAAAAGCGCTACAAACCGTGCAAGCGGCCGCATCAGATCCAGAATTCGAATGTTTTCCATTAGTTGGTATCTGTAAGACTGCGTCTTTCTAGCTAAACATTGACCTTGTCGAACTTTTCAGTTAAGCTGAACCCAATTTGCAGCATTTGCGCGCTGTTTAGTCTGTACGATCGTTCAAATAAAAACATCGTTGTGAACTCCATCAGTGTTAGTGGTACCTGAACAAGCACTAAGACGCTTTGCAATGGTTTGGTTTTGACATACGGCAAGAATCTGGTGATACAGTTGCCCACCGGCAGGCACACCAGTCGATACCGAATATCTCGCATTGAAATCGAATGCAGAGAGCACGAGTGGCATTGTCAAGGCAATGATTAGAATCTCGAAAATGGCATTGTCGATGTTGAGCGAACTCACTTACATGCAACCAGAAGTAGATTGTGTTCTTCCTGGAGCTTTCGTATGTTCGAAAATTCTTGGACGCCGCATATCGTTCTACTGACATCATGAACATGGTCGTTAGAGTTCCTGATAGTTCTTAAATATAGACGTCTGAAGTAAAACTGACCATAGGCAGACAGCACTTGGGGATAGCGACGCATGAAGAGCTCATCGCAAGTGATGACGTAATCATTGACATTACTAAGCTCATGCGATTTTTCTAAATATAACGCAAGAAAACTAACTCTGACGTATAGCTGTAAAGTGTAACGAAAAAATCGATAAAGCAAGTAATAGTGAGAATGAAAATGTAATAGTAATGAAATCTCATCAGAATTAGCAAACTATCGTGTACCATCATTTTTCTGAAGAATATTCGTGTATACTATGTGTCAGATCTGTAGTTTACTTTTTGTACTTTCTAATAGACAGAAGAAGTGGAATAGCAATTAGAGTGAGTACCAGTTTCATCCAGATAACCTGATAAAGATGCAGTTATTATTATTGTTCTGTGAGTTCACCATTCGATAAGTGACGCTATCGTGAAGATATTGAGCTTGGAAGAATAAGTAACTATCATTCATGAGTTATGCCGAGACGGGGAAAGATCGATGATCAATACGCAGCGTACCGCGTCGACTCAAAAGATCGGGGCGCCTCGATATATCTCTCTCTGTTTGACATTCATCATTGACGGAGACGAACAACTATCGAAAGATCGCTTGCCATTTACCCTGATAGCAATCACCGCGCAGTATCGTTGGCGAGAGAAAAGACTATAATCGAGAAATGAAAGGGAGCTTTGCAACATCTCGGCCACTTCTGCACCCACTCCACTCTAGTTTCCATCAAACCGGAAGCAGTGCATGAATCGTTCCTCCTCCATTGTTTGATCATATCCGAAACGGAAACTTCGGAAAGAGCTCATGCGAGCACAATGAATCCCCGTTTTGCACCTGAACAATCGCAAAATCAAGAGAAGTCAGGGTCGTTTTAGACTATAAAAGTGCGGGGAATCGCGAAAAGATCATTCACTGCAGCTTTCGCTTCATCCAGAAGAACCATGCCCACGACGCTTTCCGTCTTCGTGCTCTCTTCCATCGCTGCCCTTGGAGCGGCACAGTGCGGAACGAGAGGCAACCATCCCAAGTGCGTTCTCTAGTTCTCATGCCCTCTGATTGTAATAGTCAAGAAGTTTTCTTGAATACTGAGGTTGAAAAGCCACTTCAGCTGCGCGCAGTGGAACGCCAACGTCCAATTCTGCACGAGCTCCTCCTTCTCCCTGGCCACAAGACAGGCGTACTGCCCCACTTTCTGCTCCAACTTGGGCTGCACAACCACAACTACTGCGGCGCCCGGAGCAGCAGCGAGCAATGCTAATACCAAGTGAGTTGTCAACGGACGAAAACGTGGCTAGTTGTCGTCAAAAGATCTTGACCCAAATACGGATTAGAATGCGAAACATGTGCATTCTCTTCATTTCACTAACCCTCTCACCGATCAGACTCAACTGAGGGCAGCACAAATGCAGTGCAAGCGTACGCGTTGCTGAGGCAGACACTTCTAAATCAAAACGACTCTAGCCAGGGAAAGCTATAGCTGCATGAAGTTGAAGAGCGTTTTAGCGATTGCTCTAGCCAGGTGTGGATCCTCCACCGCGAGGAGTCAAAGATCCCGTGCACTGTTAGCCTTGCGAAATGGTGAAGTGTTTGAACAGTCGCACCTCGACTCTCTGCCGCCCATTCTTGTCTGTGCGACTGCACGGCTTAAACACATCTCATGCGAACGTCCATTGTGAAAGTCATCGTGAACAGTAGGCGCAGACGACAGTGAAGTCGCCTAACATGGAAGTGCTTGCACTTTTACCGTGACGAAAACTTCGAATCATCATTTCTTCATTGATTTTGAGATGCCATACTCATGAATAAATATCCTTTCCTTCAGCTGCGCCAAGTGGGCCGCCAACGCCGCAACTCCGTTCTGCGTCAATTCGATGACTGTCGCCCAGAAGACGATGTACTGCGCGCAGACTTGCGCCTTCGAGATTGTGAGTCTACCCACTACTCATTCACTTCCACCTGTCTGCGATCTTACATCAAGAATGAACATCACAACAGCTTTCTCGTGAAGCATCTCAACTTCTGCCATTGCATTCTTTTGCTTGCTCAAGCATCGAACTGTGCCCATGCGGGAACATTAGGATAATTGCAATTGCAGGCGCCGAACGCCGACTGCGCCCTGTACACGGTGACCGGCACTGCGTTCGCCCGTGGAACCCCGTCGAACAGAACGGTCACTCCGGGAAACGCCGTGGCCTCGGGCGTAGTGACCGGGACCACTCTTGTGAGTATTACTTGAACATGTTTGAAATGAGTCTCACCTATTTCCAGCTGTCGCGCGCGTTCGCCAACACTGGCTGCACGATAAAGTTGTTCGCTGACGCCGCGCCCGCTGATACGTCCGTTGCCGGCGCCGAGGAGTGAGTTCTCGCATTGATTGTTGGTCGGCACAACTGTCGATTGCATCAATACACTCGTACGAAGTGGATGAAGTCAAGTATACCAATTCCAGATTCGTCGGCTCTGCCGCTACCAAATTCTTTACCGTCACTGCAGCCAACAATGGAGCTCTCTCCTACACTTGCGTGTGTGCTTGAGGATTCTGAAAGTATTTGAATTGTAGATATTCTCCCCTGTACCAGAACTGATTCATTGTTCACGACGATAAAGAGTACCACCACTATTTTAAGTTTTGGACTTGATCACAAGCATTTCCTCCTTGCCTTTCGGGAAACTCGTTCAGGGCGCATGCTTAAGGTTCTCAGTAGTATCCTTTGCCAGTAATCATTTCTCCTCAGCGCTCTAAGAAATCAGCACTGCTCAAGCAAACTCCACTTCCAGCGTACTCCGAATTAATCTTTGGGAGTTTGCCTCGGGGTCTCTCAAAGACTTATTCTTGGAACTGTTTGTGCAGCATTTAGCGCCGCGCCAATCGCATTCAAACAAATTGTTTCCAGCTTGCGGCGAATTTCCCGTTACCCGTTTCGCCCCAACCCAGATTCGGGGTACGCAAATTGAACTCAGTCGAGATCTCCGATTCCAATTTGCCCGGAATCGCAAAGGCTCTGCGAATATGCACTGCAATTTCTAGTTTCGCACCGCGTGGAAATCGTATTCTAGTCGCTATAAGAGGTCTCTTTGCCTTGCTCACGCTCACTTCGTCCCGAACCCGCCGCGGGTTGTGGATGTGAACTAGATTCCACTAGAGCAGGCCCTTGTTGTTCTAAGGGAACGCTGAATCAAACTCGACTTGCTCGCGTATAATAGCTCCTGATCGAAAGCAGCATACAACATCTTGTTATTTGAAATCTATTCACACACCAGTACCTGTGAAGGACTAGAGGTCACGAGCGTTAACAATAGCTGCTTCTACGAATAGAATAACGTGACCGACTATGAAGCGCGAGCTGTTTTGGATAAGCTCCTCGCATCTCGTGAACTCTCGAATTCCACATTCGCGCGAAATCCTTTCGTTCGGGCATTGCTGGAAGCGCGTATGTTCAGGTCACATGGCGACTACAGTCGAGACATTCGAATTCACCCTTGACCAATTGTCTCTCGGGGCATTTTTGTGAGTTTTCAATCAATTTGACTCGAAGACACAGTATCATAGGAAATAAAGATAGTGAATATTTGACTTCAGTACTCTACCTGAACGAGCTGACGATCGACTGGTAGTTGGACTATTGCTTATTCCCATCATTTATGGTAAGCCGAAATCGTATTAAAAATAGAAAACAATTCTCTTGAGGATTCATTTCCAACGTGGCCCTAATCATCACTATATTCTACAACAAGGACTTGAGGACGAATCCGACGTGAGTGATCCTTTTTTTAAAAATAATTTTAATAAAAATAAGTATGTTGGAAACAAACTACACCGGATGAGAACTCAAATAAGCGTGTCACAAGTGTCAATCCGAACTAGTACCGAAATAACTGGCTCAGAGTGACTGATTCAGATACTACATGGTCGTCCAGATCGCCGTCTGTGACATTGTCATCATCATCTTCGATATCTTCTATCGACTCGGAGGCATCATCTTCCATCAGGCATTCCTCGGCAGTAGATAGTGAGTTTGCTCATTCTCAATTACAGTTTCTCGGTGCAGCTTCTCGAGAATGCGGGATCAAACTAAAGTGCATGAGAAACGTATTTTTTAAATGAAAATGTTTTGAGTGTTTCGCCGTTGCAGTTCGCCCTTGAACTACACCATCCCCTTCTTCCAACAAATCGCTTGGTGGACATTCGTTTTCGCGCTAACACTAACTGCAGTCAATCGATTCATCTGCATATTCTTCGTTGGGAGATACGATGTAAGAGAGAGATTCTAAAGAGCAAATTTCGAAATGATACCGTTGCAGACCTTCTTCACGCGTCGAGCCATGGCCATTACTGTGGCGGTTGTGACCATTCTCGGAATAGGGATGGCTTCTCCCCATCTACATCCCTGCTGCAGAGTTGTCTGGTACGTTTGTTTCTCACCACACCGCATGAAAACTTTGGGACGCGAGACACCTGTTATGCATTGCGAAATGGTTCTCATTCGGCACAGTACCGTTATTTTTTTATTAAAAACTCATTCTAACGAAACGAAACCCTCAGGATCTTCGACGAGTACCACAGCTCCTACTGGCCCTATCCCACTTGGTTGGTATCGATTTACATGTTCCAATCTGAACCACAAGACTAATGCGAGATCTTAGGTACCTCGATTTCGACTTCGTAATCACTCTGACCACCATCGGAATCATAGTCGTATGCTATCTGGGCGTCATCTTCAGAGTGTGGCAGAAGCAGGCGGGGGTTAGTTAGCTACGATTGAATACAATCTCATTATTCGATCACATCACATGACTATTTTCTTACAATAACCGCACAAGTTGCGTTTGGGTTTACCAGCTAATTTGATCGCTTTAGACCAGTGGAAAGAAAGGTCGGGATCAACTGCGCATCGCGCTGCAAGTCGGACTCATGTGCGGCATCTACATTCTCAACTCGATCATGTGGAATATCACACCGTACATTGAGTCTTCGAAGTGAGTCCTTCTCCACTTTTTCAATTCAATCTAGTTCGGAATTTTCAATAAAATGTTAAGATGGACCAACGCAGCGTTCACCGGCACGACTCCCCTGCAGTGCGCGGTGAGTGTCTTGGCAAGAGTCTCTCTATAGAGGAGTGTGTGAGATGAGAGCAAACTCACGCTTTCCGAACTCTAGTCTCTGTTGTTCACCTAGTAGAGAGATAACCATACCAATATCGGAAAGGAATTATTGTTCAGTAAAGAATTTGGATGGAAGCTCACTTTAGAGGGAGGAGATAATCCTTCTTCGTTCAGATTCACTCCACGATCGCCTTCGTGTTCAACAGTCGGATCAGGAAAGGACTACTCGTCGTGATGGGCAAGGCGCCCCAGAATCCGAGAGGAAGCGTCGCCACGACCTCGACAGTGACGTCAACTGTCAGTGTACAAGCGAGAGGAAGCCTAGCTAACACGTCGACTGTGGCGCCTACTGTGAGATCGTCGTCGCTATGAGCGAAAACGTCAATTGCATTTAAAAAAATAAGTGTGTATCACGTTTATGTGTCTCACGCATTATATCGATTCGAAAGCAAGACAATAGCCATACGTCGGTTGAGACACGTATAACATGCCAGATCCTCTTCGCTATGATTAGAGTCTCTTATGTTTCTTCTGTGTGAAAATATTATTATTATTCTTTCAATCTTGAGTAACCGACGCTCAGTCATAACTAGATCTCTCGCTTTGTAGCGTTCACTCGTGTACAAATATTAATTTCCCGGTATTTCCATGCATTTGTCTTTGTGTAATAATTGATCTATGTAGAACACGGGCTTTGAAGCAGAGCGCACCACCGAGATTCCAACACCAGTGTTCCTTTGAATAATATACTATTGTAAATCCTTGCTAAAAAAACAAATAAAAAAAACGAATAAATATGCTAAAAAAACGAATAAATATGTTTGGGACCGCATGGGACCGTCCGGGATCGGCCGGGACGGATTGTTTTCATTAGGGAAACAACCCGGACTGTATATCATCCAATGCAATCGTTGTCCCTCTCGAGTGTTTCACAGCTTCCTCAGCAGATATGCTCAATGAACTGTGAAACATCGAGAACAAACATCAGAATGAGAGATGGAAAGATTAATTAGGTGAGCAAGCAAACAACTTTCGGAAGAAGCGCACAATCCAAAAAAGTAATGTTCATTTGGCACGTTTGATCAAAACACCATGTCAACGTCAGGAAGTTCAATGGAAAGATCAGTTTATTCACGGAGGAAATGTACATTAGAAAACTTTTTGTACAGAAATTCACAAAATCTTCAAACAGAAAAACTATTTCGAAGACGCTCAAACTGCAAAACCAAAATTCTAGACCGTCTTTTGTGCCAAACAATTTCTAATACGAGAGCAATCACAGAAATAGCGAATCCAAACCATAGAACAGAAAAGAAAATGAGCTAGTACTTGAGGGTGAATGGGAAATATGTGAACTTTGCTGGTGGTTCGGGAGGGAGAATTGCCGGTCGACCCATGTAGCGAGGAAACCAGTAGTTGTCGAACTGAAAAGACTCGTTGCCAGATTTTGAGCATTGGGCCGACTCTATTTCAGCACATTCACTGCCTGCTGAGCAAGCGGAACGAGGAGACAATGTTTTCAAAATGTATGAACAAATAGTAGCAGGCAGGGTAAATGCTGGTTACGAACCTTATCGGAATCGAACAATCCAAGGATGATAAACTCCAGTTTCTTCCTGTCCTTGATACGATCAGCCACATAATAATTGACGATCGAAGACGGCTTGCCCAGGCTAGTACCAACCGTGTACGGATGACCTTTGGTGAGGTCGTTGGCCACTCTGAAATGGGGTTTAACATTCACGATGGTTGATTCTTTTGAGATGTATCTCTGATAGTTGAGAGAGCGCGCGGAACGAAGTGATAGTGAAACTTGCTTCGAAAATTGCACAACTTACACAGTCAGCGTGCATCGATCATCGACCATATCATCGACGTTGTAGAACTCGACAAAATCCGTCAAATAGTCGAAATAAATAGAGTTATGATCGGTGCAGAGTTTGTTGATGATTTCAGACTTGGTCTGCAGAATGGTGATACGTGATGCCTCCGGAGTATCGGTGCCGAAGAAGAATTGCTGAAATGGAAGTTTAGATTTTTTTTTAATGAAAGCCTATGTCATGGGAATTATCAGAATCATCAGAATTAATGACTTTTGCCATTCATGCTGAAGAGCATGAGTGATTGAGAGAGTCAGATGATGACTTCGAGAGTGCTCACATTCGCGTATCCGTAGAGATGCGAGATATCTCTGATGATCAGAGTAGCATTGCCGTAGGTGAGTTGGTGAATGGTCTTCGTCAATGTTCTGAAATGAACAGGCTAACTCTATAAAGTATGACCTTCCTTACTCTTTCTGCACTTGAGGACTAGACACCAGATTGCTTCCCGCAAAACAAGCATTGTAGAGCGTAACGGCAACGAAGACGTTAAAAACGATGCAGGATCTGAGGTTCAAGAACTCATTTCAAAATCCGAACGCATCGTACCTGATCCCATAAGTTCTCGCACTTGCTTTCACCTCATTGGTGAAGAATTTCAGGAATGCTGTGAAAACTGAAAGATATATCATTATGAACCAACTCTAACAATAAGCGAACTTACAAGCAATTATCAGGAGATTAACAGTGATCACAATGGTGTAATCGCCGAATGAAGCGATGAATTCCCCAACTCGAGCGAAGAAAGTCGGAACGATTACTCGCTCTCGACGAATGAGATTCATCTGCAATGGACCATATTTGCTGAATTGGAGACCGAATTTACCGGTTGATAGTCATAAGGTGGAGTGTATTGGAAGTTGCCCATTCGTCCCTTCTGAAGGTTGTAGTCCCCTAGAATTCAAGTTATTGGTTTATTATTTTTAGATTCATACCAATTGCTGCATCGATACTGTCATTCTGAAGCAATCCCATCACTCCAGCAACGAATTTTCCATTGTCTTCAGGGTCGTCACCTCCGAAATGCTCTGAGAATCAGAATCATAGTGTGCACGTTCATATTCCAGGGCTCGAGCTGTGATTGCCCTAGTAACCCATCGAAAGATCTTTGCTAATATCTTCATCATTCGCTCAAAATATGAATCAAAGAACAAAAGTGATAAATGAAAGGTCACTCACTAATATCCGGATACGCAATCTCCAAAGTAGTTCCGATCGACTCAGCGAACATTCTCCACAGGTCGATGTGGATTCCCGACCACTTTCCTTGATCATCGCGGAATATTCGAGGGTAGTTCTCATAGGGAAAGCCGATTCGAATCGGAGCCTTCTTCATCCTTTGTTTGACAGAGGAACAGCGAGAAGGGACGAAGTGAAGGGAAGGAATGGAAGGGGTCGGGGATCCACTTATATCCGGTGATGCTCACGCAGGGTGCTAGAAATAGTAACAGATTAGGGAGGCGGGACTAATCTTTTGCAACTTCTAGTAGGTATTCCACCCACCGAATAATCTTTCTCTTTCCTCGAAAAGGGTGGATTGTTTGCTTAGAAGCGCGTAGAGTCGTCGGCCTCCGCTCTTTTTCGCTAATTATCTCGCTTTTAAGCTAATTATCACCGCGTTGTGGGTTGAAAGCGGGTCTATTTTGTGCCCACTCGATCCATTGAGAGCAGATGCGTGAGAATTGCATGTTTTTATGCTGTTTGAGGTGTGGAGGAGTCAAATATGCCACATGTGGAGTTATTCTTGAAAGAGCATGTGGGCAAAACTGAAAACTGTGGCATTCATTCTTCACGATACCTGCAATATGTGAACTTCTGTACTATCGAAATGTGTGATAATGCCTTTATGAGACCATATCTGAGAGAACCGAGCAATATCATCTATGACCCGTACAAGCAAAATCAGAAAAATCTGAAAAAATGCCCGTTGTAGCACTCCATGACGTAGTTCTCAAAAATAGACATTAGGGAGCCGTATCTCTTAAACCTAATTTACGGTCGACCTCCCGGCGCTGCTAAGTGGTGCATACAAACTTTCTAATGGAGCATCAAAACTTCTAATAAAGTTATAAAACTTCTCTTTTACGCTAATACGAACACTTTCACACAAATTTTCGAAAACAACCTTTTCGGGTTAAGCTTTTATGGACAAGTTACCTCAAAAACGGGACCGTCCTAAATTCCTATTGCTCGCACCGCACCTGGAACTAGGCGCAAAAGATTCCTCGTGAAAAGTTACCCTTAGGTGATTTTTTTCAGAATTTGTCTCGTACAGGCCTTTTGAGCTATTATTCATCGAAAACGATCGAGTGAGGGTCGGTGGAGCGTTTTCTTGCATTTCTCACGTACTCGCCTTGAGATTTCTGGAACAAACCACTCATCTAGTATCACTAGGCCATACATTGAATATTCATCACCATCGGAGTCGATTCCGCCGCCATGACTTTTTCGGACCATGACCCGGGGTTCATGGTTCCAACGTGGCCCACCACCATGAACCCCGGGTCATGGTCTGAAATGGAGGTGGAAAGTCATGAGGGGGGAACTTCATGTAGTATACACCAATGTGTAGTACAGCACCCTAGTAATATACAGTACCCCGAGATACCGTATTCCGCCCGTCGTGGAATCGTTAATTGACTTTTCAAAATGCATTCTGTAAAAACTTACTTCGCGATAAGGAGATCACGGTACTTAGGGGTACTGTAAACTACTGAGGTGCTGTACTACCCTTCGGGGTATAGTAGACGAAGTTCCTCCTTCATGACTTCCAATACCCATTTCGGACCATGACCCCGGGTTCATGGTAGTGGACCACGTTGGAACCATGAACCTCGGGTCATGGTCCGAAAAAGTCATGGCGACGGAATCGACTCCGATAGTGATGAATATTCAATATATATGAGAGGAATAGCGAGAGAATCGAGCAGTTCGGAGGGCATGCGGTCCTAGAAATTAACATGCTTCAAAAATTCTGAAAAAATTACCGAAAGTATTTCGAACTATGCTCTTTCAAACTGCGTTGGCCGAATATTTTTAAACATTTTATTTTTCGAGTACGGCCGTCTCAAAGATGACGTCCTATGATAAAATGATCAGAATGCGCCACCGAAAAATGGTCATAACTTCCTTCAAAATTGAGCTGGAAACATTTTACAAAGCGGAAAATGAAGAGGAAAGACCCCTCTACAATCTCAAACCGACAGAGTCATTCCTTGATTTGCGAGCGGTGAAGGGTGGTCGCTTTTGTGAAACAATTGAATAACTTTTGAAAATGGAAAAACTGCACTCCAATTTTTTGCCAAGTTTTAGTCACTACCATGAAGACTTCCCCCCAAAAAATCAGATTTTTCCTGTACCCGACTCAAAAAGCGGGCTCGATATAGTGACAGTGGTCTGGAATGGACACTTGAAAATTCGAGTTTTAGAAACCGAATTTCTTTCAAATTGACTTAAAACGATTAAAAACGTCCCAAAAGTTACTTCAGTATCATTTGTGCTTCATTCCTGAAGTATTTAACCACTCAAAACCTCGATTTGATCACCTAGTCTGATGCCCTTGGATTATGGCTGCTCTAACACTGGTATTGGACGAGAATTGCATGAAATAGTTTTTATCAACTATTTTCCTTCTATAGTTGACCCTTTCTGCTTGCGGAACTCGTACGTATTTCATAAACATTTTTTTTCAAAGTGAAATTGAAGGCAGACAACTCACTGATCTTTGTACTACGTCTCAACGGTTTCCCATGATAAAAAAGTGACTGAATAACGTAAACTGCTATTCTCCACGTGGGACAAGAATACATTGTTGAAGAAAGTCATCAATTTCGGCCGAGAAAGATAACTCAGTACTCCGAATGTGCGATAATAGGTCAATCATATCATCGAGAAGTTGTTCTGCAGTGATTCGATTCTAATCACTATATCGGAAGGTAACAACCGTAACTCGATCAGATTCACTCCACGATCGCCTTCGTCTTCAACAGTCGCATCCGTAAGGGACTACTCGTCGTGATGGGCAAGGCGCCCCAGAATCCGAGAGGAAGCGTCGCGACGACCTCGACAGTGACGTCGACTGTCAGTGTACAGGCGAGAGGGAGCCTAGCTAACACGTCGGCTGTGGCGCCGACTGCAAGATCATCGTCGCTATGAGCGAAAACGTCAATTGCATTTTTAAAAAAGTGTGTATAACGTTTATGTGTCACACGCATTATATCGATTCGAAAGCCAGACAAGATCCATACGTCGGTTGAGACATGTATAATATGAGGCCGTTCGCGATAGAGTCGAGCAAGGGCTGGCACAGCTCAAAAAGTTCGGTTTTCTGAAAATGTGTGTTTTGGGGTTCCTACGGGTGCTGATGACGATGGGCATGCTCATTTTTCATTTTAGGCATTTTTCGGCTCCAGACGCCGTCACTTCGATATTGACTTTCGAGGCATTCCTCGGCTCTCGATGTCGCTAAAATTAAGCCAATATGGCTCCCAAGGTGGAATTTGATGCTGATCACGCCTGCACACTTCATTTTTTGATTGAAAAATTATCCACCCTGAAAACAGAAACTTTTCACTCGGGCGTTTGCGCGTTGAATGGATCGAATAGATCGAACCGGCTTGACGAGAGGATTTCAAAAAGGTATTTGCCAGAAAAATAGAGCGCGCGAACTCTGAGATTGAAACAAAAGAGTATGCGAGATTGGCCGGAAATGGCGCGTCTCCAACTTGTTTACTCCTTGACCTCTTCCGATCTCCCCCCCCCCTCCCTTCCATCTCGCACCCTCTGGCTGCGCTCTCTCAATTCCCCATGCTCTCTCGTCTCGTCTCTCTCGCTCGGGGAAGAGGAAGCGCCTGTCAGAGGGAGATCGTCCCTGTACTGCTAATTTCAATTCACTGTTTTGTTTCAATCTCAGAGTTCGGAGTTCAATCTCAGAGTTCAATCTCAGAGTTCGCTCAGAGTTTCATTCAACGCGCAAACGCCTTAGTGAAAAGTTTCCGTTTTCAAGGTGGAGAATTATTCAATAAAAAAATGAAGTGTGCAGGCGTTATCAGCATCAAATTCCACCCTGGAGCCATATTGGCTTAATTTTAGCGACATCGAGAGCCGCGGAATCCCTCAAAACCCGATATCGACGTGACGGCGTCTGGAGCCGATAAAGGTCCAAAATGAAAAATGAGCATGAGTCATCTTGAGTCAGATTAGAGTCATCAGCACCCTTAGTAGCCCCAAACACACACATTTTCAGAAAACCGACCTTTCTGAGCTGTGCCAGACCCAAGCTGATTTGCTCGACTCTATCGCAAACGGAATCATATGTCAGATCCTCTTCGCTATGATTAGAGTCTCTTATGTTTCTTCTGTGTGAAAATATTATTATTATTCATTCAATCTTGAGTAACCGACGCTAAGCCATAACTAGATCTCTCGCTTTGTAGCGTTCACTCATGTACAAATATTAATTTCCCGATATTTCCATGCATTTGTCTTTGTGTAATAATTGATCTATGTAGAATACTGAACGATACATGGCTTTGAAGCAGAGCGTACCACCGAGATTCCAACACCAGTGTTCCTTTGAATAATATACTATTGTAAATCCTTGCTACAAAACAATTGCAGTTTGAGCGCACCACGGACATTCCAAACGCTTTTTTTTGCTCGATTGTAAACGCAGTGATAATGGTCTCCGGCAAGAACAAAGAGCTCTTTGACTTCTTGGATCGATTTGAGATTACTGCGATTTGTAAGTTTCTTCTTTCGAAAACTTTCCGCTTTTACCTCTCACTTGTTCACAGCTGCATCAGTTAGCAGTAATATCGTACTGGTGTACTTCATTCTCTACCGATCATCAAAGGAGATCGGTGCTTATCGACATCTGCTGCTCGCTTTTGCACTCAACGATATTGTGTTTCCTATCGTCCATTTGTTGACCCTTCCTGTACGTTGCAACTCAGATTTGCTCGATTCACGCCTTTTGAGGTCATTTGCACATACAAGGATGCCTTCATAATGTTCGCGCATGGCACACTGACATCAAGCGTTCGTCCTTCGTCTGTAATCTCCTCGCCTGACGATTCCCGCAATTTCAGTTTGCAATAGCTCTGTATGGAAGCATCTTTTCGCAGACTATGCCCCTTCTAGCACACCTTTTCATTTACCGCCTGATCGCTTTGAAATGGTAACCGAGTTCTGTAAGATGAACTAAAAAATCTTCAGGCCGACCAATCTCCGATTATACACTGGAAAAACGTGCTTTATTCTGATCGCAATTAGTTTAGGAGTTGAGGTTCCGCTCTGGTGCGTGAAGTTCCTATCGAATTGAATTAAAAGAAAAGATCAACTTATAACTCCAGGTTCACAAACAACTACGTCAACATGGGATCCAACCAAGAAATCAAAGATTATGTAGAACAATTTCTGGAAGAAGAATTTGACGGAGAGGGGAAAGAGTTCATTGGGATGCTGTTTTACGTACGAAAAGATGACTAAGTGAATCTCCTTTGACCTATGTTTCAGAGTGAGGATGGAACATTTCACCTTCAAGCATTTTTCACTACCATGAGCTTCAATGTGATAATGATCATTTGTTTGTCAGTCATCGTATTTTGTTCGTTTGCTATCGTCAGACATTTTCGGTGAGAAAAATCAGTTTCCCGATTCAAATGCGTGCGATATTAGGTGGAGTATTATTGCATGTAGAAATCATAAGAAAAGGTTTTTCGAAGATTTTCAAGCAACAAGTCTAACAATTTCAGTAGCAAAGATGTCGTATGGTCAGGCAAAACGAAAAGAATGCAACAACAGTTGTTTCGGACACTTTTTGTTCAAGTGAGTTGCAATTTTGAGAATATGTACAGGCTGTCGACTTCCCACGTAAATCGCACTCTTTCAGGAGCAATACTTTTCCAAATTTTACAATGACATTTGCAAAATCAATGGGCATTAATTATTCAGATGGTAATTCCGATGATTATCGTTTATTTCCCATGTGCCGGAATAATGAACCTACCAATGTACGGCTTGCGAATCAACGTTTTCCCCAATTTGGTCTCCGCTTCTCTCACTTTATTCCCACTTATTGATGCATTAACTATCATTGTTGGAGTGCACAGCTACCGGTAAGTACTTACCTTGCATCCTGTTAGAAAGGCTCGACTTTTCAGGAACACTATTATCTCATTCTTCAAAAGTAAAACAAAGAAAATTTCACAGTCAAGTTCTTCAGCGGCTAATACTAGTCCAACCAAATGACTAAAGCAAACGTGATGAAATGCAGAATAGCCTCTAAAGACATCAAATTCCTTACTCTCTTGATTATCGTGAAAAATCCAAATGAAAAATGATGAACCATATTTGTTCTCAGCTAAAGCGAACTTGGAGATCAAAAACCAATTGCGAAAATAGAGAATAGAGAAAGCTGCACGGATGTGACTTTGTCAGTTTCGCTCTGAAAAGCATTGAAGTTTGCGAGCATGATGGATTCAGAGATCTGGATTGTTTGAACAACTAACTCGGAAACGATCATGCGAGGGCGGATCAAGAATATTGTTGTCAGAATCTCTCCGCTTTGGATGATCTCTCACTGTTAGAGCATCATGAGCTCAAAGAGATTGCAGGATAGAGAGAATCGGTCTTCTCTTTGGTAACTGAATTTGTGAAGAAGAAGGTTCGCTTCATGCACCTGAACTATCGAATAAAGGCAGAACATCTCGACCCGATTGCGACTATAAAGTTGCCAAGATGAGAAGGGAAAGATCACTTCATTTCCATCGGCAAATATGTTCTCAGCCCTCGTCTTCTGTTCCGTTGTTGCACTGGCTGCAGCACAGTGCGGCACCAGCAACCATCCCAAGTGAGTCTGAAGCGTTCTACTCATGTTTAGGAGGTTGAAATGGCGAGCAGCCGCTTATCCTTGGCTACAATGAGAGACGCAATTACAAATATGATTTCTTCTAATTCGGCGTACTTTATCGATAGAGAAAGGGAAGCTAGACAAGATGAAAATGAGCACGTCCTATTCTCAGCTGCGCCAACTGGAACACCAACTCGCAGTTCTGCACGAACACTGCGTGGACGCTGGCTGTCAGACAGCAGTACTGCCCCTTCTACTGCACCAATCTGGGCTGCAGCACGACAACGACTACTACGACTACGGATGGGAATACGAAGTGAGTTCCGATTCTGTTGCTGACTTAGCATTGGCCTCCCACGAGCTAAGTCTGGAGGTGCGAATGCATCTTCACAATCATAATTTCCCATTCATTTCGTTCTTCTGAAGCTTTTGCCTCTTACGAGCCATTCGAGATTATATGACCTTTCTTCCCAAACATCCGGATCCACCTCTGACTACATTGCTCTGGAAAAGGAGCTGAATCTATTTGCACTACATACACGAGAACTGATCTAGCTCTTAAGTTAGGGATACATCCGGATCAGCGTGTGATCATTTACAGTTGCGCCAAGTGGGCCGCCAACCCGACCACTCCCTTCTGCGTTAACACTATGACGGCTGCGCAAAAGACGCAGTACTGCGCTGCTACATGCGCTTTCGAGATCGTGAGTAGGTTTTAAACTCAAAACTACCTCCTCAACGTGTCCTCTTCCATTTTGAACTGGCAGCTATTCGAATGTAGTATGGTTTTCTTTGAGATCCGCTTTCTAATCTAACGTGGCCAACAGATTAAGTTTTGCAGAGTTGAAGACTGAAGCGTCCATATTCAGACACCCAACGCCGACTGCTCCATGTACACTCTGACCGGAACTACCTTCGCTAGAGGAACTCCCTCCAACAGAACGACCGCTCCTGGGGACGCTGTGGCTTCGGGTGCCGTGGCTGGCACAACGACGGTTAGTTCTTTCCTCCGTTTCAACTATTGCTTTTTTTCTATTGCGCAATTTCTGCGCTTTTCAGCTGGCCCGCGTCTTTGCCAATACTGGTTGTACGGTGAAACTGTTCGCCGATGCAGCTCCTGCCGACACATCGGTTGCTGGAGCCGAGGAGTCAGTTTTCCTGCAGTGGTTTCCGATTTCAACTGAAGTTCAAGACCTAAGCGACTGAATGTCAGGTTCGTCGGCACTGCGGCAACGAAGTTCTTCACGCCCGCTACAGCGAACAATGAGGCTCTGTCGTACACTTGCGTTTGCGCCTAGAGTGTCATTTTTTCCGGCAAAATGTAGATAATTTGTTCAACTGCACTGATAAAGATCACTTACTCAACGGGCCTCAGAAGGTGACAAGCCTCGTCTCTCATCGTGAGGAATGGGAACTGCGTCATCGGTATTTAGTATGAGAGAGAGAACGACCACAAATGACCAATAATCTTTCTAGACCAGATCAGTCCAATCGAGAACTGCTGTGAACAGTCTCGGCGACATTATTAAAGATGCTATTTTAGGGACAGGTGGGATTAGGACCGATATGGTCTATGCTCATTTATAATATCCCCGGAAATGAATCTCCCTTGAGAATCCCTCACTGAGTCTAACCTCCAGTGTCTATAGACAAAATTCTCCAATGAATAATTATTACCAGACAGAGATTCGTTATCTTGTTTCTGATGCATGTTCATGTGGTGTTTACGGAAGCTTGTTTTCAGTATTGTACGATCGAACAAATTTGTAGATATCATACAAAGGAAATAACCAAGCATCCGATTGCAATAGCAGAAACATGTTACTTGAGTATTCCCACTGCAAGTATTTACCTGATTTTTTAATATTCTTTGTCCTGGCTGATTGCATGGTACATACATCCCATTTTCGCATTTCAGAAACAATGAACTCCATTGCGCCTTCTCCTTTTTTTGAAGAAACGATAGTGGTAACTCAACATGTTTGCGGTGATCATATTCAATTTTATCAATTTCGCTTCACAAAATTGATTTCAGGCCTGTTCATGCTAATTTTCAATGGTTTCGTTATACTCCTGATAATGCGTGACACAGAAAAACGCAATGTTCATTACAGGAAATATCTATGTTCAGTACAGGTAATGAAGAAATATGCCGAATAATTTCAATGCAATTATCAGCTAACTTCATTGGCGTACGATGCCTTCTTCGATTTGTATTCTCCGATAATTTTGATTCACAAAGGACTTATCTATTCGGACTCGTTACTGTCCTCTGTGATGAGCGTTGGAACGTTTGTAGTGAGGACAAACAGCATTGATGGCGTTGAAACTTTGTTCGCAGGCAATCGAAGTGATAATCTTCACTCAAGTTATTCTCTCTTATTTTGCATGCGTCTACTACCGCAGAAGCGTAATTCCCTAGCGAAAGCCAAATTTCACTCTCTCAACGCAGATTATTTTGGATCCTGAGCGGATTTGCAATTACCGTGGCTGGAAGCGGTCTCTTCTATTTGTTTGTACTCAATTTTGTGGCATAGCTGTTGTAGCAGGAACATTATATTTTATGTGGAAATCTACTGAGGGGAGTGAGGTAAATACTGCGTAAATTTATTGAAAATCTCATAACTTCTCAGTATTTGCTACCATCTGAGCTAGCTTGGGTGATGAACAAGACATCATTTCTGTTCATGCAACAAAACGAAAATGCTCGATATTCCGCTTACGGTGAGCGTGTTCGGGCATGTAAAAGGAATTAAAGTCTGTAGTTTCATCGCCGGCTTCAGCTATCATGGCCGTCGTGATAACCGGTATGCTGGTACAGCTAGTAAACGAAGTGAAGAGAGGCGTGAAAAAGTCAAGCGTCGCAACGCAAAGGTGGGCCCGTTTCATGAGAAAATATCCCTTTTCGCCCATTTCAGATTCCAACGACTCGCCGTTAGATCGCTGATACTACAGGTACCATTGTCCTTCAGCTCGATTTGGCAATTGGAATATTTCAGGGGACTGTACCAAGTCTCGTGTACATCATTCCATCCAGTGTGAATACGTTTTTACAATTTGCGCCTACAGTAGTTGAATGTGGATACAACTTAAATAGATTTGGTTTGTGGTATGGCTTTACGATACATTTATGACAAGTATTCAGCTACCCTGGCATCGCCGATTGTCTGGCTAATAATTACGAAACACACATTTGTCAGCTCATTAACAATTCTTTATTGTTCACCATCGTATAGAAAGAAGATTAGCTCGATCGTAACAAATTCACATTATGCTGCTCCCAGTAGACCGAGCATCTCCGTGAAAGATACCAACCTTACGTTTTGATTGTTTTTGGGACAGTGTTTTGTATCCGCAAATGAACAGAAAAACAACCTCGCATGTATACAATATCAACAAATGCACTGAAGTTTGCGAGCAAGACGAACTCACAGATCCGCCCCTCTGTTGGAGCATTCGAATAGGAAAAGCCGCATTGAATATGACTGTCAGATAAATCACTTCGTTGCGCACGCTTTCTCATCCACTCGTGCAATGCGAGAAGCGGGAGGAGTGGAGGAGAAAGAATTGAGCTCCCCATATCGTTCCCCTGCTCATGATGCAGAATATATTCAAGTCACAGCAGAGCCATCCGCAATGAGAATAAATCAGGATCACATCGGACTATAAAATTGAAGGATCGGTTCGAGTAGATCATTCTATCAGCTTTAGCTTCACCGACAATGCTCTCCATGCTGACACTTCTCGTGCTCTCATCGATGGCAGCAGAGGTCGGCGCGCAGTGCGGCACCAGCAATCATCCCAAGTAAGAGGCACCGCGCGTCTTGTGTGTCCGGGGAATGGCTCTGCGAGCAGTCTCGCATTCAGTGATTCATTTACAGTTGTGCCAGCTGGAATGCGAACGTGCAGTTCTGCACGAACACCAATTGGGCGCTCACAACTCGTCAGCTGTACTGTCCCACGTACTGCACGAATCTCGGCTGCCCGACCACCACTACGACCACAACTACGGATGGGAATGCCAAGTTAGCACTAAAAATGACCTCGGAGCACACGAATAGGCAAAACAACTCGTTTCCCCCTCCATCAAACATCCGGATCCACCCCGGACTAAACTGTGCCGAAATAGGAACATCCCTCTGTTTGCACACCAATACACCGAAAGAGAACTGGTCTTCGGTGCATTCATGCCTTCCCGCTATTCGATTGACACCCATAGCGCGGGAACAGAGAAGAAATCCACTTCAGCTGCGCGACATGGGCCGCAAACTCGGCGAATCCGTTCTGCGTCAATTCGATGACCACAGCTCAGAAGAGCCAGTATTGTGCGGCCACCTGCGCATTTGAGATTGTGAGTCACCTCAGTCCATCTCAACAGCCGTTTACGACGACTAATTTGTCTGTAAACTGCCTAAAGACGCATATTGCAGTCACCCAACGCCGATTGCTCCATGTACACCGTGACTGGCACGACATTTGCTCGAGGAACGCCTTCTAACCGCACTGCATCACCGGGAACCGCCGTGGCATCGGGAGCCGTTGCGGGGACTACCACTGTGCTTCTTTCATAAATTCCTGAGATGACTCGTAACAATCAAAATGAAATTTCAGTTATCCCGCATCTTCGCTAACACTGGCTGCACGGTGAAACTGTTCACAGATGCGGCTCCCGCGTCCACTTCTACTGGAGAGCTCGAATCGTTAGTTTATCCACAAATTACATTCTGAAGAACAGTAAATTTTGATAATCATATTGGGTTTGTTGGCTGTTACATCAAATAGCAGAAAAAAATCAATAGTAGAATAACGGAGAGCAAGAAGACGTTTTTCATGAACAAATGGAGGGTAATTAGAATTGCAGGCACGTCGGCACTGCTACTGAGCATTTCTTCACTGTGACTGCTGCGAACAACGGAGCGCTCTCGTACACCTGTGTGTGCGCTTAGAGAATTGCTTCTAAAAACCGAAAAATTCGGATAAACGGATAAAAGAAAACGCGTATTGCGTGCGACTTGCAGTGCACGGATTAAGTGATTTCTCTTCGAATGAACTTCAAAGATGAGTGTAGAATTTGGCATTGAAGAACTGCTCATCATCTGATTACACCACGGGAACGATAATTTGGAGGGCTGACAGAAAAAAGATGCAGATTCGTCTGGACCTAACGAATGCTCGCAATCCAAAATTGAAATGTCCATCGTCATTAGCACCTTCATGATAAGAGCCCCGACGATTTGAGTTGCGAAATCATGCTCAGAGCATCTCGCTCACTTCAGTCCAGTATTTGTCTGACTCTCTTTGCATGCCACAGTCTCTCGCCGTTTAAACAGCGCATATGAGAATGAATAATGAGAAACAGGGATTTTCCGCTCCTTCCATCTCTCTTTCTCCCTTCTCGACGGTCTCCATTTTAATGGATCGTATCTTCGAAATTGAGCGTCAGGGGAAGCTTCTTGGAAGGCCCGTCCTCAGGGTTCAATTTGTGCACGTATCGTGCAACTTGATACCGTATGCCGTTGCGGTTCTGTCCTGCATAAATATCTGCTCATCTTTTTCTCAACAACGTTTCAGAAGATACTTAAAGCTTTTCCAGGGTCGGACTATTAGCGTCACTTTCTTTTTTTCTAAGCGAGAGTGCGGAGTCAAAATCGAGACTATATCCGATTCGATCAAGCAACACTAAAACACCTTTCGAGCGTTGCATACAGTGCTTCCTGGTCGCTCGTTCCACCGAGAAAATAACGTTCATCCTACTATCCTTTCTCCATAAGTCAAGAGCAAAGTACCTTCCGTGAAGAGACCCAAGGTGAAGCGCGAAACACGGCGCGCAACTTCATGGATAATTAGCACTTTGTTTGCGCAATATCTCCTTCATTTTTCGTGACCACACGCGCGAATTCAGCCTACACGCGCGCTATTTCTGTCCAACTTTTCACTTCTCGAGATGAATTCAACGGTAGACTTCATGCAAACCCTTGGGAGTCTGAAACAGGATCTGTTTCGAGATTATGACTCCGATCTAGCGCCCGTTCATAAAGGAGGTTTGACTTGGCTTTCTTTTCTGATAAATCGCACAATTTCAGGCTCGTTCGAGCTCGGTTTCATGGAAAATTTCTCGATGATGATCACTTACGCCAAATTGACGGATGTAGTGAGTTGTTCCCATTTACGCCCGCAAACTAGCTCTCGTTTATCTCTCAATTTACCTAAGCGTGCTTGAGTAGGAGTGTTCTACCGCCGCTAAACTAATCGGCAAAAATCGTATTTCAGGATGAGCGAAGCATGGAATTCTCGATCGTGATGGGAATGTTGCTGGTTTGCTGTTTATCCCCGTTTCCTTACAGTTCTCTAATCTCAGATGTGGTCGGATCCTCGCCTCTCCTGGAACCCACTCAATTACAATAACGTCACACATCTGTACATGACTCTGGATAAGCTGTGGTTCCCGAACTTTCATCCATGCGAATCGTAAGTTTATTTGCATCCAATCTACTACACAGAATGCACTTTTGGAGGCGAAAGACAAAACTGTTATGTCAAAGAAGGAATTACGAAATAGTGCTGATCCGACCTAGTGCCTGATTCGCAGGTCCTCCATCACGTACCTCGCGCAAGATGAGGATCAGGTCGCAAAGATCTTTCCGAATGGCGATGTGAGGACTATTCGGCAAGCGGAGATTACTTATTCATGCGCGTTCGATGTGAGGTTTTCGAGTCACTCGTCTTTACTGCCTCACAACATTCATGCGTGAGATGTGGACTTGGGAATGGGTAGAATTAAAAAAAAATATTTTTTCAGACCTCCATCTTCCCATTCGACGTGCAATCGTGCGGTCTTTGCTTCACGCTCAATGGCTACAATCCCAATGATTTCACGTTCAATGCGACGATCGACAATGGGGCTCTTGCCGAAGTTTCTGTCATTCGTTGAACCTCGCAATAACGATTACCGATTTCAGGACATGTCTGAATGGAGGGTGCAGATTAGTAATACCACTCAGTCGTTCAACTACTGCTCCCACAACCTGTGCCAAATTGTTGTATGGATCGAATGAGTTTTTTCGATAATAATTCTCATTTTCCAGCTCCACTACTCAATCGTACTATCAAGAAATCCCCAGTTCTGGATCGGGCTTGTCATCATTAAGGTTTGTATAGAACTGAAAAATGACCAGAAGAAAACATTAAAGACGTTCATGCTCGGTTTCCTCATTCTCATCGGTCTATTCTTCAGTGGCAAGGAGAATCTCGTGAATAATGTGGCCAGTATCTTCTATTTCCTTCTTACCCCGACTTGTAGGTACTTGTGGAGTTCACCGGAAGAGCGTCAATCCACCATCCACCCTTTCCACCATCCCTCCGCTAGGCTATCTAATTTATAGAATGAGTGAAAAATATCAAACCATCCGGGTAACTTCACAAGTGCCACAACACGGTTTCATCCCTCTCTTCACATGGATAATTCCCACTCCACAGATCAATTTCGGTCTCACCACGATGATGTCTATGATGGTAATCGTCGGGATTCTGAATGATTCACTGAGCAAGATCGAGGGAATACCCAGCTTGGGTACGATTCAGATCGATCAAGGACACTAGTTTGAACAGTGTTCCTTGTGTTGAGCGCTTGCGAGCACATGACAGAAGACAGAAGACTTCACATTGACATCTTTCCGTGATAATATGCTCTTGCATTAGAGGACTTTTCGTGCTCATTCAAATCGCCGTTACAACTGTGGCAGTAATCGCAGTTCTGATGACAGACAAGCTGCGAAGAACACTGTCGAGAGAAGCGGGAGACAAAGAGTTGAGTCGATAAGAAAAACGTCAATGAAACATCAATTCTAGGCACGACCATTCTCAATCCTGGCGTTTCATTGGTAAAATCACTCGCGATGAGCACATACTCCGCAACATTCTCTTCGTGATATTCGCATTACTTCATATTGCCAATTTTGCGTGGTTGCTGTCCAATCAGGTTAGATTTGTGTCGTTTTCTCACCAATTGTCATGTATCGTTCCTGTGCGGTTTTATGAATACTGTGGCGTCATGCAAAGTCTATCGAATTAATATTTTCAATGCTGCAGGACAATGCCCACGTCAGCGCTACTTTCTGCTGAGCTTTCAAGCGAGCCACCTGTGCACTGTGATTTGTTTACAATGTTTGATCGAACTGATTTTAAAAACCGTACATTTTGTGCCTCCAGTTCAAGCACTGCTAACTTGTGTATTTCTAAAAGTTCTCATTGTTCGCATAAATAGATTAAGCCCATATTTCTCTCCATGCACCCAACATTCTCAAGACATGAATCTCGGATCTCTCATCCTCTCTCATCCTTGTGCAAGGAATGAGGTGATTTGCATCCAATTGAAAAGTGATCGCAAGGACTTGAATTGATCCTTGAATTGGCAACCCTAGTCGATACTCTTCATAGGTTGCCATGACTGTCTTTGTTTGATTTTTTTTTGCAACCATGTGTCAACCATTATCGGAACACGACTCACATGATTGTTTTCTGCTGAATTGTCAAGCCAAGCGGATAAATACTTGTGTATGTTTAGTATGTCAGCATTTCTTATTGGTTGGCATCAAACCCTTTATCAGACAATAATTCCTAACAAAGCGAATATACGAACAACAATGCATTGTATAGCAGTCTGATTCGGCGTTCCTCAGTTTCTCGGCTGAATCTTCACGCGAAACTCCGCGACAGCCCTGCTGAATCCGGTCGTGAACTCGATTAAAGGAGGGATCTGTAATTGTACTGTGAGCTCGAAATACGACATTTTCTCTTCGAAATCGATCTCTCATCAACAAGGTGCGGGAACGAGTGATTTGAAATCAATTGCCAACCTTTCCGACCGGAGTGAAGTGGCAGTTTTGCACGAATGTGGCGAACATCACGAATATCTCCATGCGCGCCAGCTTCTCGCCTGAATACACCCCGAATTCAGCAAGTCATTACATCAATTTACAATACGTAGATCAAAGATTGCCAGCTCACCGAGGCACGCGCGTTTTCCCATGGAGAATGGCGTGATTCGAGAGTCCTGAAATCGGTAAAATGAATGAAATCTCAAGTTGAATTTACCTTGACGAAGAGTCCCTCCTCGTTGAGATGTCGCTCGGGGCAGAAATAGTCGGGTCTCTCGAACTCCCGAGGGTCGCTGTGCACCATGGAAAACTGCGGAAGGATGGTTGTTCCGGCGGCGATGTGATGCCCTGTGTTTTTTTTCAATTTTATTGTAATTTTTGCCTCTATGGACAGGAAAAAACGGGCTCGTACCTTCAATCTCGGTATCCTGCGTAGTCTTGCGCATGAAGTTGAGCGGCAGCGAATTGCTGACGCGGTAGAGCTGAAAGTGCACATTATTGATCCCGTTCTCCACCTATTTCTTCTGAACCTCTTGCAAGAAGGCGTGTGTGTACGGCAATAGCTTGAGATCTTCATAGCGAAGTCGCTGCAACAACGAAATTATTTCGATCAGTGTTGCTGTTATTCATCCCTGAAAAAAAAACAGATCAGACTCACTCTCTGCCCGATAGCTTCATCGATCTCCTTCTGGATCCTCCTCTGAGCATCAGGCAGATTGACCAACTCGATGCAGCACATTCGAAGCATGTTTACGGTCGTGTCGAAGCCTAAACAGCGTTTGTTGTTGCATAATACATAAGACACAACAACAACAACAACAACAACTTAAATACGCTCACCAGCTCCCCACAGTGAAGCGGCAGAGAAAAGCATCTGCGTGAAGTGGAAGTTACCTGTAAATGTTCAGAGTGGTCAAAGTTGAGACAGAGTGTGAAACGAAAAGATGGCGGCCCGAAGTTCGAAAATGTTATCTAGTCATACCGGCCTGCTCTCCCGCCTCCTCTCGTCTCTTCATCTCGGCCAGAAACGCCTTGATGTAGCAGCTGGGCTGGTTGTCGGGGTTGAATGACTTCTCAGTTTATGGCCTGAATTTGAGAAATGTAATGAGCTGTTGTGATCCTCTAACACCTCCAATCGGATACCTCGATCAGGTAGCTGTTAGACTCTTGCATCACTGCTTGCAGCTGCTTGATTTGGCTGCCAAACAGGAAGTCGAGCTTGCGAAGGCAGGGTAGGATCTCGACGAATGACATGAACGGACCGCCCAGGAGGGGATTGATCTGCAAGTAGTAGTGGCACTCCTCTACTTTCCCGTGTATAATTTAGTGCTAGAGCTAATTCCTAACGCTTGGATGGATGACGGTTTTGCACTCTTCTGGACCTAAAATTGAAAAGTGGCGAATGTTTATGAACTTCGACTGAAACTAGCGAGCAGTTACGAAATGAAAGGAAAGAGAGCGCATTGACTCACATCAGTCTGCAGCTGTCTGAACTTGATCAGGAGCGGGTTGTCGAAGTCGAGCGTTGCTCCGAACGTCACATTCCAGATGATGTTGCCGACGGCTCGCTGCAATCGTTCGCTGTTTGCAGTATCTTTAATGTCCGTTCGGTATCGTTTCCGCACTGCCCACAATCCATTTGTTGAGTTAAAAATGTCGTCTAATTAGCACTAGTCACGCATGCCGTATTGCAGAAGGAAGTGCGGAAGACACACGCATTTCGTGGCAGAATAGGACGTAATGTTCAGCCCGTACCATGATGTTCTCCGTCACGTCCACCTCCGCATCTCCTGCCTGCCTCCATCTAGCGACGATCTCCAACGCGTAGTTGTGCACGGTATCCTGAAGATTGGCCAAGTGGTCTGGCAAGCGTTTGGATGCCAATTATGGTGATAGGATGCATAACGTTGAAAAAAATCGTTCTCAAACGGTCGAAATTGGCCCAAAACAAATACAACCCTTGCGCAAGGGTTCACTCTTTTCTCCCTCCCCTCCCCCCCCCCTCATTCCTTGCTGTGAGAGAGCTGCAGGGCCTTCCCTCTTGCCCTTCCTTCAGCGTCTCTACTGGTGACAACGGTTTTAGTCTACTTTCACCATGTTTCCGTTACTTGCCGTTGCTCGTTTCCCTACTTTTCCTACGAAAATGCGTACCTCAAGCCCAGTCGATCCGAAGCCGACATCGTGCAGTGTCTTCAGGGCAAATCTGCGCTGCTCCTGAATATCGTTTGTGTGGTATCTTGGCCAGATAATAAAGACGCAATTCTCTCAAGACAGCGCGTAGAAGCCAGAAAAGGGTGATGGCACGGTTTGGAACACTCGTTTAGGAACCTCATAACAAAAAGTTCTCTAAATGTTCTGAAAAGTACTGCTAGCACATCTACAAAAATTTTCTTCGAGGTTTTGTAAACGAGGGTTCCAACCCGTGGAATAACCCTGAAGACGAACCTTGACCATCTCGTTGTCCTCGAACACGAGTACGTACTGCCCGCCCGCCACCATGTCCATCAGCTGCACCGGGTTCTGCTTGGCTGCAGCGATATCTTGGTTCTCATTGTTTGCCACTACTGCCCAGAATGCTAAGCTCCCACGATATTCCCGCGAAAGAATGAATGGATATGGAAAAGTGCATCGGGTTCTGCTTAGCTGCAACAATTCAGGCAGTTTTAAAAGGTCTGAGCCTTTTGCTGGGCTGAAACACGCGACAACTACCATCGGGTACGGCAACCAGACCGTTAACACGCGACCGAAGCGGGCCTTCCATGAGAGAAGCACCTGCCAAACATTTGCAAGAAATCATTGTGCCACTAGCGAGCTAGCGTTGCGAAACAATGAGGAGGTAAGACAACAAACTAACCTTGTCGATATCCCATTGGATGGAGAGCATGTTGCCGAGAATGGGTAGGGGCGGCGGTCCGGGTGGAAGACCTTAAGGAAAATGGTCAGCCTCACTGCGTTCTGCGGTGATGGGACCTTTAGGAACTCGCGTTTAGGAACTTCGAAAAAAAGTTTCCAAATGTTCTGAAACGTGCACATAGTCCCAAAAAAGCTTTTTCGAGGGTTCCTAAACGCGAGTTCCTAAACGTCCCATCACCCGTTCTGCACTAGTTTTCCCGATATTTCTTTCACTCAACTAAGAACTCACCGAGCATACGGTTGAGGCCGTAGTAGTAAACCAGTGTTGCGATGAGAAGAAGAAGTAAGATGACAAGCATTCTGAAACGAGTGGTGAATTTGGCAAGGGTGGCACTTTATATACTCGCGTCCGCATTCCAATATGCGCGTATCGGAACTTTCCTCTAACGATAAAGCGAGAGATTGGGGGGCACACAGTGTGTGATCTCTTGGCGGTAGAGTAGATGAGAGATTACGGGAGAGACGAGCAGAGGGGCGAGCGCATTTCTTACGCACCTATCGCTACATTCCCCGCACACTTTACGCGACTATGGCTATATAATTGCGAGAATCGACCGCGTGGATAAATAAATGGTTCTCCAGGACTAAACATCCGAAAAGCTCCAGTCAAACATCGGAAGCGCCCATCGTTCTTGAAGGATCGGAAGCATCCGAACTCGCGTAACAATCTGTTCAAACGTTTAGACGCTAGTTCAACAATATCTGACCATTCGTATTTATTCTGTTGCATGCGTTTTTCATGAATAGTATAAACCTTTGAGACTAAGCCTTACTAGATGATCAGTTTTTCTGTGAGAGCGCACAAGCGGCATACTAATATGGATCTTTTCCATTGAACGATTAATGCAAAATAGAAGGCCCTCTCCTCTCTGCTGCTCCTGCTCGCGAAAGCATCTAAAAAGATTTATTCGGCCGCAAACATTGACAAAAAAAAAACATGACGTTATTCAATGAACAACTCTCTGAATAATTGATCTTCCGAATGTAGGTCGAAAAATGAGGAATGCATCCGCATCTCCTTGATCTTCAGAAGCCCAGCTTCCTGAAATATCATTACGAAATCGGTCTTAATGTGTGCGCACAAACCCCTACACTGTGAGCTATCGTCATCAGATTTCCCAATCGTTCGGAGAAGCTACGAATCTTCAGCTTGCTTCGATAATACTGTTGAAGCTCATCAAATAGTTTCGCACGCGTTTTCTGGACGCTTTGGATAATTTCGTCCGGAAGCGGCAGAGTGTCTGATATGAATTAGTGATGTTGATAATGGTCGCGAATTGCTTACACAAATCACAATAGTTGAGAATAGCGACTGCGTAAAACTCAATATCCGTTAATTCTTCAATCTTAGATATGGGCCCGAACAAGTCCCAGTATTCGCTCGTGAACCCCTCCACTGATCTTGAATGGTCTTCGCTACAACGATTACCTCAGTTAAACGAACGTTCGGAACATCTTTTTCCTCGTTTGGGTGCCTTCGCGAATAGCCCATCGATCCAAGTTAGAGGTGTCCACACAAGTGATTAGCGATGATGCAAACCTAAAGATTCCTGTGAGACTGAAACATAACCGAGTCTCACATTGCTGATTTCTTGAGATATTTGGTAGTGAAGTAGTGCATTTCGGCCATCGAAAACTTTACTGCGAAATTCTTGAACAATGCCACCTGCAAATGTCGTTCACATCTTTTGCAGCAAGGCTCAACGGACTCTGTCATCAATGGGAAAGCTGTCGAAATCGTCGAAAATATTCCTCATCAGAGTAGCGCAATCCTTGATTGTGATGCGATACAGTTCGTGAAACGCTGTGATATCGGCTATGAAAAATTTCTGTAAACAATTTATTTCAGTTCTCATGAAACTTAACGATAACTGATACTTTTCTGGGTGGCCGAATCGTTCAAGATCGTGCTTCGCCACACACGCTTTCTCTAGGATCAACCGTCGTTTGCAGGATGCTCTGAAAAATCAGTATCTTTAGTTCTTGGCGATGGAGATTGGACTCACTTGTACGCAGTTTCCATTCTGGCAATTAGTGAGTCCTGAGCAATTTCGATTGCTGAGATGACTTGGTGATCCACAACAGATGTTGGTTTCTTCTCCGCTCTAGGCGCTAGCTCCATTCCGAGCGCGGTACATTTATCGAAGCGGCATCGCCGACACATTTATGTTGTCCGCTTGAAAAACGCTATTGTCCGCTTGAAAAACGCAGCGCACTCTCTGCGAATCTTTTAATCCCGTTTTATTCAAGGAAAGTTTCATTTGTCGACGGATTTTCGAAAAAAATACGTGAATGGTTTGATTTTGTGAATAGCCGAAGACGAGGAACTCACCGGCAAGCGTCCAGACCAAAGTGCGAGGACTTTCCCGTGATGGAATCATCGCAGATCAGGCAGCGCTTGCTAACCATTGAGAGTGAGCACGCGTGATCGATTCTCTGATCGTCCTCTCTTCTCTCTCGCGCTTGATTTCCCTTTCTCTCGCGCTCTCTATCGGCGTGGTGCGAGCACACTCGAGGCGAGGGAGTAATGTTTGATGAAGCAGCAAAATAGCCCCTAGGTTCCCAAAATCGGCCGAGGCCTGCACTTCGTGGCGAAACCTGGGAGAGCATCCGACTTCCAAAGGAATTGACGCACTGAGTGCAGAAATGAGGCACAAAATTTGCGACGCACAAAAGTTGTGCACTCTCTACCCACTTCATTCTTGACGATTGATGCAATTCTAAACCATTTGAAAATTACCCACATGGGAGGAGAGAGTTGCCAGTACACGGTGCAAAATACACGACATCGAAAATATGTGTCAAAATTCTCTTAAATATTCACGACTTTCAAATTGTGCGGCACAAAATGTGTGCGCTTTCTCTACCCTGCTCTCTCTGTCTACAAAACAACCAGCCAACGCCGATTCTGAACACCCACAACATCTCACTTCGCACGAGACAGCTCCTCTGACTAGGTGACCACTCCTATCTCCTCGAAGAAACTCCCCCCCCCTCCATGGTTTCACTCAACGGTTTGAATACTCGCGGGCTCAAGAAGGGTATGTAGTTCTGTCCTAATTTTCTTAGTATATCGAAATCGAAGAAGTCTGTCATTTCATTTGATCCCGAGCCTCCGCTCGCTGCCGGAAAGGGTCGTCTCTACAGCAACCGCTTCTGTCCGTGGGCCGAGCGAGTGCTGTTTTACGCTGCGGCCAAGGGAATCCAGTGAGTATCACCTCTAATCTTCTCATGCCATTGACCTCTGTATTCGCACCTCTAACTGGTTGGAAATAGAGATTTTCAGATTCTCGAGCTCATTGTCTTCATTACAGAGTCGAGATCATCAACATTGACCCTCTTTCTAAACCCGAGTGGTACTTCAGCAAGCACCCGCAGGGCAAAGTTCCTGCTTTCGAGAAGGACGGAAAGGTGGGATCCGTTAGGAGAACTTTTCGACCCTTGTCGGGTTTCTAAACGCATGCTTCCGCAGGTGGTGATCGAATCTGCTGTTATTCCCGAATACCTGGATGCACTATACCCCGATTCTGCAATTCTTCCCACGGATCCCTACCTCAGAGCCAAACAACGCATGCCGTTAGAGCTAGCTTCTGAGGTGAGTAATTTCCTGTCCACACAATCTGCCTCTTGTCCTATTGTTCGTTAAGGTTTTTACATCTTCAGATCACCACCACATTCCACTTCCTGGTGCTTATCTACAGTGGACAACTCAAAGGAGCAGAGAAGGATCAGAAACTGAAGGAAGTCGAGGATTCTCTTGATGAAACGGAGAAAGTGCTTGAAGCCGACTATTTCGGAGGTAGATTTCATTCGTGTTGGCATATTCCTCACTACAACTAGAGAATAGGAATTCTTTCAGGCACCACACCAGGCTACGCGGACTGGATGCTGTTCCCGGTCATCAAGCGGGTCGCGCTCTTCTCCACTCTGCTCTCCCTGTCCACTTCCTTCCCCTCGTCTCGATGGCCATCCCTGAGTTCCTGGTTCGAAAGAATGTCCGCGCATCCGGTCGTGAAGGCTGTTGTGCAGCCAGACGATGTGTACTTCGCGTTCGCTAAGGCGCATCGGGCCGGCAAACCCGATTATGATATCGGCATCTAGATCATCGCTGGATGAGAAACCCAATAAACTTCGCTTCTGGTTTTTGCTTTTCTTGTAGTCACTGCTGTAATCTAAAATGAAACATGTGAAGTACTACGTGATAGATCAGAGCTGAACATTCAATCATTGGTGATCAGAAATATTCAAACACAATTTTCAAACAACTATCAATCAAAGAGCTACATTTTGTAGAGTTTTATCCTCTTCTTTTTCTTTCAACGTGAATGCCACACAGCCGTTGTTCGGGTAACTGTTGTCGAAACCTGAAAAATGTTAAAATAAACGGAAAAAGAGAACCACATAGAAAAGTTAGAGCTGAACTTTCCTCATCTTTCTTGAACCATCGAGTGAACAGCGATAAAACGAAAGCTCTGTCGGCTGGAGTGGTGAAGAGAAGGATGGCACTGTGTGCGATCGAGTGAAGAGGCATAGTGAAGAAAATTATGAGGCACGTCGCTAAATTGCGAATTGCAGATGCATTTTCACGTAGCATAGCTTTCAAAAACGTTCTCTGAGGTATCTTTCCGTAAGTTTCTCAATCGTATTCTCGTTTGACTAACTCACTGAAATCGCCAGTATCCGTTGCAACGAAGACGCAGTTAATGAAGAGTGGTATACCAAACACTGCGGATGGTGCGAAAAGCTGAAACTATGCCAGGACAATTACAAATCTGCAAAGAACATTACCTGCACATACAGTATGGCAACAGATCGTTTAATCTTCTTCCGCGAGGTAACGCTCCTGGACTTCTGAAATACAATTATCCATAGAAAGACCACGACCACAGATAGTTGAAATACCGCGTTGTTAAGGAAACGAAAGATATCCCAGAAAATTGCATGGAGCAGGAGCACGAAGCCGAGTGCTGTCTCGAAATGTATTTGCTTATTCAAATGTTTTAGGTAATGTGAATTTACCAGAAGAATGATGAAAGCTGCAACACGAGTTTGTGCCCTTTTTTCGAGAACAACATATTCGCCACGGTGCCGAATCCAAGTCAGATTGAAAGGATACTGCGATGATTGTGCCATTTTATCAAATTACCGTAGATCAAATATTGTCCTAGGGCCAAATTAATTCCAAAACTTCGTATATGACGAAAGATGTCTCAGTTGTGCCCACTCCCTTATCCCTTCCCATTCAAAGACTTTCAATTCGAATCCCTACCTTCTCCATGGCATGATCTGACGCAGAGTGATCAATTGACCAGAGAAAGGGGATGATGAAGGACGAGCAACATGCAATGGCAGCGACAACGCGAAAGAGGATGTATGCAATCTAGAAGAATCATGCTTGAACGAGTGCGGCCTCGATCAACAGTAAGCGGTTTCATTGAAACTCTTCGGAAAACGCAGCTTTCGTATAAAAAAAGAGACTAAAGTGGAAGTTTCTTTGCGAAAAAATTATCTTTGGAATTCGATGATTTGAGTTCTCAATGTTAATTATGTGAACATTACGATTATGTGTCTCAAGTTTCAAATCGTCTTTTTTAAATAAATATTCTATCTATAGAGGATTATGTGCCTTGAATTAATTATCCACAAGTTGCAATTGAAGTGTGGGTCTCTGTATCTCAGCTTCTAGAATTGATGCGCTAATGCGCAAGCTTACCTTGTTCAACTTGAGCCGACTAGAATCGTTGATAATTGTCTGGTGTTTGTGCAAAAAGCAAAAGTCGATCAACGCCGTCATAATCATTGCAGCGGTGAAGCCGATTGCCTGAAATATGTTGATTTTTGAGTTTCCTCATCGTCTTCGAACTCACGAGTTGAAGTTGGAGAGAGACTCCGACTCGAGACAGCACTCCGACAACGTAGAATGCGGGTGCGGGAAGTAGGGGCATCGGTTCGGTCAGAATATCGATAGAGAAGTCGAATACAGCAAGGCTTGCCTGAGAGTGTTTCGTCTATCACACTAGGAACGGCTTGGTGAGAAATGACTCTCATCATTTCGCACACTCTCTCGCTTCTCCAACAGATGAGAGAGTGTGTGAAACTAAGAGAGCGGTTCTTGCAAAGCCATCACCCATAGTCAATCAAGTCCTTCATAAGTTGCACGATGCATACCTGGATCAATAGAAGGTAGAGCCGGATCGCATGTTGGTTGGGAGGCGTCTCACGTAGAAGGCAGTAGACAGCCAGACAATTCAGCAGAAAAGCGACAATGAAGTGAAGTTTCAGTCCGGTTGAAATAGCTCTCTCCAGTTCAATGGAGATGAAGTAATCCATCGTCGTGAGTGCAATGCGGTACACAGTCCTAGTGTAGTACTCACGAAATGCACGTGAGAGGTGGAAGCAGATGCTTCGAGGTCGCCTCACCTTTGAGACAGCAGATGCAAGGAAAACATGATGTGGCGAAAAAATTTATGGCTCGAACTGAACATCAGCACGTCATGCAACGTTATTCCGAATTTTGCTAAATTTTTTACAAATAACTTTTATTTTTAATTCCGCGCACCAAATTTCCAGGGAACTGTTTCTCACAGATCAAGTTAGGCACAGAAGGGATCATTTTGCGCGCAGTCGAGTGTAGTTTATCGTGTTGATGGAATACTTTCTTGTTTGTCTCCTTTCACTTATCACTCTCCACTCCCCAAATGCAACGACGCGCGCTCAAATATTCTCGCTTTGGCGACCCTCGGGAGGTTTCGCTTTTTTTTTGCTTCTCTAAGCCGTTATTCCAGGTGCTAGAACTTGTCGAGGAAACCGTTTCTGATGAATTGCGATCGAATGAGGTACGCGGTACGCATCTTTTCGTGGAGATTCCTTCATGGAGAGTGCGATTTCAGGTGCTCATTCGCTGGTTGGCCTCGCCCGTCCACCCTGCAGACATCAACAAGATCCAGGGCGTTTATTCATTCAAGCCCTCACTCCCTGCCATTGGAGGCAGCGAGGGGTTTGGGCGAGTAGTCAAGGCGAGTTTCGAGAGCTCTAAGCGCTAACACTGTTCCCTTACAGACAGGTAGCGCTGTTACTCGTCTCGAGCAAGGCGACAAAGTCGTCGTCTTCACTAAATTCTCGCCTTGTTGGGCTGATCTATCCACTGTCAATGAGAGCGATGTGACCAAGGTTGATCAGCGACTCATTCCGGTATAACCGTTCATGCTTTTCTGTGACGAGAACTTTGTTTCACAGCTCCAAGGTGCCTCACTAATGGCCAATCCCACAACTGCTTGGTTGATGTTAAAGATGAGCGAGTTGCAGAGAGGAGACTGGATCATTCAGAACTCAGCCAATTCAGCGGTCGGTAGAGCAGTGATCGAGATGGCTAAAGGTGTTTTTCTTTTCTTTTTTCCAGAATATTTAACAGAAGTTTGCAGTTTGCTAATTCAAATCTTTGTAGAGAAGGGATTCCACACAATCAACATCGTTCGGGATCGCCCTGATATCAAAGATCTGAAGGTACTACTGGTGTTTGAAATGAACCCATTACACCAATAATCAGGCCGATCTGACCAAACTTGGAGCAGATATCGTGTGGACCGAGGAAGAAGTAAGGACGGAAGGAAGAGTATTCAAGGTGTGATCCTTGAAATCCTCCAAGAATACGACTTATGTTGCAAGGAACGACCCGAGGTCGCGTTCAACGGTGTTGGATGGAAGAGCTGTCTGCAGATGTCGAACCTTCTTGCAAGAGATGGACTTCTCATCACCTATGGTCTGTCCAAGTTCATCAGTTGGAAAATATGGTCATAAACAACAGGTGGAATGAGCAAGAAAGCGCACGAGATTTCCACATCTGCTCTCGTGTTCAACAACATCAAAGTGGTCGGAATCTCCAACGGAGTGCGGATGATGGATCCCGCGAATAGGGAAGAAACGGAGACAATGCTTCAGGAGATTCAGGTCACCCAGTCACTTCCCATGGGGTTCTGCGTTCTGCTCCAATAGACGAGCATCCATTGCAGATCTGCGTTAGCGTCCATATTTCCCCGTTCGATTGTTTCATTTAATTTTTCATTCTCATCGATATTCGATTTGAGAAAAAAAACAATCTCTCAGGACTTCTACATCCGCGGAGTGCTCCATCCTCCTCCGATGGACGAGCATCCGCTTGAGAACTACAAGGTTGCCATTGAGAACACGATGGACGGACGGCATGCCAAGCAGATCTTTGTTGTCCGAGAGCTGGTGTCTTCGAAGATGTGACACGTCGTGAACAGACATAAATTATTTTTCAAGTATCATCTCGCTACTCAGTTCGGTTGGTTTCATCACTAGACTGTTTTCTTTCTTTGCTCAGAGTTGTGCGCTGAGTAGCAGCTGCCGTTTCTTCCGTCGGCATATCAAAATATAAATTCGAATTAACGCACTCAAACGGACCTAGACTGCCTGATAATATCTATTTAAAGAAAAATACTTGTCAGTACAGAAACGTGGAAGCAAAAAAGAAATACGAGAAGCTGAAGGTACGATAACTATTTGTCCGATCACGCTCGTTCGATCGTTGTCCATGACGAACGCCTCTTCTTCGTCTCAAGGACGGAAGAGCATAATCATACAATGACGTCCGTGATTTGTTCTCCGGAATTCCAGCAAATCAGCAGGCGAGAACGGGTTTTTTATCTATGATGATTGCTATCATCATACCTATGTGCTTCAAATTTCGCGGAGTTTGGTATTATCCCATTCAGTTTTGTGTGCGTCTTCGTGGCAAAGCATAGCATAGATACAGTTTTAAAACATATTTATCGCATCGTCCTGCAATTCTCGTTAACCAACGCGACAGTTGCGCGTCGTTTCTTTCGACGGAAAGCGAACATGATCATTTTCTTAAATATGGCAGCGATTGTTTTTCTGTAGGCAGGAGAGCAAGCCAGCACCGTTAGCGAGTGCGCAAAGCCGTGCAGTCCCAGCACATTTGAGGATATCATCACGATCTTCGATACTGAAATAAAGTATCCCTTCCCCTCTCGTTCGCTTCATCCCTTCCCCTCTCGTTCCTTTCATTCATCCTACTTCACTGAGTGAGTGGGGATACCAAATAAAGAATCGCTCTCTTCATTTCTCACGCACTCTCAATGCTCAGAGAGGCGAAAGAGCATGCGAAATGGAGAGAGCGATCTCTTGATTTGCCATCCTAGCAAGGAGCAGGGACGGCCGGTCTCTCAACCGTTGGTTCTAGAGAAGGTACCCGTACTTGGGATATCATCCTCTTTGGTCGCTCTTCCGGTGAAGACGAGGATGAGCGCATAGCCACAAACGCCGATAGCCGCAGCACCGTAGCAGATGCTTGGCACAACGCCCTGAGCGTTACTGTTACGAAACTACGAGGTCGGATGAGAATGTTCGGATGATGACCTACTGGATGAGCACCTATGGAAAGCGAGAGAACAACTGTTATGTAATAGGCGGAATATGCAAATGGCGCTCATCCAGTAGGTTAACATCCGAATGTTCTCAGGGCAGAGAGCAGTGTTGTTCGCTCGAGTGTCATTCGCCGAGCAAGCGCGAAAACGCACGCGTGTGGCAAGACACTCGCGAATGAAAAGAGATAAACGGCTCGCACTAGCGTATAGGTTTGCATCTATCTCATTCACGAGTTGCGAGTAACTCGCCGTAACAACACTAGTAGTAAGTACTCGTTCCGCGCGTAGCGAATGCCAAGTTTAATTCGATTACGTAAGTTTGTGAATTTATTATATATTTTGTGTTTTATGAACGAAATAAACCATTCCAGTATTCGTGTTTCGAAGTCGACACTATAATTCTAAAAAAGTTGCTGGCAAATCCGGGTACTCCTCCCACAAAACTCGAGCGATTGCTACTTTCGCCAACTATTACTCTAGTACCATTTCAATAACGTGAAAACAACAAAAACCTGCATCACCAGCGAGAATACTGCGCGCTCCTGGTACCTGAACGATTTTTTCTTTTCCATTTTCAGGAAAAATAAGCCAACTTCCGAGTCGTCGTGCTCGCTGTTGACATTCCTCTCCTGATTTCGATCACTAGTTGAACGATCATCATCCCGATCGACAACCCAAGGAGCAACAGGTATGAAGCGGAATCTGCATGATCAAATGAGCCCTAAAACGCCCATAATTCCTCACAAACAAATGGTGGAATGCTGATCCGCGTCTCGTTGAGTATAATAAACGTCGGTTTGCGCGCGACCCAGCCGACTATTTCGGCGGGCAGTTCCTGGATTTCTTAATGGTAGTATTCTTTCACGCGTTAGGCACTTGTGGAGTTCCACGGAAGATTGTTTTTTTTCATTCATTCTATAATTTGTATTGCCCTAACCAGGGTTGGAGGTCGGGGATGGATGGTGGATAGTTCCTTTTCCGGTGAACTTCGCAAGTACCGAAACTCTACCTCGATAGTCACTTGCAGTTGGATCAATATATAATATATAATGGCATATAGAACGAGTGTGGCAAATTGCCAAGTTGCAAGAACTGCAACGTATTTCCAGCCGGTGAAGCAGAATGGGCTGCCGGCTGGACGAACTGCCTGGAAAGTGGACATGTTATCCACTCACTTTGTTGATGTTTCTGATGTTTCGTATGAAAAAAAACAGCGTTTTCATTCAACTGATCGGCAGATTATTAATTGAGAATGGAAAACTCGCATTTCTTCGAAAGAAGACACATGCGAAATAGGATTGGATGATTTGAGCAACGCAAGCGAAGTAAACGAACTGCAATTCTACGCTTACTGTAAGGTTAAGCAACGATGTTTCAAAGACTTGTCTAAAGTAAACTAACAATTGCAATCGTAATGCTAACAACACTGGATATGGCCGAATCAGCATATACGACTCGGTAGTAGAGTTGGACAAACGGCGAATAGACATTGATTATTACATCAGCAAACGTCGATAAGAACTGCAGAGAATCTTGCTGCGTTCGAAGTAAAATGCCTACTTGTAGTGAGAACAAATACTTGCGATACGCCGTCCCTCTAGTATCATTATCCACAATGACCAAGGCGCAAACGAGAACATTGAACACAGTTAGCAGCGTTCCTGAACATAATCGTGATACTACAACAACAACAACAACAACAACAACAACAACAACAACAACAACAACAACAACAACAACACCACCACCAAAAACAACAACAACAAATATGATAATACCGCATGGGTGATGATAGAGTACGATCGCGTCTTGAAAGTCGCGACTCAGCTCCGTTGAATTCATTCGAACCAAGTTGGTGTGCTATTTTCCACCTGTTGTTTCGTAAATCAGCTCTGTGAAGCGGATCTCTCACTTTCTTCATTCAGGTGCAAATTCTAGTTATGAAAAAAAGAAGCAACCGAAAATTCTTCAATTTTCGAGTCGCTGATTGTTGGATGCAATTTGATGCAAAATAACTCATGTTCACAATCATTTATTCATCTATTATCTTATCTTGATAGTTCTCGAGTACAGTATCAGCCCATTTGTATTACCGACTATTCAAAGAAAAAAGACATGATTGGACTCGAGATGAAAGATGTTCAAAATTATCGAGTTATTCGTGGAAAAGAGGTTCGATCGGGGGTTGTAATCTCTAAGACTCAGTTGAGGTAGAAAAGAGCGCAGATACCCGAAATGCAATACATGAGATCCTAAGCCTACAGCCTTCTCGTAAAATTAGGGCAGCAATGCTTTCTAGTCTTCAGCTGCAGTTTTCAGTCGCTTCTCGCTCGGGCTACTACTTGAGTCGCGGTCACTCGGTCGCTTGGGTGGGGAGCTTGAGAGCGAGACAGGAACGCCGGAAGGCGTGGGACCCGGCGAGCCCGCGTAGCTCCTCTCGTGCTCCAGCTGCTCACGGGCCGCCCTGAAGATGGGGTCGATCGGGCGGGAGGAAAAGTCGACCTGCAATGATCATTTTTTTGACATCGCTGCACTCCTCTTCGAGGATCATTTGCCAAAGTTTACTCACCTGCAGCCCTTTCGCATCTATCGTCGACACGGGCGTTCCCTTGTGCTGCAGGGATGCCTTGGCTTTGCCGATGCACGAGTTAAGATAGGAGACCATCAGGGTAGGGGAAAGCTGTAAGTGGGCAGGTTGGTTATCGATGTTATTTTTGGCTTTTGAAGGGAACCTCCTACGTTTGTGGAGCGAACGCACTACACGAGACCAGGTCTGTGCAACAATTGCTCGGTCTCTCATTTTCACGCGCTATCTCACTTTCAGCGAGAGAGCACTGCGAAGTGAGAGACTGAGAAATTTTAGGGGGAAAAAACAAGACTCACGGAAGAGTCTGAACCGTGCTGCTCGTTTGGCTTCGCGTCGACCGGTTGGACAACTTCCGAGCTAGAAAAAACACGATTTCCAATTTGTAACTCCCGCTCTCGCCGAATCAGCCCACCTCCTGCGCGCGTGCGTCAGTGCGCACTGGCCCTCGTTCATCGTCGCTGCCCTCCGGCGCATCTCTGCCGCTTCCTAAAATTAAAGGAAGTTCACTGGAAGAGTGTCTAGCCACCACCCATCACCGACCACCAACCCTGCTTTAGTTAGTAGGGAATGAGTGAAACATATCCATTCTTCCGGAAACTTCACAAGTGCCAAATTAGAATCCAAATAAGAATCGTTTGAATCAATACACAAATACTGTGCCTTCTTGCTGTTGTATTACGGGATGGATCTTTCGCGAGCCCATGACAATTCACATGGCACCCCAACTCGAAGAATTGCTATTGCGGTGTGATCGAAAGCGTCATAGACTACACTGGACTACACGCGCTCGCGATAGAAAAGTCTGGAAGAATTGTGATCCACGCGGCCTCGACCGTTGAAGCCGGATCTACTAAGAAACTAAGTAACTAAGTCATAGGCTAGCAACACGTTGCAATACCTTCATGAAGGTGCTGCTGAACTTGCGCTCGCTGTGGCAGATGATCGGATTGGTGGCGGTGGACGGCCGAGCTGCAGCAGCTGCAGCCGAGGTCGACGCGGCACTTGCTGCAGCAGCAGCCGACGACTGGGATGAGCAGGAAGAGCCTGGCGGAGACACGAAGCAGGCTGGAAGCGTTTTTTTGAAATTGTCAAATTAGTAAACAGCTTCTCGTAACTCACAAGGCTTCTGCGCAGTTGGGTGCGCGATGCGAACTTCCTGCTGCGCCTGTTCTCGCTCGTCGTTCGGAGCGGAAACGAACGCCTGCAATGCGTGAATGTCGTGCATCTGCTAAGTCTCCAAATCAGTGGCTGATTCACTCTGTCTAACAGTGACATATTTTGGCACCTGTGTTGGCGGCAAAACGAGCGGTTGTTGAGGTTGCAAAAGCGGCCGCTGAACGCGAGGAGCCGGTGTGAGCCTCGGGGGCTCGGGGTCCACCGGAATGGATCCGGCTGGTGGTCGGTGAGAGGTGGACGCATCATCCGCCGCCAGCACGTGGTTTTGCTGTGATAAAAGACCAGTTACCGGTCGGTCGCAATAACTATCAGCAGGACGCCCATTTCGCAACACTATTTTGAGCAAGAGGTACCCCGTGAATAAACATCGGAATCGAATATTTTTCCGTTACAATGAGTCAAGAGATTCGATGTCTAATGTACCTGGATTGTCTGCAGCGCTTGTGCTTGCAGCGCGGCTTGCAAGTGCTGCAGCTGGTGCACGTTGATTGCCGAAGCGGAAGTTGCAGCAGGCTGCTGCAGCTGCAGCTGCGACAGACGCGCGGCGCGCGAGTGCTGCACGCCGTAGTTGAAGAAGAACCTGCAAACTGCGATTGTCTGTAGTGTTTGAACCATAGATATTCCCTATTTTACTTCTCCTCTTATAATTACCACAGAAAAATGCGATGACTAACACACTAGTTATCCCCGATGTGGTCATAATACGCTGAAAGATCACTGGCTATTTTTTGTGCGATCATATGTGTAAGACGCGCATCATACTACAGTTTTGCCAGCTCGTTTGTTTTGCTTTCCCAGAAATGACGAATGAAGCCTTCAATACTTAGCATCGTCGAATCCAGATAAAGGATCAATTATCCTAGAAAACAGATAGATTTGGCAAAATCGCTTATCAGGTGATCAAAATAACGGATGCTCACTCGATTTGTAGAGTGTGACCTCTCATCCTCTCTCAAAACATTGATCACTTGTGCAACCCCCAACAACAATCACCCCACAACGATTCTGCGCGCATTGCAATTGCTACTCAGCCGCATACAAGAAACATTACGCATTTCTGACACCAAACAGCAGTTTTCATGCAACTCGCAACCAATCCTCATTGAATAATGGCCTCTGGGAGAGATACTGCTCTGCCCATTTTGATTTGTGGACTGCCTGCACTGCAAATCGCACGTTCGCGCCACTCAAATGCACCGGGATATCCAGAGAACTACATGAATCTTGATCTAGATGTTCGTTCGACGATTTGTCCCCATGCTTTGAGATTGTCAAGCGTCTAACTGTCACACTCCTGGTGCTTCGTTCCTCGAACAGATGTAATCTTCGCGACACCTGACATCAACTACAACTCCGACTAAATCGAACACGATTGTTGTTCGGACTGGTACAGTACCGTCCAATGGTTCGGGTAGAGCAACGCAGAAGGTAACAATCTCCTTTATCGGCAAGTGCTCATTGGAAGAAAGGAACAACTTATATACTAGTCTAACGGAGGACTAAATGGCGATTGGGAAGAACGTTGAGGATACTTTAGCGGAGGAAGGAAGAAGGGGATGAGGGTACTTATCGTGC
>LS520527.1:852942-864043 GCA_900490845.1 Pristionchus japonicus
GTAACAATCTCCTTTATCGGCAAGTGCTCATTGGAAGAAAGGAACAACTTATATACTAGTCTAACGGAGGACTAAATGGCGATTGGGAAGAACGTTGAGGATACTTTAGCGGAGGAAGGAAGAAGGGGATGAGGGTACTTATCGTGCGGAAGAAGGGAAAACGGAAGGTTACAAGATATCGATCGGCACATCGGCACAATTGTTCTGCACATTTCCCAGAATAGATCCAGCATTCCCTCACTAATCGACCAGACAGCAAACTGCACGAGAGCCGCGAATAAATGTTCCTTGGTTGATCGCTAAAACTACAAGTCGTCGGTTTTTTTCATTCTAAAAATCGACCAGAAATCTTCCTATAATCTGTGAAATCCTTCTTATCGGCTGATTTCCATCGAAGACCTACTTCAATATGCTAGGGAAATCCTCCCAATCTCTCAGTGATCTCGAGCACATATGGGATTCCTTTGAGAGCTGATTAAGGATAAACCACCCAGCAATAACCAATAAACAGCGCTCGGCAAGCAAGAATAACAATTGGGTGCTGCCGTTCCAATACAAAATGTGTGACAGATTTCACAACCACGCTGCTGATCAGTGTTCAGGCGCCAGTAAGCAAACATCAAAAGCCTAGATTACTCAGTTTTTCCAGCGATCATTCCGCTATCATTGAAGAAATATCACATGTGCGAGAATAGCTCACTAGTGTTCTAAATATGGGTCGTTATCTTTTTCAATCTGCTAAAGCTCTTGAATGTTATAGCTACAGGAATGAGCTAAACCTATTGATCGAGAGAACGAGTGGAACATGAAGATACGGCATCCCCGCTCTCCAAATATTGATCAGCGAGTACTCACCGCATTGTAAAAGAGATTGAGTTCGAAATGCATGAGCGTAATCTGCCCACCCACGTGAACAACGTCCAGCGAGGACAAAGCGAACAGACGTCACACCAATTCGGAATTGAGAAATGAGTGCTCACCTTAGAGTGGCCATGTCGTTGAGCGGGAGGTCAAGCCCGCTCGGAAGCTGTGAGGGCGAGACGTCCAGGTTTACGCTCTGTAAGCGAATTTGGGAACTTCCTTGTTTTTGGGCTGGGCTACGACCGCTCTGAGTGAGAGAGAGAATAAAAGATGGTAGGGATAGAAAAAATGGGTCAAAACACAGAAGTGTCCGCGTTTGCACCTGCACTAGAGCTCGTGAGTTAAATCCTTTGCACTAGGCAGAAGCAACACCGTTTTCGAAAACTCCGTCAATTGTTTTATAATCGATACAAAGGCAGTACCTCTAACTTCACTTGATTGAATGAGGGTGCGTGCATAGTTGCGCTCGTCCAGATCATTCACGTAAAACCTGCAAGAGTAACCAAATGCACCACGAACTCAGCAGGCAGTGTTGGAATAGTGACAGGTTGCTTGCAACAATGCACTATAAAATCACGAGATACAAAGTTAGTGGCGACACGACGTGGTAGGTAGCAGAGGAATGTCCAGCTTGAGAGAAATTGCACGAGCAAGAACAATACAGTGGCAAGCAATACATTTGCTAGGAGCGTATTCCGCCCCAACAAGCAAGGATCTTGCATCCAGCTGTGCTCTATTTTTCGCCTTGCAGCAACAACAGTGAGGCAACGCCCATATTGCTCTCACCGTCTCTCCTCTCCTCCACTCCTCTCCCTCTTCCAGTGATCCCTGCTCTCAGGCTCTCCTCTCTCCTCCTCTCCAGCTGATCTCTTCTGTCTCTCTCCCTCCTTCTTTGAGCTCTCTTCTGTCTCCCTCTCTCCACTTCTCCTCTCCCCCTCTCTCTTTCCTCCCTCCTCTCCCTCCCTCTTTCCTCCACTCTTCTGTCTCTCTCTCCTCCTCCCCCTCTTTTTCTCCCTCTCATTCACCCCTACTCCTCTCTCTCCCTCCCTCTCCAACTGATCTCTGTCCGTTCCGAGCGCTGCGACGACAGAAATACACATTGTTTACCCGGCGAGGCAGTGACAGAAAGCGAGAGAGAGGGCCAAGGGGGGGGGGGAAGGGGTGAACGAGAGATCCGAGGGAATGCTCACTTTCGTGCAAAATACTGCACGTACGCAGCATAGAATGGTAACCACAAAGCTCAATGTACATTGAGCTGTACTGAGAGAGAGAGAAGGAAATAAGGTTGCTTAAAAATCTCCCGAGAAGCAACTCCGAGAAAAGCAGAAAACACAACCGCCTGGTTTTGTCTCCTGTTGCGCTGTCACTACTCGTTCATAACAGAAAGCACAATAATGGGTGCGACATCGGAGGCAGAACAGGCTACCTGAGCAATAGAACGAATGATTCTGTTTTGAGCAGAATATCGAGAATCCTCCAGGTCTAGAAAGTAGCGAGCAGTAGAAAACAATTGTGCAACTTGCCTACTAATTACCCGATATCGCACATTGCTCGGCAAGCGGTTAAAGACTCGAAATCGTTCACTACGAAAGCAGGTTTTGCGATGATTAACACATGTGAGGGGCTCAGCATTGGTTTTTAGCATATAAGCACCACAGATTACTAGAAGCTCACAGTTCTCGCTCTCCCATGCGTCGCAACCTAGTAAGGCGTGAGACTGTGCGAGAAGGAGAGAATCCAATGCGAACAGTGAGAAATGCGCGCTGATCTCTGTGCGAAAGTGAGCTTTGGAGCTCGTAATGAGAACGGCATTGCGAGGGGAACGAAAGCTTTCTGCGTCAAGGATCGATGTGGAACTCCGCGCCTCAGTTCGCTCCGATTGAAAGAATGTTGAAAAAGGAACATTATTGCTTTTGAGAATCAAATAACCACAACAGAATCGGCAGTGGAAGAAGTTCTTTCTCTCGAATCACTGAAATATTCTCGCAAAACTCGTATCTTTTTCACTCTCTGCCGAATATGTTCTCATGAATAATAACGCCCTTTCAACTGAATGTAATCTGATTATCAGCTGGCTTTCTCATAATTTTATACGAAATTCGGCATTTCTTCACACAAGTTCCGATGTCGGCTCTTATACTCCTTCTTCTACTTTTCGTCACAGCTTGCACTTACGGAGAGGTATTGCCTGATGCGATCTACCTTTTCGACTGTTTTATTACTCAGGTCACTGAACGAAACGTGCGTGGAACGGTAAAGTGGTTGCGAATGAAGGTCACGGTTACATCACTCGCGACGACACGGGAGACGTGGGCTGCTGTCGCACATTATAGAGGGGAAAATTCAGTACTAATTTCGACAGAAATTCACGCTAAAACGCATTCAATAGCAGGACATTATCGTATACACTTGCTCAATCCGATGTTGCGCTCATTATCAAAAATGCACAATAATGAGCGCAACATCGGGGCAGAACTGGCTACGTGAGTTATAGAACAAACAGTGGGAGAAGTTATGTTTTTTTGAGAAACAGAGCGGATCCCAGTGGAATACAATGAGCGTGGAAATCTCGCGTTGAAAGCAGAAAACAATTCCGTAATTTGCCTACTCATTGCCAGGTATCGTACATTGCACGGCAAGCAATTGATTGCGAATTAGCCAGTCGAGATGGTGCAGTGCCAAGCCAAGCAACGCATGAGTGAAGTGCTTAGCGTTGCAGTGCAGCAACATCACCGATTTGTCGCACTCCTTGAATTTCATCAAAATAGGTACATACAATGTCTGAAGTAAGAATGCTAGATGAGTGAGTGTTGGATTCTCAGAGAGACGATTGCAGGCATCATAGATTACCAGATGCTCACTGTCGTCGCCCATGTGTTCGCAGGACGGTTGGGCGAGATAGTGTGCAGGAAAGAGAGAGAGAGCAAGGCGCGAATAGAAATGCGCATTGATCTCTAGGCGAAAGTGAGCTTTGGAGGCGGAGTTTGTAATGAGAAGGGCATGGCGAGGAGAACATCAGCTATCTGCGTCACGAATAGAGGTGGAACTTCAGGCCTCGACTAGCCCTGCTCGAAATTGGAAGTGTGGAGCACTATGATTGCTCTCTAGAATGCAAAAGTCATGGCAGAATCGGAAGTGAAAAGAAACGAATTCGTACAGAGAACAATGCAAGATTGTCGAAAATCTCGCATACAGTAGTGCCAAATCCATTCCCTTGAATAATAACTCCCTTTCAACGGAATGCAATCCTATTATCTGTTGGCTTCCTCGTATTTTTTTATCCGGCATTCGGCATTTCTTCTCACAATTTCCGATGTCGGCTCGTATGCTCCTTCTTTTTCTTTTCGTTATGACCTGCGTTTATGGAGAGGTATTGTGAGATGGAATCTACTTTTTTTCGATTGTTTGACAACTCAGGTAACAGAGACTGGCGTGCTCGGCACGGTGAAGTGGTTCAAGGCGGATGAAGGATACGGTTACATCACTCGTGACGATAACGGGCAGGTGGGCTGTTGCCTTGGTTGAGGGCATTACATCCAGCCTACACACTCATTCTCTCACCTGGGCAGAGAGCGGTGGAGTGAGATGGAAGCTGGTCGGGCGAACTGAAGTAGTGCTTGATGGAGGGCTACGCGAATTGCGAATGCAATTCACCTTGCGACTGTAGTAGACACACTCACTCGTTGCTCTAGTCGTCGCTTCAGTCGGTGGAAGAAAGAGTAGTTGTTACTTTCGAAACTCAGGACATAATCGAATACGCTGCCTCTATCGTGTGCTCCTTGGTTAATACGAATTGCAAGCATAAGGTATTTCAGCAAGCTCAGCTCATTGGAGTCTTTTGTCCGTTTTCGTTACTCATTCAACCGTGCTCATTTTGAGACTCTCGCCCGTTAGAAAGGCGAGAAAGTGTGTGAAATGAAGAGACGATTTCCCGTATTTTCGTTCATGTCAGGTGGTTTTCGACGTTGATGTGAGCGAGAAGCTGACGCAAGCGGTGAATGTGCGAAAAATCAGAAATCCCGTGCCTATCATGGCTGAGATTGTAAGTGGCAATGCTTTGAATGCTATGATACGGGGCAAGTGATGAAAAACGTCGCTTGTTTCACACACTTACTCACCGGTTAGAGTGGCGAGATATTGTGTGAAATGAAGATACTATTAACAGCATTTTGCACTCTACTCAGGATCTCGAGCTGGAAGAACTGCTGGACAACCTCGATGACGTTCTTATAACTGTCCTTTCATCTATCCTAGGATGATTCACAGTTCCCCTTTCTTCCTCCTGTCCTGTCTCTCATCAATCGCTTTCTTTCAAGGAATTAATCTACACACCTTCTATATCTGCTATAGCTGTGGCCCTTTCCAAGATCACAATTCTTCCGTACACGAGGTTTAGAGCCTATGAATCGGCTAGCATAGGCTTCCAAACTTCACTGTCGTATTCTACTTGCTCTCGTATTGTGTAATACTACTGCTGGATAAAAAATTTCCCAACTGCTGACCGGGCAGAGCCGTATTGCTTTGTTGTGCTTCACACACTCTGGCTCAGCAGATCATCAGCGACTGTGCTGCAGAGCTTCAGAAAGAGCTGTATCAATTTGTTTATAAGAACTTTTCCGACATTTAGTTTCCATACGGAGCAGAATTGTTATACAGGAGTTCATAACCCTCGATGTTTTTTTAAACATTATTTTTCGTATTCTATTGCTAAACGTTTTGCAATGTAATAACTGCAACATTAGAGTTTTTTTAAAGCGCAGGCTTGGTGGTATTGGGGAGGGACGGAGGCAAGCACACTTCCGGGGAACTATACAACCTTCGTTTGATCGTGTCAGGTGGTGTCAAAGCACAAGCGGAGAGCGTAAGAAGCGCTTGCAAATATGAGCACTGGAGAGTTGGGAATGAGAAGGGCATGGCAAGGAGAACACGTGATCTTTCCACGTCATAGATCGATGTGGAACTTCATGCCTCGGTTCGCGCTGATCGAAAGAGAAGGAGCACATTGATTGCGTTCGAGAATCTAACAATCAGGCTGAATCGGGAGTGAAAGATTTGAATTCATTTTCTGGGATCACCGAAATATGATCGTGAATCTCGTTTCGTCCACACATTCTCTTCACTGATCCGATTTTCTGAATAATACCAACTTCTCGTCACGATGTAATCAGATCATCAGAATTTTTCATTCCATTTCATTGTCTTTCTTCCTGACAAGATCAATGCAGATGTTACCCTCGAATGTTTTTCACCTTACTTTTTGCCATCGCTGATTTCTATGGAACCAATGGGTAGGTATTGCAAATCGGATTGAATGGTTTTATTCGAATAGTTGATCAAGCCACCGAAAACAAACGGAGCGGTATAGTGGTTCAAGACGGATGAAGGATATGGCTAGCGGCGACACTGGAGATGTCTACATATTAGAGGGGAACATGCAGCACTAATTTCGATAGCAATTCATCTTACAGCGTTCAATATCGGGACATCATAGCATACACATCCACTAGCAAATGCGTATTCATATCACTGACACACTCTTCGACGTTAGCTTCGACTTCTTGCGGTACTTCAACAAGATTCCGTTGATGACAGACCGATACTCAGAGCGGGAATTGTATCGAATTTTAGAATTTCGAGAACAAATGTGCTCATCTCACCTGGTGGAGTAGTAGATGAACAACTTGATTGCGATAGCAAAGTGGATAAATAAGGAAGCGAAAAATCTCCATGCAAAAAATTGTTGTGCTGAAAGATCGAGTTGATTGGGGATCCTTTTAGTTCGATTACGCTGGACTTTCAGCAGTTGCAGGCATAGGATAATGCCGGGTGTCAGAAGCCAACCAGAAACGTCCACTAATGTGGTGTTAAAATCTCGGAAAAGTAGTTGGAAAAGTAGAAAAGTAGTGTTAATTTCTGGATGGAAAAGTAGTTGGAAAAGTAGCGAGATTTGAATTCCCGCAATTTTCGTTTTCATTCATTTCTCTTCTCCCAGTGAAGCAATCGACTTGAAAATCGATCTATTCAGTTGTGACGTCAAATCAAGTGTGTCGTTCAATAATTGTGGTCATTGGACCAGAGAGGATTGAATAGCGAAAAGCGCGGGAATTCAAATTCAAACACTTTTCCGTTTGCCTACTTTTTTTTCCAACTACTTTTCCATCCAGAAATTAACACTACTTTTCTACTTTTCCAACTACTTTTCCGAGATTTTAACACCACATAAGACAACGATAAAGAGTGATTTAATGATTCGATTCATTTGTGCCGACTCTGAACGCGTGTGTGACAGGCGTCGGGATTTGTTAGCGAACCATTCTTTGATCGTAGCGCGAACCAAATTATGGTGTACACTACGGAGCTTGTAACAATTATCAAGGTGCTAGATGCTGTGAGCCACATCGCACCAACCTCCGAGAACGGTGTCATTATTTCACAGATTACAGTGCTGAAAATGATTTATGTATTTTATTTTATTTATTTTTTGTAAGCCGAACTGACCGATGCTGATAAAAAGTGATCATAGTGTAACATAGAAATGAACACTGACTCAGGATTACCAGAGAAAGACACTGAAAGCTCTACTTATCCAGACCACAACTCATTGAACTCACGAAATGATAACTAGGCTTGTGGAGGCCTCGGTATTGAAATGGGAAAATAACCGAGATCATTCTGTCCAAGCCGATGCACAGAATACAAGTAATCCCAACCGCGATGCCCATTTCAGGCAAGAACTCAATAATAAAATTTGATGCTGCTCGATAATTTAATGGCACTTCTTGGATATCTGGCCCAGGCTATCGACATTCTATCCCTACCAGTCACATTTCCCTCAATGAATCAGAGCGGTTTTTCTGGGCCCGATATCAAAGAAGTTCCAATTTAATGATACCATGATAAGAGTGCAGAGACTACTGTCGATCTCCAAATAAACATTGAATAGAATAGGCATTTGTAAGAGATTTCCAATCTGCGCTTGTAATATCATTCGTAGCTGTGGGAAGAGCCAAACTTGGTGAAATATGTCTCCCACTGCGCAGACAGCTATGAGCACGCTGTATGTCGCACGCAATGTTCTGTACATGAGCTTGACAGCTTGAAAAGTTGGTAGTACACTCACCAGAACGATCAGCGAGTTGCATACTATGCCGAGAATCGCACAACTGCATGAGATTCCGAAGAAAACCCTTGCCAGGTTCCAGTGAAACGCGTCGATTTCGATCATTTGATAGTCGGACAAATATGAATGATCGCTTGCTACAAGAATGTGGCGATTAGTCGATTTCCGTATATGGATACGAATCTCACGATACGTAGTTTCGCGCATGAAAACATAAATTGTGTTCTGGTATTCTCTTTAGTTTTCACTGCCGTTGAGTAATTGATCTCTGTAATGACTAGACAAAGAAATACGGCGTAGAGTAAAAAACACTAACGAATTTTCATTTGTACACCTGGAAAAAAAATAATTGTCTATCGTGACTACAATACAATGATTATTCTAAGGCTAACAGTGAAAATGAATGAGAATATCAGAAAACAATTTCTCTTTCCATGAACAAAACTACGTATTTTTGTGAGTGAGCTCCATTTACGGAAATCGACGAATGCTCACCACGCTTTAGATACTCAGTTTTGACTACATTTGCCACCTCACCGAGGGTGTTGTAGAGTTTCAGAAAACAACGGCATGAAATTTTTAGAAGAGACTTTTTTTGTTACAGGTTCTGTTCCAGATTTCAGTTCACTTGCTTCGTTTATTGTGAATTATGGAAGATGGCGAAATAAACGCCCGGCACTTCTCCGATTGACCACAGATGCTGCTGGTGGAGTGGAGGGGTCTTCACGAATCTAATCCTCTCACTGAATGACGATCACAACAGAAACTTGTGCTGCTGCGAACGGGATAAGATACCTTGGTGGACAAGGACATTGCTGGAAGGTATCGCCTTTGATTGGGGGTCGACTGTTGATGCTATACGGAAAACACATTCGTAGCGGGCGAGTAAACAACCTGTCGCGCTACTACACAAGCCTTGGAGCAATTTGAGAGCACAGAAAGAACCGGCTTCTAGCAGGATTAGTCATTCAAGAATTCAATTTTAAAATTAAGCGCTTACAGAGCACTGAGATGAGACTTACACACATCTCGGTCATTCGCTGGCGTGATCACCTTGTTCACGGGGTTCATATTTACCCAACATTTGAGCCGAAGCACACCATGACTACACAACGTGGGCCATCGGTGGCACACAATTCGTTCTACTCTGAGAGAGGTTAGACGCGCAGAGATAGTTTCGCATCGTATATAAACTGCCATTCAATCCAACTGTGACTAAGTCTCGACACTATTAGCGTTCGCCTCTAACTTGTTTCGAACACTCGACATGGTCTCCATCCTCGTTACGGGCGCCAATCGTGGTATTGGGCTTGGTCTCGTTCGACAACTAGTGCAGGAGCCCACGACCTCAATAGTGATCGCAACTGCGAGGGATGTTGGCTCTGCCAAGGTTTGCTTTCATTTATAACGGAATGTTGGATACTAAGTTCTTACTCATGTGGTGTTAAAATCTCGGAAAAGTTGTTGGAAAAGTTGAAAATAGTGTTAATTTTGTGATGGAAAAGTTGTTGGAAAAGTTGCGAGATTTGAATTCCCGCCTTTTCCATTTTCGCTTATTTCCCACTTCCCAGTGAACCTATAGACTTAAAAATGGAAAAGTTGAGTGATGATGTGATGACAAGTGTTTCGACTAATTTGGTGTGAATTGGTCCTCGAAGAACTGAGATAACGAAAAGGCGGGAATTCAAATCTCGCAACTTTTCCAGCAACTTTTCCATTGAAAAATTAACACTACTTTCAACTTTTCCAACTACTTTTCCGAGATTTTAACGCCACATCAGTTTCCGCTGTGTCCATTGACAATAGTACAGGCCGCGTGTCCCTTCAGTTCAGAAGAAGATATCGAGTTGGACGAATTTTCAGCCAAGTAACGACAACTTTTAGGATCTCCTGGCGATCATCAGTCCGAAGCTGCATCTCGTACAATTGGAAATCACCAACGACGGGTCAATCGCCCGTGCAGTAGTTGCTGTGAGTGAGCACTGCATTCTTCTTCTCTAAATCAATTTCTGACTTCCCCTCTCCGCACAGTTCATTTTATTTCTATCAAGAATTTGCGGAGCTCACCAGAAGGGTATTTACATTCGCCAGGTAGCATCTATCGTGGGTGACGACGGACTGGACATTCTCGTGAACAACGCGGGAATATTGGTCGAGGCGCAGCTGGCAGATGCGGATCTCTCCAGGTCGTTCGTCCTGGAGCAATTGGAAGTGAACACTGTGGCTCCCTTGATGATGGCCAACGTGAGTGCGGGAATCGACTGTTTATGGGTGAAAGTATCCCCCACTCAAGGCACTTGCGTCCTGCGGGAGCCCACTGCTAGGCCACTGACTATATTGGAAGTTGATGGGCACAACGTTGACAATACATTCGCAGAAGTTCCGGCCTCTCCTCAAACAGGCCGCTGAAAAGAAGAGAACTGCACAAATCGCCAACATCTCCGCAACTTTGGGTTGGTCTTTTTTGTTGTTGAAATTTTCGATTTTGCTCGCCAACATTGCAGGCTCGCTGGAGATGGCCCCGCACATCACAACCCCCATGCCGACGGCAATCTATGCAATGAGCAAGGTCAGTGAGCCGTAGCTTTTCTCCATTATCAGTCGTTTTATCGCAATATCAGGCTGCGCTCAACATGCTCACACGCAAGCTGGCAGTTGAGTGGAAGAAGGACAAGATCCGAGCGACCTCCTTCTGTCCTGGTTGGGTCAAGACTGATCTGGGCACCGACGCGGCTATAATGACGGCAAGCAATCCAACTTGAAAGCTCAATTGAAAATTCGAAACAAGTGGGCGAGTCGGCTGCTTGTTGCTGCTCGGCTGACGCCGTAGCTTGTTTCAGTTTCCACCCACCCATCTCGCCCACCCCCCAGCCCTTCGGGCAATGATCGGAGAGTGAAACTCAATCAGTTCATTGCCTGCTTCGGCTGACGCCGTAGCTTGTTTCAGTTTCAGTTTCCGCACTGCCCCAGCGAGTGAGGGGGGAAGGAGAGGGATTAAGAAAAGGGATGTGTTCATAACAGATGTGCAATTACAGCTCGATGAGTCGACGGTGCCACTCGCGAAGCTGATTCTCTCACTCTCTGACAATCACAACGGAGGATTCTACAGCTTCGAAGGGG
>LS520527.1:866535-913671 GCA_900490845.1 Pristionchus japonicus
CCCCTTCGAAGCTGTAGAATCCTCCGTTGTGATTGTCAGAGAGTGAGAGAATCAGCTTCGCGAGTGGCACCGTCGACTCATCGAGCTGTAATTGCACATCTGTTATGAACACATCCCTTTTCTTAATCCCTCTCCTTCCCCCCTCACTCGCTGGGGCAGTGCGGAAACTGAAACTGAAACAAGCTACGGCGTCAGCCGAGGCAGGCAATGAACTGATTGAGTTTCACTCTCCGATGAACCTCGTCTCCCCTCATTTCCCTCCCTTTCTCTCCCTCTCCCTCTCATTCCTTGCGCAAGGATTCTCATCCTTCCGCAAGGATGGCCGGTCTCTCTCATCCTTGCGCAAGGAATGAGGTGATTTGCATCCAATTGAAAAGTGATCGCAAGGACTTGAATTGATCCTTGAATTGTCAACCCTACTTACAATTCCCACTGGGACCCTTTGAATCTTCTTCGGACCTCACAATTCCTACGGGGGCGTATGAGTGAGATCGACATTTCATATTTTCAATCAAGGTATAAAAAACATGAAAGTTGAAATATTGCTTAGATCAGGAAACTTGGTTGGGACTAGCTAAAAAAATCGGAATCTGGAATCTTGTATTGGACGACTAAGCGAGAGTAGAGCCCTAGTCATATCCTTGTTCGAGGAAGACCGGTCACTACAGTCCTTGTTCAAGATTTGACTCTCCCTCTCATCCTTGTCAAAGGATTAATGCGATTTGCATGTCTTTTTCGTTTGGAGAACACATCGCATTGCCTTTATTGAAAACATGAAATGTCGATCACACTCATGCGCCCCCGTAGGAATTGTGAGGTCCCAAGAAGATTCAAATTCTTGGGACCTTACAATTCTGTTGGGACCTTACAATTCTGATGGGACCACACAATTCCATCGAGGGTCTTTTATTTTTCTTGGGACCTTGCAATTCTGTTGGGACATCACAATTCTGATGGGACCTTACAATTCCTATGGGACCTCACAATTCTGATGGGACCTTACAATTCCTATGGGACCTCACAATCCCGACAGAGCCGTTTGTTCTACATGCGAGTGTGAATGGCGAGACCTTTTACTCGCGAGATCGTCGTTCGCCGTCTCTCATTCCACTCGAAACAGTTTGTTTGTCATTTTTCGAAAGTGCGTGAACTAGGGGATGCTTCATTGGGCAACGTAGAGTTCGTGTACTCGATGCACTCTCATTACGGATATCTGTTCACAGAGGGAACATCGACATGGTGGAGGAGTATTCATGGGAACGCCCATTTTGAAGCATGGGCAGGTACCATAGAAGAATTGGCAATATATCCAGAGAGGAGTAGCTACAAAATCCGAGCGGCGTCCTTCTGGGCGAAGAGAAGACAATACGGATGCAGAGATGATGACGATGAGTTGGCAATCGAGCGGCAAAAGAAGACACAACGCTGCGATGAGAGTTGTTGCAGTAGCTTCACTAGAGATGACCAATCAGCAACAACATAGCAAACTGTGACTGCCACTGCGCACACAACGACACTCATGAATTATTTGCACACGCACAATCCACAAACACTCGTTAAAAACATTTTTCTTCTTGGTTCTTCTGCGGGATGTTCATTGCGTGAAGTCAAGCAAGCGTCTCATACTTCAACCGACTCTAACTTGAACCGTTTCACCATATTTTACGATCTGTTTGAGCAATAATGAACAATGATTTGATGTAGAGATAGCAACATCAACTGGTGAATAATGAAATTGTAAAAAAGTGATAAATCATATCGATGATTTTCTAGGATGGAATAGGGAGAATGCTAGCTAATGTAAGATTATGATACTATACAAAGAGATGAGTTCCAGAGAGTAGCCCCAATGCTATTCCCTAGATACTCGAGGAGAAGAGTACTAGGATTGACCCTAATGTCAGTACTAGTACTTTTGTCTGTCAGTAAGATGTTGCCAAGACAGCGGAGAAAGGATAACAGTTCATTCCATGGTTCAGTGTCTCCTCAGCTATTCGCTAACAGAACTCGACAAGGAGAGTGCTGCGCGGGGAATCAAACTAGGAATGTCAGAATTAAGAATGGCTCTCCTCATTTCACACACTCTCTCACCTGCCTGATCGGTTAGAGTGTGGAAAATAAGGAGAGTCATTCTTAATTCTGACATTCCAAATTCAAACAGTACCCTGCTCGACGATTTTCCCGTGATCGACGACGACAATCTTGTCCGCGCCGACTATCGTGGCCAGTCGATGCGCGATCACGACGCACGTCCTTCCCGCGCGTCTTGCACTATCTGCCACGACTATTTTATCCCCCGACCTGAGCAGCCTCAACATCTGCATAACCAGCCCCCAGTAACCGTGCGTTTTGGCTGCCCAGTGGGCGCTGCAACGTCTTTGACTACGGAGATTCCTTCTTGGGACAGATTGTGCTCAGAGACAGAATGGGCAGATAAATGGCACCTTCTCGCTCTCCATGTCGAGCGCGGACGTAGCCTCATCGAGGAGCAGGATTCGCGGGTTTCTGGAGAGAGAACACCGATCAATCAGCGCCGTCGTTTTTGAATTTCACCTGACCAGCGCTCTCGCAATGGCGACGCGCTGCTTCTGTCCACCCGACAGTTGCGCGCCCTTCTCGCCCACGCGCGTCTCGTAACCCTGCGATGATCGACGTTTGGTGAGATGACGACGATGCCCAATCGCCCTCCTTCATTGTTCTGTGCCAGAGAAGGCAGCATACGTGCTCTCGCTTTACAAGAGCCGCACAGCAAAAAACGATTGAGGAGCGAGATTCCCTCTCATGTTGCAACATTTCGCTTAGTTGGAACAGTGATCCTGTTCATCCCTCTCCGGAAGATAGGTTGAAGAGCGTTGCGTGCTCGCCGCACACTCGGCTCACCTCGGGCATTGCGGTGATGAAGTTGTGGGCGTTGGCCATCTTGGCCGCGACGATGACCTCCTCTGCCGAGGCGTCCACGCCGTACGCGATGTTCTCACTGCACGAGGAGAAAGTCAGTTGTCGATTTGCGATGATGGCCTACCGTATGCTCATGTCGAACAGGATCGGTTCCTGATTGACGATGGCCATTTGGCGTCGGACATCGCGCAGATTTCGCCGGTTGAGAGGAATTCCGTCGATGAACTGTATGATAAAATTGAGAAGTACCAAGTCAGTTTAAGTGTTTAGAGAGAGATTAGAGAACCTTTCGTTTTCTCAAACCACTCAAGGTTGAAGAACAGTACAGAAGTAGATACAGTTAGTATAACTCTCACCAGCTGTCCGCAGGTTGGCTCGTAGAATCTCTCGAGCAGCGACACGACCGTGCTCTTCCCGCAGCCGGATGGACCGACGAGCGCCACGGTCTGCCCAGGTTCGATGCGAAGATCGAGACCGTCGAGCACCTTCAATGGATGGATCGAACATTAGGAAGACACTTCTTTAGTTCGCCGGACCAACCTCCCCTCCCTCAGACACCGCCTTTGCCTCTTTGATGGGGCAGCGAGCGGTGGAACGCTAGGGAGGTTGGTCCGGGGAGTAGTGCCCCGAAGGCAACCGCAAAGACTCTGTGCCAGTCACCGATGCTCACCTTTATTCCCTTCCTTTGCGCGTACTCAAAGTGAATGTCCTTCAAAGTGATGTCTCCACTCAGTTGCTGCAAAGCGTGCGCATTTGCATAACGGACTCCAACACAACTTACTCCCTTCGCTCCACCTTCGTCGCTGATTCCATCAATGTCCGTCTGCGTCCCCATCACGTTGAAAATGCGCCCTAAAACCGAGACCATCAATCGATCGTCGTGGTGCCTTCTTGGTACAGCTCCAAACTAGGGTTGGCTAAACGGCATAACGGCGCCGAAATGGAGGGGAGGTTTGATAAGGCGGCGAATTGTCCATTCCTGTTTCATTTCGGCGCACTTATTCCGTATTCGTTTAGCCAATCCTACTCCAATGCCTGTTATGCCTCACCCGCAGCGAATGTTGCACTGGCGTATTCCGGAAAGTAGGACGAAGCCAATCCGGCCGAGCCAGCAGTGAACGATATTGCAAAGAACACCCTGAATAGGGCTTGTTTCTCAACTGATATTCCGCAATGTTCACACTTGTTCAAACTATCACTTATTCCCTTCGAAATTTTTCTTCTATTTTTTTTTCTTCCAGGCCTCCATACCTTCCTCTACTATATTCCGAGCCCATCGCTGACCATAGCGTTCTGAACCCCATTATTTTCTCCAGACAAGGGTGAACAATATGATTATCTTTTTGAATTTTCGCGCAAAACCATAATCAAACAGCAAATTGATCTCGGAATTTAAGGAATTTGTGAAACGTAACGCGATTCTCCTGATCGCGTTTGCTACAAAATGAGAATCGAGATGCGTTTCAAAACTCCTTTAGAATCCTGAGTTTGCAGTTCCGTTTGGTCAACCCTCACCCTTGCTTGTCGGGATGGAACGCTGTGTCGCGTCTCCCCCGTTCACTCACTTGAGGACGTGCATTGGGGTGACGTACTCGTTGACGAAGAGCCAATCGCCGAATCGGAAGGCGGCCGCGTACAGGAAGTACGTGATGGATGAGGAGAAGCCGTATGAGACACCCTGAACACGCCTCTTACTAGGCAAGGGACAAAGAAACGCTTGTGCGACCTGGTACCCTCGGGAAGGGATGCTCAGAAGCGTTTCCAAAAGTTGTTAAAGCCTACTCTTCCAAATAGCTGGTATCTTCTCAGATTCAGTCATATTTTGAATGAGCTCTGTGATTCCTTAATACCTGCATCAGGGCCTTCCTAGTCGCAGTCTTGAGAGGTCCGTCGAGATGCGAGTTGAACCTCAACACAAGGTATTCGGTAAGAGTCTGCAAAGATCCCTTCTACCTCTGGACGACATTGTGCTCGAGGGTAAGTGCATGCACAGTTCTCAAATTTTCCATTGCCTCAGTTGCAATCTGAAAGATCTAATGTTGAGAGGGTGCTGAAAGAGCTACTAGAGCAATCAGCCAAGTCAACACGCAGGGCGTTACCTTTCCGGCCGTCTCGAGATCCCTATTGTCGCCGCGGACTCTGGTCGTGATGTACTTGATTTGTACGGCTTGCCCGACTGCTGCGAGCGGGAATATGGCGATCTAAATTATGGAATGGAACTTAATATTGATATGTTTATGCATATTTGTGACGATGCTGACATCACCCCTCTAATCGTGCCTTCCCTGAACACGGGTTCCTGTCTGGTCGTACGGGCTATATTGTACTCTGCCTGTTGCGCCTACTCACCAGCAGAAGGGCCATCTGCCATGAGTAGTAGAACGCGATGATCAGTCCGAAGCCGATGCCTGTTACTGCTCCGCACACTTGGCCCAGACTGAAGTCGAGCGCCTGAAAAAATGTTCATGGCGCAACGCACGCCTTCTAGCACTCTACGATCGCACGTACTGAAGAAAAGGTCTAAACATCGTGAAGCTCTCACCGCTCTGACCGTCGGTGCATCGGACGCCAGTCGGTTGCACAGCTTGCCGGGAGCGTGCTTGGGATCGTCCATGTACGAGATCTCAAGGAATTCCCCTGCTTTATACCGTCAAACACTGGCAAGCGGCGGAGCACTACTCGGATGCGATTGGATCAATGACGACAATGATTCCAATCACTTTCAAAGCGATTTTCGAAGGCCTAGTGCACGGCAGAGACTATATCTATTCACATTAGCCTGTACCTGCATGGATAAGAGGTTCCTGAAAACAGCCAGCCGCAGTCTCATCGTGAGCCGTTCTGAGGTCAGACCGAAGAAGAATGTCTGGTAAGGGGAGAGTGCGTCGCCAATCGATCTCTTCCACTCACCGACGTCATCGTGGTCGCCGCATTCAGCACTCCCAGAGCGAGAAATAGCAGGGCGTACAGGTGCCCTTCCGAAACCATCCTTTCCACGTCCGTATCGAGCAAGGAAAACACCTGAGAGTGAGCCCATTCAATTTATTTGATTTCCTGCTCGAAAGCCGAGATAATACAATAAGCTGCCCTGACTCACATTCATGATTTCAGTGAGGAAGAGCGAGAAGATGGGGAAGATGACTCCCTGTATGCCAGAAGCGAGAAAAGCCATTGCGATGAAACCCCATTCTGGAAAATATTTTACATGTGCCGTTTTTTATAGTACTTCGAAAAGCCGTTACTATTGCGCATGTAAGGAGATGACAATCATCCGACCTTTTTTTCGGCGACATTGAATTTTGTCCTCAGAGTATGAGCGCAAAAATGATAGAGAAGACAGGAGACTCGATTCCAGTGGAATTAATTCATCCAGATTTGGTACCTGGTTTAGCGTACTGGAGAATGCCGAAGAGTGATATTCGCCGGATTTCGTCTGCTTTGGGTTCTGAATTGTGAGATTTCTATCTGATTTACAAAAAATTTTTTGAGTGCATGGAACAGGTCGACGTCTGTGTAAGATATTTACAATTGCTTGCTTTTGACTAATTCTTTTTTTCCTCTCATGCCTACTCGTCTTCTCTCGCTCCACCGCAATCTCTTCTCGTGGCAACAAGCCGTTCCGATGTCGTTGATCTGAGGCATCCACACCCTCTTCAGCGCGCACTGAGGCTGACTCCACTGAAGCGGAGTTCGTCTAAGCAAAGATCAAAGATCACTTATCGCACCCTCGATAGTCGTTGATACTTGCGCATTGACGAGCGCATGGCCGTGTGCCTTGAGCAATGCATCGTGTCGGCCCTGCTCAACCACCTGAGAGAGAAATCACAGTGTGTGTGTGTGTGTTCTCTGAATTTTGCAAATGTTAGCAGGATACCTCAATTCTGTTTTTTTCGATAAGCGTGAGATAAAACATGACGATGTCGACACTGACCACTCCGTCCTTGAACACGAGGATGCAGTCGGCGTTTTTGATGGTCGACAGACGATGAGCGACGATGAACGTCGTGCGACCACGAGAGGCCTCAAGGATTCGAGGTCGTGAAGGAATACACATGCTCATTCTGTTTCCGCCACCTCCAATCGACGTCGCACTTACATTTTCAAGTGCCTGCTGCACCGCCCTCTCGGAGTGCGCATCCAGAGCAGACGTCGCCTCGTCCAGAAGCAGGATCTTCGGGTTCCTATCAAAGGCAATGTGTGAGGCTGTGGGGCAAAGAGTGTGTAAGCATTCACCAGCGCCCGTTCCTCCCTCGTCCCACGACTCACCGCACCAGGGCTCTCGCGATGGCGATGCGCTGCTTCTGCCCGCCCGACAGCTGCGTGCCACGCGTGCCCACCAGCGTCCGCACTCCCTGCAGTCGGCAGGCTCAGATACTACAATCCCACGCATGGAAAGGTTGAAACATTTCTTTAATTTGTCCGAATTCTCTATTGTTGAGTAATTGTAACTTGCAGATCTTAATGGATGGCACAAATCTTCGTGATATGAACATTGAATACTTTTTGTGGCCAACAAGTTATTCATGTGTGCAATCTAGCGCAGCACAACTCCACTATCAATGTCACTGTGCTGCAACTACTAGTTTACAACCGGACCTCGGGAAGAGCTTGAACGAAATCGGCTTTCTTGAGGGCATCGCACATTTCGTCCTCGGTAACGTCAGGATTGCCGAATTTGATGTTTTCCTCGATGGTTGTGTCGAAGAGGGTCGGTTCCTGAGATAGGCGTGGTCAGGGAACACGAGAACTGAATGAACCTGCGACACAACTCCGATGGTCTTTCTCAAGTATTCAATGTTCAGATCGCGAAGATCTGTGCCATCCAGTAAGATCTGCAAGTTACAAATACTTTCGAACTAACTATTGAGATTTCGGACAAACTAAAAAAGTTTCGACCTTTCCTTGTGTTGGATCGTAGTATCTGAGCATAAGTGAGATGGAGGTGCTCTTTCCACAGCCTGAAGAGCCGACGAGTGCAACTGTCTGCCCGGGCGAGCACTCCAGAAAAATTCCCTTTAGTTTTGTCATATTTGATGTGCGGATCTTGAAACTTGTTTAATGGAGCGCGTTCGCTTAGAACTAACACCAATCATAGAAAATTGAAGAAGTATCTGAAGTCACAGTGTTCTGATCCCCATTGTTTTCTCCAGACAAGGGCGAACAATGGGATTATCTTTTTCATTTTTCCCGCGAAACCGTAATCGAACTGCAAAATTGATCTCGGGATTTAAGAAATTAGTGAAACGTAACGTAATTCTCCTGATCGCGTTTGTTACAAAATGAGAATCGAGATACGTTTCAAAATTCCTTTAGAATCCATAGTTTGCAGTTCCGTTATGTCAACCCTGACTCTTGTTTGTCGGGATAGAACGCTGTGAAGTGGATTATACTGAAAGTAGCTCACCTTGAGAACCTCAACTTGAGGTCGGTTAGGATATGAGAACCGGACATTCTCGAATGCAACGTGGCCCATTGTGCTGGAAGGAATCGATCCTTCTGTCGAGTAAGAATCGATCTCAGGAATCTGAAAGCAATTGTTCGCTTCTCCACAATAAATTTCATGCACATACTGTTGCAGGTTCGTAATCATCCCCATGTCTAAAATTGACCAAACCCCTCCCTCGTCTAAATATATCTGTCACTGTCTCTGAACAATCAGCTTGATCCTTATCAGACACACAAAATCAAGAAAGCCAAGTGTGCATGCAATTGATAAGATTGACACTACGATCAGAACCAAAAGGGAGACCAGCGATCACTGAATACTCACTCCCACTCACAAACGACGTAGTGCATAAGCTGCTTATGATTCACAACACTCGCAGTTCTTCAAAATTGGGCATACTGGTGCACGAACCCTATCGATGATCTCGTGCAGGGTGGACGCGGCTCCCTGCGCTGCGCCGATCACCGCGAATTGCGGCCCGGCCGATCCGAGGGCCATCGAGCCCATCATGACGGCGATGAACACCTGACAGCGGATATCAGAAAGGATTTAACACATCGGCAAAGTTGGGTAACTCGATACTCGCCACAAGCTCGTGCGCAGGTAGCATCTCTCGAGTGCAGCTCGTGCCAAAAGCTGCCCTTGAGCTTCCATCGAGGGGTACTGCCTGCGCACCAGCTTTCAAGGTGAGGTAATATTCAACTGTTATTTTAAGAAAACTAACAGTCATCACCGTGCCCGGTTCCATCCACCTCCAGGCGACGTAGTCTGTTCCCACCCAGAAGGCGAGTGCATACGAAGCGAAGATGATGAGGAACGTGCACGCCAGGCCTGAGCGAGCGTTTAGTTTCCGCAAGTTGATCGCTAGGTAACAGGAGAGCAGCGGAGAGGGATCGCAAAGTTGTAGCACGTTGTAGCACAAAGTTAGTAACCTGTATAGACGCAGCGGCGAAGAGACACACGCCAACAACAACGTATTCGATGCAACTCTCAAGTTATGGATTATTCATTTTGAATGCTTCCCCCTAATCTAACTTTGATTATTGAATTGGAGAAGTTATCGTAGGCAAGGTCCTTTTCTCCTGAGTCGTCGCATCTGAATAGGTTGTTTTTACTGGAACTTCTCGTTTCTGCGAGACTTACTTATTGCTGTTCTACACAATTTCAATTAATAGAATTTTGGACTCTGATATTCGCTCGAACTATTCTCTGACCAAACTAACTCATCAATTGCGTCGTTGCATCAATAAAGTTCTGCGTAATCGTGCCCATCACGATTGAAAGCAACGGCGATCCCACACCTGAGATATCTACAACTATCAATCGCTATTACAGAACCTTACCGGTGATAATAGCAAGAGACCCTCCGAGAATCAGTAGAAATACATCGAATTTTAGCGCATATCGATACTGGAATAATGTGAAATTCAGAGTTCATTTTCAGTGCATAGCATTAGAGATTCTCTTGCAAGAATGGTATGACATACACAAATGCAAAATTCTCTTACCAATTGGATAATCGAAACCTTCTTCACTGTTTCTGTCTTGTCCTCTTCTTTCCTGCAAGGATTATACATTCAAGAAACTTATGTGTGTAGCGATTCAAACAAGCGTTGAAATGTAGAATTATTTCTCACTTGTCGTTTCCCTTCATTTCACTCATTGTGAGGCTATTTTTCTTCTCCTTCTTTGTCTCCATGAGAGTCGCTAAATATTGTTATTATGATTGTGAAACACAATCTTTCACGACCAACAAATGCATACGGAAAGGAGAGCTTCAGAAAATGAATTGCAAGAACATGAAGAGCGAAACAATCGGGCTTATGCATAGCATGTGTGGAAGCTACTAATGCAAAGACAGAGAATTCAACGGGCAGGTTTCTTTCTTTTTATATCAATCCCCTTTATGCGCGTGCACTACAAATAGACCTGAAATCAGCCCAAAGTGTGAATAATGTCGGTGATGCGCAGATTTAGAATGCACTTATCGATGTCGAGATTGGTCAAAAATTGGAGTGAAGCGAATGTTCCTTCAATATTCATGCCGAACCGTTGTGTACGCATTGTATGTTACTCAGTCGATGTCTCCTTCCGAGTCGTGATTTATCGTACATTTTAAAACAACAGGAAATCAGAATTTGTATAAATATTGCAATGATAATGTGGACCAAATAATGGAAATCAGCAATTATATAGTTTTCTAGAGCAAGAATTCTTTCAATGATTGTTCAGTGATGTACACATCGAAGATAGTGGTGTAGAATCGCATGAATACTTTGTAGAGCGAACGGCTTTCCTTATTTTTTAAAATTATCTTAATTTTGGTTAATGTTTTTGCTAAAGCTCACTTGAATTGCATGATGAAGGCTCATCAAATTTCCCAACTTTGTAGAAATGTTTCTCATTCCCAATTCTTTTTGGTAATATTGTCGTAGCTCGTTTACTATCTCTTGACGATAATGATGAATAATTTCGTGTGCTTCTTCCGACACATCACTGTCTATGTGAACAATCATGTTTACATTTTGCAAGGGGCTTACTTACCTTGATCAGTCAATGCTAGGCCCATCAGTGCGAAAAATTCTTGATCATCGGGAACAGATCTTTCGAACAGGGGCAGGAGGATTTCATGTTGTTCTTTGGTGAAAGATCTTGCGAAACTACAATCGATCTCTTGTTGTTTCAGTGAGGCAACGGACCAACCTGATCATTAGTTTCCCATTCTCCATGTTTTCTATTCCTTCATACTCTCGTTCCAAATCAAAGCAAGTAACACCGGAACACATGATCCTGTTCAATGTTATAATTGAATTCGAATTTGCAATCCACCCCACTTTGTATTTATTTCGCCCCAAATTCGTTGCGTTCGAAGAATTCCCTCAATCACGCTCAATTTCCCTGCATAGTTTTTGAAAATCAATTCCTGAGAAAATAGAATAAATTCAGTAAAATATACTGGACTGACTTTCTCGTTCCTATCCAACACATCCAACGCCGGAAACACTTTATTGAAGAAGATCTTCGTTTCAGCAACGTATATTCGATAAATTCCATTGCACGTATCTTGGTGCATTTCGTAGAGCTCCTTGAATAAAGTGTTTCAACAAATCGAATGCATATTTCACGTAACAGAACTGGAAAAGTGGGGTGGCTCGGGCATGGCTTTTTGCGTGGCTACAAAACAGAGTTTGAACAAATGCTTCTAAGGTACATAACTGCGTCACCAAATTTGTGAACAAAGATTGCATTGACACTCACCTCTGTGCAATGCGCCTCTCGCAAATGTCCTCCGTGATTCCTGATCAAATTCAGTTCTTGCCTTTTCCTGCGTTCGAGAAATGCGCTGAACGTGAACATTCTAATTTTTTTCGGATATTTTTGCTTACTTTGATTCTCTTTCGATGCTCTGTAGGAGGGAAATCGGACGTTCTTTTCTTCTTTCTCTTATCGGTCCATGGTATTCCAATCCAATTGAGAGGCACTTCTCGAAGCGGCATCTGCGGCACTTGAATTTTCCACCTGAAGCTACTTGTGTGCACTGCGAAATAACAAAAACGGGATCAAATTCTAGAGTTATTTCACCTTGGCCAGCCGTGCACTTACGATCGCCGGTTCTGCACGGATACTCTTTGCTATTGACTTTTATTCGCTTGAAGAAAGATGAGCAAGCCCTGAAAAACAATGCTGAACTGAGTTGCATTGAAGAATTGAAAAGGGAGTGTGGGTGTACCTGCAAATTTCCATTCCCAGGTGTATGCATGAGATGTGCGCCGCACAGACTTTGCAATGAATGGTGCAGTTCTCATCGTTCATCTGAGATGTCGATTGGCAAATACTGAATCGAGAATCTAAATGATATGGTCCATACACTAACTATGCATGTGCTAGACATTTTTTTCATCTGTGCCACAGATTACGCGTTCCGAAATTGCATTGATTGCACATTTAAAAAATCGAGAACAGCGAAATGTTAATCAAAACCACGGAATCAATACGATCAGAGACTCACTTGTGAAAGGTAAAGGTAAAGGTGCCACGTCAAGCGATTTTACAGTCGTACGACAACGCTAGGTGGGACCCGCTGGTAAGGCCAGCTGTTAGCCGGACTACAATCCCCTGCTGTCCAATGCTTTCTAGGGGAGGATTACCTTCCGCAACCGAAGTCACTACCAATTTACCGACCCCGGAGGGATAGAATGCTTGGTTTGCATCGGCGGGGGATTGAACTGGGTACCCTTCGAATGACCGGCGGCGCCTTACCCCACTCGGCCATCCCGCCTTTGTGAAGATGTAATTAACGCAGTATGCCCAAATGTGTAATGCTTTACTGGGTTGCTAAATATGGAACATGATTCGTAAAGATACATATTTTACTTGTACAATCACGAAAAATACTACACTACAAACCTAGCTAGAAAATCAATCAACTAATGTTGAGTAACATATCTATAACGGAGATGCGCATCAGAAAGGAAGTTATCACTCGCTCTATATGGACGCGCATCATCCGCTTATCATCTTCCCTCTCGAGCAATCACTCTCTTCATTCCCTGTGTTCTTTCGCTCGTCACTCAGAATGAGTGAGATAGTCTCCCCTTTCTCTCAGCTCGCACCGCACACTATCGACAAGGTCCAACACGTACACATCGCACAGCAAACCGGAATCAGTGCACATATAGCATGCGATAGTTGGCAACAGATACTTCTGCAGATACTTCTGCCGAATTATCTAATTTGGCAGTAAACGAAGTTGGGTCCACGTGGAAGAATAATGTACATTGTCAATAATGGCTTTATTCGACACAAATAGCTCTAGAAACAATACACCTTACTGTAGAAGTGATGAGGTATGGTACTACTCGGGTTTCCACTTGAGGTTTAGTCCTCTCTCCTCGTTCTTCTTGTGATAGAAAAGAATATCCTCGCTCATTCCACGGACCTGAACTAGGTTCGGCATTCAGTAACTCACAAGTCAGGGAAACTTGCCTTGTCAATGACCACCGCCTTTCTCTGTTGCTTATCTTCTTCAGAAGACGTGTCCTTGATGTTTGCCTGAGTGCATTTCAGTTATCAACCAAAGTTCATCAGCAGAAGGGCTGACTCCAGGTCGGCATAGTACAGTCGAATGAAATTTCGACACAATGGATCGGTATCGTGTTTTCAGAAGATGAGGGGGGGCGTGGAGAGAACGCAGCCTACGATTTGAAGACCCAACATGAGAAGAGTACACTCGTTTTGATGTTTTTATTCATGGCTTGACCCCTATCGTACCTATTTTCGACCTGTATCGATGATGATCATGATGACTTACGAGGAATACTCGTGTGAGCACGGGAGCAACGAAGAAAGCGGCGTGCACGAAGAGAATGGAGTGGAGCTCGAACAGCTGCAACACAGTATTGTGAACCATTCAGCCAACTCTTTCAACTTTTTTTTGGGCTTTCAACTTTCCCAGCCGCATTCATAACATCACTAATACTCTCCGTGTCTCCAACGTGCTTGCTAGAGTTCGAAACACGAGCCGCTGACACTTCATTTCAGACGCTTTCTCGGATCTCGAATGTGTAAGAAAGGGTGCAAGATGAAGGTGCGGCAATCCGTTGTTCGAACTCTTACCTGCTCCCTCGTGTAGGGCGCTTTGGCTCCCTCTAGATGCTCCTCCATACTGTCGTACATCTCGTTGAGCAGAGCGGGCGTGTGCTCGCGTCTGAAATTTAGCATTTTCACGAGGTGCTAAGCTTCGGCCCCTTCACGCCCCACCACCTTCAAGCTCGTCTTCTAGTAGGCGGCTTCTAGCGGTCGGACATTGAGCGGGACGACTGACCGGGCGGCAGAGCTCATTGCAGAGATGGTGATGCGCAACAGGTCTTCGACGCCAACTCCTAGATGGCCGAGCTGAATTCAAGTACTTTTGCGTGTGCTCGCAGCTTGCCAGAAGACAGACAAAGGTGGGCAATTGAGAGCAATGGGTTTGCACGCATCTCATTCTCATTTTGATTAATTTGCACATCGAAAAACCTTTTTTTTCTGGAGAGAACAAGAAGGAGCCAGAAAGTGCGCAACTTTTGTCTAACAACTAAGGTCTAACTAAGTCACCAGAACAGTTATTGAAGATGCGACATTCGAAGTACGCTAAATTTCTTAAAACATACATATTTACGCGATATCTATTACCTGCCAGTCAACGATCGATAAAAGATTGTTTTGCGCATCGAAGAGGAAGTTAGCCGACCAGAAATCTGGATTATAAATCATGAATATCGGTTGAAACTAGCATATAGGTTTATGTTGTAGATCACTATACTAAAGTATTTATTGTGGAAACGATGTTCGAAAACGACTGGAATTAGCAGAAACAAGCTTGCCTCCATGGACGAGTACTCTGCCACAGCCGATTTGTTCGTGAATGGTCATGGCAAGATTGCTGCCGAAATAGAGGGGAGTGATCGCCATAGCGGCATCCAGCGACTGTAATCAGTTGTTGCAAGATGTTTTTTTCTATTTTCGCTAGCCTTCTTTTAAGCATTTTCGTTGGTTCAGAACAAATGGAAAAGGGCGAAGTTCCGAGCAATCGCCAGTTCACGACCTCGTGAATAGTCTCGTCGTGCTCTCGAATCTGAGTGATCGACTGCTCGTAGATCGCGGGTTCGAAGTTTTTCCAGTATTCGCTCCAGACATCGTTCGCGAGCGACGCTTCCTTCTCTGCTCCGTACTTGACAGAGGCTCCCTGCATCTTGCCCAGCGCTCGAGCGATCTGAATCAGATCAAACTCAGGGTTAAATAAGTCTACTTCACTTGTCTAACAATATTGGGAATGACTTCAAAGTGTACGGGCTTACTCAGACTTTTGAATCAGGGCCAGCTATTCTCTACGATTTTAGACTCTTTCCCTAATGAGGATAATGCTAGCTTGGAGAATATGGAGGCGATAACAGATGGCATATAGACACAATGACAATGAAATTGTGGGAGGGTCACCAACGGCAAACCTGCTTTATCTGCTCCAGAGTCATGTTTTCGTCCACACTGTACACGGTTGCTGCATCGAAGTACTCGAGTGCCAGCGACCCAGCCAGTTTGTTCTCAAATACCATTTTGCTTCGTAAAATACACGACGAACGTATGACAAAATGCTCGAAAAAAATGAAGAAAATAAGTATAGACGGAATAATGTAGTGTTACGGACCTCGTCCGAGAAGGGCACTGTGTAGTAGCACTTGGGCACTGCCAGATTGCCGCCCATTGAGTTGAGCACGCGGTACGTGTCAACCTCAGTGTTGTGGCACTGCAAAACCGTTCGACCGTATATTAAACGTGCTTTAGCTGCTCCAGAGTCAACGCTGTTCACTATTGCAAATTACCCGAGTTCCAGCTGCTTGTTCTCAAATATCAAAAAAAAACAGACCCAGACGCGTAAACAGGCGCACTTAGTATGAGAAAACGAATATTGTGAAACCTGCTTGACGAAGCCAGTCCATCCCTCCATCATGGCGAATATCTCAGCAATACTCGTTCCTTCAGGCATTTTGAAGTCGGTTTGAGCCTGAGTAATTACATCCAAAGAAATGTTAGAAAAAAGACTGCAGTTATCTCACCTGTTCTGACATGTCCATGCTAGCCATCATCGTGGACATCTTTAGCGCGATTCTGGCCGGCAACTCCTCGCCTTCGTTCGCCCCTTCCCAGTCGCAAGTAATCAGACCCATTCGAGACATGAAGCCCTGACATCAATAATCTTACCGCAATCATGCTAGATTGCAGACTCCGTTTGATGCCTGATTAGCGTTGGCAATTCAAGGATTCAAAGAGATCTAAAGACTCTCTTATGTGCACAAGCAATTTCAATTTTACAAGTTATCGCATGGAAGATAAGTAGGTATTACTGAACGAATTGCTGAAACATATGCTGTACACGCAATGCACCCACATTGCCCTGTCCGATGTGCGCGATGCTTCTCTCCTTTCCCAATCTCGCCGCCGTCTTGAGGGCCTGCTGCAGTCTGACTTCCACGTCGCCCCAAGTAACGTGCGTCTTCAGAAGACCGCTTGCTGGAGTGAACAGACTCATACCGATCTGAATTTACAAGTATATGATATGACTAGAGAAGCTGAAGGAAGGGGTGAGAGAAACAAACTATGCCTTCGTAAAAATAGGGGGGAAATGTGCGCGCGAGTTTATAGCATAGAATATGTTTGGGTCATACTGACCTTCGATTTGAGCTATTATGCATGATAATACCTCAACCCATTAGCATATTAGAGCTATTAATGGGGAAAAGGTGCAAAAACACGCAGTTGGAAGGAAGGGTTTTTGAATAACAAGGAAGGATGTAAACATTTTTGCCCGTTCAAAAGTGAAAAATGATCCTGAATGGTTTTGGAATGGATTGGAATCAACTCTTCCCTACATTTCCCATTTCATTCGTAAGATACGACCGCTCAAACATTTGAAAAAATTTGCAAAATAACCCTTCCTTCAGCTTCTCTAGATATGACGGTAATAATCCCACAAATTTTTCAGCATAAAATATATTTGATGCGAAATCGACATCATCGATGGTGCTAATGAGAAACAGACGGAAATTTCGCTTAGTGAACAGTTTACTGGATTCATGAACGGTAGGAGGAGGTTTAGAAAAATTGATTGTTCTGCAACGAGAGAACTGCAAAAACGAGAGGACGAGAGGACTATTAATACTGTCCGAGTTTTTTTGGCGTACACTATCAAGACACAAATTGCTCACAAATCACAGATAGAACCAAATAGGGCTGAAAGTGATCAGACCGCGGTGTATCGTCATGATAAGATCACTTCCACTCGCTTAGAAACAAATGTGAGCGAATATTGCGCTTTTGACTACGAAATTTCTTGTGATTAGATCTCGGAAATTTACTTATTTTTCCAGTTTTTTTCTCATTTTCAATTCTCAGCATTTTCCACACTTGCATTCTGCACGCTTCTTCTAGCAACATTCTTATGGTGAGTAGCATCCGATATCGTGAAAATGTAGTTCGACTTATCAATTTAGGGTACCTAAGCCAATTATACTGTGCCGGAATCGCGTAGTCGCTCTTTTGTCTACACATTGTTGATGTATCCATGATTCAGTCTATGTTTCTGAAAAATTCGACAATAGGTTAGAGTTTTTGAACTTGTACAACAAGAAACAAGCAAAGAATTGGGAATATGTGCTGGTCAGTTTTGTTCCAAATCTTTGCCGCACAGTCAGGATTTGTCACACTCCGTGAAGGGATGAACTTCACTCGACTGGAGGTGATTTACTGTTCATGCACTCGCGTGCACCCTCATTACCGATCTGTGTCCCCTTTCTCTATCTTGGCAGAGAACGCAGAAATAGTGGAGGGCGAATCCCGGGAGTGTTCATTCTGGATCCTCATAGGCATCCGTGAATCGCATAATTGGCGATTCCCCAGAGGAAAGGCGCTATAAAAACCAGGCAGAAGTGTGAAGATTCAATTCACTCATTGCTCCGATATGCATCTCTCAACCGTCCTAGTTGCCGCTCTTTTCGTCGCCACTGTTCAGCTGTCGACGGCACAGCTGAACAAAGCTCAGCAAGGTAGGGATCTCGGAACTTGTGAAGTTCCCCGGAAGACCGGATATGTTTCACTCATTCTAAAAAAAATGGATTGTCTAACGCAATGTGGTCGGGGTTGATGGAGGGCAGACACCCTTCCGGTGAATTCCACAAGTACAGGGATCTCTTGCTCCTTAGCGAGTTGAGAATATTAAACATCTGATTTTTCTAGCCCAATGCAAGAGCGAGATGGAGCCCAAGTACAATTCTGAGACCGACAAGGATCTGAAGGATAAGATGACCAAGGCTCACGGCATGATCAAGGCAAGAAATCTTCAAATTTTAGAAAAATAGAGAAGGAAAGTCGAGAAATCATTATTTGCAGAGCACAGTGGATATGGTGCAGGGATTGACTGACGCTCAGAAGGCTAAACTAGTCAGCAACTATTTCACTGGAGTGTGAGAACTCTGATTCCGAAGCAAATATCTAAATCTTAATTTCAGGTGTGCCCCGATCAAGGAATTCTACAATCTGTGAACATCTCCTTCGGTTTTATTTATATTTTTTATTTGTTTCTTCTTTCAATATGTGAAAAGTTGCGTGAAATAAACAGTCGTTTCGGACGCTCACAGTCATTCTGTCTTGTGGCCCGTTTCAAGTGCGTGAATTGTCAACTTTTGGTCGGCAATATGATTCCTTAGTTGTGCTTCTTGTTTTTCTAACTGAAAATATACAGTTAACGCAATCGATCTACAATATTCGAACCTCAAGCAGCTTCTCTCTTGCAGCCTTCAGTTCATTTGAGCGAGTATTCACAAACTGAAATGACATGAATTCCTGCTTACATAACCGTCAGGAAGCGTAGCCGTCAGTATGCAATGGGTGGTACCAACGTATCCCTCTACGGTGATCGCTCCACCGTGAACGCCAGCAATGCTCATGAGTGCGAAACCTCTGAAAACTTTCGTTGCGTTTGCCAGATCTCCAGTTTGTCCGTAGCTATTCTCTCACTCAAACGTGAGGACGGGCAGAAACGCATGGTTGTCCATATCCAGTGTATAGTGCTTGCTCCGACCGTCCGTAAAGTAGACGAATGGCGAAGAGTCGCGTGCATAAGGCAAGCAGAAGTCTGGCGCCTTAGAAAACATTCATTGAATACGGGAAAACATGGGCGCAAACCCACCTCAACATCGATCACATTGTCGCGCCACTTTCGTATTCCCGGCCCGGCTTGACCTTCCTTGCCAATACCCGCGTAGATCACTATTCCTCTAAAAGTGAGATCGTCGTGAGTACATTTAGGAGTGGCGCGATCAAAAATAGAACCTCAAAACTAGGGTTGGCTAAACGAATACGGATTAACGGCGCCGAAATGATAGAGGGAGGGTTGAATAACGGCGCCGTTATTCCGTTATTTTCCGAAACCTTCCCCATCTTATTTCGGCGCCGTTACGAAACCTCCCCTCCATTTCGGTGCCGCTATTCCGTTTAGCCAACCCTACTCAAAACCAATAGCTCACCTGTGAATCGCAACCATTTTCTTCTTCTGGACCTGATCATAGGTGACGTCGACGAGAATCCCATCGCACTCCGGATCGTCGCACATCCGATACGCGTGCAGATGCCCATCCTTGACGTGCCCACACAATCGAGAGGAACCGAGTGTGCGATCCTGACAGATGGACCGAATCACGAAGGGTCGCTCATGCAAGGGGCTCGCTGTGCACCTTGTCCAAACTCCGCACGAAATCAACGTGAATCGTGCAAGAAGTAGAGTCGAATGTGGCCTTGTAGATCTAAGTGCATTGTCATCGATGCCTATTGCGTTGTGTAAAGGTACCGATTCGCTAGCTGTGAAATATAGCGAATCTCCATACACCGCAACTGTGGAATCAATCCCACGATCAGGAATTTCAGCTTCAATCTCGCTTCCCCTGCAATATAAATCAAACATTAAAACATCTTTGTGACTCTGAGAAATGAGAAAAAAACCTGCACAAGACAGCACTTACTCCCACTTCACGTAGATCTTCGGCACTGGATCCCTCTGGTGGTAGAATATGGTCCCTGTCATTTTTCCCTGCGTTTGGTTTGAAAACTGATCAAATTAGAAATTTACCATCTTCAACTTGATAGATCAGCACTGATACGCCCAATAGTTCAGTTTGCGTGAATTGAAGAACTGTCATGGCTGAAGAATGAGCCAACTTCTACTGTGAAATCACGCTATCGCAGTGACGGCTAACGGATGCATCATTTGTGTTTTGTGATACGAAGTGCTCGCATGTGCTACACAGCTAGTCTGAGCTGAAACATAAGCAGCGCTTGAGAAGAAGGATTAGATTGACTCGCTATCATAATCGCTCGAGAGTGGATGACGAGCTCAGTTCTTCTCTCCTGAAGCGTATTGGAAAGATTGTAGTTGGAAGCCACACACGAACAAGTTGAAATGTAAATCAGGAAACGAGATGATTTATCAAGTCACTGAAATTTGGCCGTTTTGGTGTCATAATGCACGAGTTGAGGCGAGGTATAGAAAGAAAAAAAGAAATAGTATTTAGAATTGTTGTTCGCAGGGACGGTTGATCCATCAGAAACCAGAGGACAGATCGGCGAAGATCAGATCCATCCCAGCGGCGATCGATGCTGGGAGAGTACAGTTATCTCATTTCTTCATTTCATGTCGTTCACACAAAAATGAAAGTGCAATTTCACGCATTTTGTTAATGAATTTGTCAAGAGTTGTGAATTGAATTGGTCAAGAGTAGTGATTGAATTTGACAAGATTTGTGATTGAATTTGTCAAGTTTTGATTCAAATATTCACCCTTGTGGCAGATGAATAAGGAGTACCATCCATGGTCGACCGCTTCTTCCGCTAGACGAATGGTCGTTCGGATGTGTGCCACTTCCTGATAGTTTTGTCTAATTCGACACCATACCTCTGTTTGCGTTTTCTGAGAAGCCCATTCACTGATTTTTTCGACTCACATATTTCCTACTTCCATGTTTCAAAACACAAAAAAACTGAGTATTCCCAGGCCAGATTATTTCGAATTCCAACCTATTTTCGAACAAATCCGAGCATGCAATGCCTTATCTCACTCACGTCTTTCGTATTCCCAGTGGCCATCCTTTCCAGGTCCTGCTTTGTCGTCTCGAGCTCGGCTATCTCGCTGATCTGAGCAAGTAGTTGAATAAGTAGTCTAGTAGTCTCATTTCGTCAAGTGGGGAGTTTCCGCGAATCTGTGCAATTATCTTGCATACTTTCAAGCACATTTCTCAAGATAAACAGCCAGGTCGTGGAAAAGGAGCATAATTTAAGAGATTTTCTTTGTAAAAATAACCTTTTGCTGCTCGCTCTCGAAACCATGCATGCTTCGTTGCTTTTGTTCACGAGTAGAAACCTGCAAATTGTAGTTTCATACAGATAAACGGGCAGAATGGAAGGAAACTTGACGAAATGAGTAAAAACGCGAGCAAAATACGCGCACGGTTGGAGGAACAGTCAACAAACTCAGCAGCGGCAAAGTGACAACTGCTGAATAGAGAGAGAGGAAGAGTTCCTCTCCTCATTCCACCCACTCTCTCACGACCAGAGACACTAAAGAGTACGCAGAATGAGGAGTGTCTACTCTTGCTTTCCGCACTCTACTGCTGAAGGGTGGGCAGGCACGTAAACATCCGCACTCCCCTTGCTCACTCTAAGGAGGGGAGAAGGGCGTTCACGTGAGCATCCCAAGCGCACGCGCTATCAGACAAAGCGGTGAGAAAAGCTGGGCCAGCGACTGAACTCGGGAAGACTCGGGAAGAATAACAAAGCCTCTCTTTCGCTTCAATTCTCTCTTCTTGTTATTCGGCCGACGGGGAAGTTAGATTGCGAGAGAGGCTTCGGAATTGGGAAAACACACTGAGGAGTGACGAGGAACTCGTAGGCCGCAAAGACGCCCGAATAACAAGCGACAGCAGAATAGCGGTTCTAATCCAGAAGATTCAAAAGACAGAGCTGCTCCTTGCAGGTGCTCTGAAAACATCTGGCCCTAAGGGTAGATATCGAAGGAAAAAAGTAACGCGTCTAGTATCTTGCAGTAACAACAGAGACAGTTCGCTTTTAGCATTACGCATTCATTCAACTGGGGATAGGCGTGCGATACTGCAGGCACTAAAAGACTCATTCTGCTACTGCAAGCGAACTGGAAAATAGAAGAAGAAGACCAGTAGCAAACAGCGAGAGACGGTGAAAAGAGAGACGCAGGCAGAAAAGAAAAGCGAGGGAGAGGAACACTGAGGGCGGAGAGCTGTTGTGGCAACGCGATTGATTGCGCTTCCGGCGAGTAAATACGACGAAATGTGATGAAATTCGTCCATTTATGGCGCATGCTGCTAAAACGGTCAACAAGAGGCTTCAAATATGGTGCTGAGGAACCTGTAAAATTTGCATATGTAAGGCCTGCAGAACATTCGATGAACTTTCTGGGCATCTACTTGTGCGTTCACAATTTTCCACAATTCAGAATGGACACTCACATACTGAGCACAATCCTCTCTCGATTTCACACCTTCGTCCCTCTGACGGGCGACTAATCACCGGATTCGGCAAGGGCAAATCCCGGATGTGCCAACTACGCACCCTGGCGTTCGAATCCCCGAATAATGGGCGCAACTTCAGAGAGGAGTACTATAAAACACCAGGCGAGGTCGGTGTTCAGTATTCATTCAGAACATCCGAAATGCAGCTCTCTTCCGTTCTTGCCTTCGTTCTTCTCATCGTTGCGGTTCATCAATCAGATGCCCAAATGACCAAGGCGCAGCAAGGTTTGCTTCTTGTTTCCTGGGTTTGATTATGTGGCAGCCACCGATATCTTGAAAAATCACGTATCTTTCAGCGCAATGCAAGAGCGAGATGGAGCCTAAATTCAATTCCGAGTCCGACAAAGATCTGAAAGATAAAATGGCCAAGGGGCATGCGATGATCAAGGTAGGTACTTCTCAAGCGCATTTCCCCAGGAGTTCTCAAAGACATGGTGAAGTTTCGCTTTGCAGAGCACAGTCGACATGGTGCAAGGCTTGACTGATGCACAGAAGGACAAGCTACGCAACACTTATTTCTCTGGAGTGTAAGAATATGCATTTGCAATGGCTGAATAATGTTCCCAATATCAGTTGCGCACCTGTCAAGGACTTCTACAATCTGTAAAACGTTCTACCATTTTTCAAGTTAACTTTATTTTGTCTTTCTGAATGAAGGAAAAGGCTATGTTGAGTGAATAAAGCAAATGTCATATCTTGTGTGTGTCAAATGGAGGGATGGCCAAGCAACGAATGGCTCCGTCCGACATTGGGTGCGAATCTCAAAAGAGCACTCCAGATCGCACCGGGGTTGGCGCATTGATAGATATCTCGCTTGCGAAAAAAAACGCTTTTGCGGGGTACTGCAGTCCATTTTGGAGTAGTCTGCTTTTTCCAGCTGTTGTACTAGCGACCGCAACAGAACCGAACCAATGCAAACGCTCAAATCGAACTTGTTTGACATGCACTATTGTTCATTAATATTCGGTGGCTTGGCATGGTACTGTGTGCTATAATGGCTGTAGTTTCGAGTGAATTATCTGCCGAGGGGTGTGAGATTCTCGGATTTTCTCGATAATGCGAGAACATTCGTCGATCCTTGCCAGTTCAATTCTCCTGTTTCAATCGTACTCACACCCGATCTATGTCCACATACTCTGTTCTCAATTGGCGGAAACGGAAAGTGGTGTCCAAATTCTAGTAGGATTTTTTTCATTGTTTTTCAATTACAGAAATATCTTTCATGCCTCTGAGACAATCAAGTTTGGTCCTCAATTCAGCGAGAACAGCAAAGATGAGAGATTTAGCATGAAGTGTCCTGCGAGACTTCGATAATCTATTTTTTTTCGACTCTTCAGGGCCTTGGACTACGACATTCATCACTGAATCAAACGTACAGCTCACGAAATCGCTGGTACTGGAACAAATTTTGACAGATTGTGTGCCGATGGGTATACTCCAATAGAAGGATTCCACAGTTCTCGGTCACGATACTTACAATCCACAATCCGGCTCTTTCACGCCTGAATGATCTTTGTTTTCACTGATGTGCCGACGATAGAACACTGCATGGATGGAGCGCCGGGCTCTGTTCTGTGCTCAACTTTGTATTCTCCAGTGTGAACACATTCATAATTGCTGCGCACTCTGCTAGAAATGAAGTATAAATGAGAGCAGACATTCATTCGATATCAACCTATCTTCTACCTGTTGCGAAATGCATCGTACTACTCTTGCTCTCGCAGTCCTTCTCATACTCGTGCCAATGGCGCATGCCTCCAAGGCCGAGAACGGTAATCTCTTCTGATTCGAACGTCAGCGAAATCACTTTTCAGAGCAATGCAAGGCCGAGATGGAAGCGAAGCATAAGGCGGAAACGGACAAGGGCCTCGCCGATACACTCACCAAAGTTCATGACTCGTTCAAGGTTCGTGCTTCACTTCTTATCTCAACAGTTTCATAGGAACTATTCTCGTTGAGATCTTCAGCTTCGCTAGAACAATCTTGACTGGTTCAGGGCGTAGTTGCAATTGTGCAAGGACTGAACCAGAAGGCGAAGCTGACCAGCACCTACTTCGTCGGAGTGTAGGAAATGTTCGAAAGACTTCAGCAATTTTCAAATTTCAGGTGCGCGCCGATCAGAGACCTCTACGATCCGTGAATCAGTACATGATAAACTGAAGTTATGCAATTTTAATGTGTTTGAGAACATCATTTTATCGATTCCACGAAGTGAACAGCATTTGGAAATGATCATCGGTAGCGCTATCCTTGCGGAGGTCAATGACTGCAATTTTCGAAGAGCTGCAAGTTCGCTGATATTGTGGGACTGAATGAGCATAATCACCGCCCAAATATCCCAATGAGATATACGATTGTCCGGCTGCGATCGTATATATACGATCGCAGCCGGACATGATGCAGAAGAAACATCGAAGACATTAGCCCGCAACTGATTTCGGAGAGCTGAAAAGTTATTCGTTGATTTGTCCTTTCAATCTATCGAACGCTTAGGTAAAGAACTTGATTGACTGTTTGTGGTAGGACGCCGATAACATACGTCCAATTAAGAGCGATTGTTATCACCTGAGAATCGTTCGCTTAAATCTCTCGAGACTCGATCAACTACCTTTAGTGCGGTACTAGTACAGTATACGGGCATCATCGCTCGTGATATCTCGTACGCTTCACGAATCTGAAATATTTAAATTGAAAGCAGAACGGAATGTGGCAGATACTTGATATCGCTCATTCAGTTGTGCATGTTCCTCGTTGATCTTTCTTCTCGCAAATGAAAATACGAGAACATTAGTCTGAAAATCATTCGTAAACGAGAAACGCAAAATGCTGCGTCATCAAGAAGATTGTACCTGATAGCCTGATAGAATCCATGAAGATATTTGAAAGCAGAACAACCACTAAATTAGAATGATCAGATTATTTTGAAATTTCAAATACCGAAAAGATCGAGTAAGCTATAATAGCCACGAAGCTTGTGGAACGTCTATGGTAGTTCGAGGGATTGTGAATCGAGAATCCTGAACATCTGATGGATTAAATTAGGCTTGGGACTAATACCTCGTTCCAAACTAATTCCCAGCTCATAGCAGGTTGTCATTATCCAAACACGTAGATACCAATTTACAATATACGATTCTTTTCCTGTTAAAGGAAAGTGTCGCTACTCTCACTGCAGGCCGTAGGGATACCATTCGGATCAAATTCCTCTTGAAAATATGTCTGGTCGACCAAAATGCTGTTAATCGATAGCCACAATACCGTGGAATAAACAAGAAGTTGGGTTGCGATCCATAGGCTCATGAGGACTCTGAACAAGAGGTAAAACGAGCGGAATGACAATGAACCTTCGTTCTGGCATCGCATACGCACGTACAATTCGTGTGAATTGAAGATTTGGCAACTGCAATTAACAATAGCATGGAAGGTACCAAACAAACGATGCCACATGAAATCTGGGATATTTTATAGCCTAATTATTCTGAATGCACGATACCATTATGATATTACAGATAGGATACAAATTGAAGAGTTCTCGAAGTTCGTCAAGGAAAAGCATTGGATAGCTATGAATTGGACTGAATATCGCACAATTTAGCTGATGCAGTCCCTGAGGACTGAAAAGATGCAGATTTCGTTTATTATCGTTCACAAAAACTGCGCGTTTGTTCAAACTTGAAGGACATCGTGAATTTGAATGATGAACGAAATGAGTATCAAATGTACTGGTGATTGAAACCATTTCTTTGCAGCCAATAATTGCAAGATACATCGTGAGGTCTGTTCGCGAAGTTGCTTTTCGATTTTTTTTCCGCGATTGAGAGCTCTCTCTCACATATAGCATACTATTTCAGGTACACAGGTACAACTATTTCCACTTTCAACTGTTTCAAGTGACAACTAAGAATCTGTATTTTCTAAAGTGAAAATAAATTGCAGTATTTCTCATCGCGTTATGCAAGTATTCTTGCATATGAGGCCGCTTGCGAGAAAATCGAACAATGGCTGGCACAGCTCTAAAATGTCAAATCTTTGTAAGTATGAGATTTGGGGTTCTCGAGGGTGCTGATATCGATGGAGACTTTCATTTTTCATTTTGGACCTCAGCCGGCTCCAGATGACGTCGCGTTGAAAACGATAGTTCGAGTGTATTTCCTCACCTGAGATCGCTATTTCTTTGCTATTTGGCCACCCAGTGCAGTTTTCCGAGGCGGTGACGCCTATAAGGTTCATTTTTTGATAAATGTAAAAATAAGCAGTGTAAAATGACTTTTTTCGCATAGTGCAATGCAATTGGGGAGAGTAGGATAGATCGATCCGGCGTGAAGAGAGGAATTCAAACACATGTTTATTGTTCCATGAAAAGGTCTACCTTTTGAGAAAAGTTACTTTTAGTGTTGCCACGTTGTAAGTAGTTCGGCCTCCCTCCCCTTCCCATGGCTTCATCTTTTGATCTTGTTGACCTCAAGGGAAGAGTAGCGTAGGGGGAGGAAGAGGCCGGGGAGGGAAGACAATGAGAGAGACTCGAGGTAGATCAAAGGATGAGGTCAACAAGAGGATGGGAAGGGGAGGAAGGCAGGCCGACTTACAACGTGGTAACACTAAAAGTAATTTTTCTCAAAAGGTAGACCTTTTCATGGAACAATAAACATATGTTTGAATTCCTCTCTTCACGCCGGATCGATCTATCCTACTCTCCCCAATTGCATTGCACTATGCGAAAAAAGTCATTTTACACTGCTTATTTTTACATTTATCAAAAAATGAATCTTATAGGCGTCACTGCCTCGGAAAACTGCACTGGGTGGCCAAATAGCAAAGAAATAGCGATCTCAGGTGAGGAAATACACTCGAACGATCGTTTTCAACGCGACGTCATCTGGAGCCGGCTGAGGTCCAAAATGAAAAATGAAAGTCTCCATCGATATCAGCACCCTCGAGAACCCCAAATCTCATACTTACAAAGATTTGACATTTTTGAGCTGTGCCAGACCCAGGCTGATCTGCTCGATTTTCTCGCAAACGGCATCATATCGTCTTTCCGACCTCCGAATCCAGAAATTCTAAGATGCTTTCAGAGATCTTCAGTGTTTATAGCAGCATTTCTCTGATTACAGCCTTGTCTTTGTTTTCACCTTATGTATCCTGCATTCATAGCGATGTTCGATCAAGTGGAGACGCGCAATGATCAGAATGAGCGTCATCTGCGAGCCCCGACTTCACAGGACACCAGAGCTCCTGGTTTCAATGAAATGCTATTCACAGTAACAGTGACGTACGTCAACAGAAAAGGCGAAATGATCAAAATGAGCGTCATATCTAACGCAATTCACAGCACAACCGAGCTTTTCATTTCGATGAACACCGGTTGCTGTTGGGCCCGAGTGCACTGACACCTCAGCACCCTCACGATGTCCCTTCTATAGTCGCTCATTGACAGGAGAATAGCCAGGGCATTGAATGGGAGGAAGCAGGAGACGAGAATGGGCACAGCTCGGGCCATTGAGTGAGCAGTAATGTGGAAGAGCGGGATAACGATTTGGACGCCGCATGGCATGTATAGGAAAGCCAGTGGAGTGGCGGCCTGGAATGCGTTTTTTTTGCGAATGTCCTTGAAATATATGCTCAAGAAAGTTCTACAGTTATCGTCATTAGCTTGATGATGGCGCGAAATAAGTGGAATGAGTACCAAATGCATTGGTGCTTCAAGTCTTATGTTTGCAGCCAGTGATGATGAAGCCTGCAAGCACTGCGTCACAAACAGCTGGTGCTGCAGCTGCAGCGTCCTCTTCGACATGATCTTGGTGACTTTCAACTCGCTAATGATCTCATAAATGGCGTAGATCATGAATCCGAAGCATATTGCCATCACTCCACACAGGATACAGACTCCGGCTAGTGGAGGAATGTTGAACGAACCGTCGTCCTGAATTCAGTTCACTCAGTTTAGCATTTCGCACGGAAATTGCAATAAGAATGCTATATTTTATTGGTGTGACTGACCAGGTAATAGTCCGCCATCATAATTGTATGATTCGTCAGATCGATGCCGAACTCGTTGTACGTATCCTCACGCATGCTTTGTATTCCCGAATCAGTTGGTACATAAAGGAAATAGTTTGCCGAAAACCTAAAACAACTATTTCTCTGAAAATTTCCTAGCGTTGCATCATACCACACAACTTCTTCTAAAAGTGCAATGAATACCAGAGAACAGAGGAAATTTGCGTTGGAAAACCAGTGAATAAGATGCGGTCTTGAAATGCCAAGTTCGAAAACTTTTCAAGAGTTAACTCACGATTTCACTGCCCACATTCGATACAGAAAGTTGTAGTCGACCAACGTTAGAGTATAAAATGCGAGATAAACGCACAGAAATGCCTGGAGAATCGTACATAAGACGGGAAGAATCGCTAAAATTGTATTTACTTTGCTGACATGAAACGAGCTTGTTGGAATCATCGCAAACAATCCGTCAGCAGTGATTACTCGCTGAAAAAATACAATGAAATTTGCGCATCAACGGACAACATCGAAAGCTCGTTTTTGTGCAAGTATCTACCTCCTGTATGAACATCTGCCCCGCGTTGTAAGCCGCATCAATGGACACCGTCACAATCTGTTCAACAACGTTTCTATAATGTAATCGAATGATACCAGCCTGGAGGTATCGGTACATGCCCAGGTCGTGCCTTGTGCGAAACGTCAAACAATAAATGAGAACAGATCAGAGGACCATGCCCAGCACTGAAAAAGTTGAATATTGGGGCAAAAAATGCAGAAAACTCACGAAAGTTGGCAAACTCCACAGCATCAGTAACTTCCGCATACGACGACATCTCTTTCTGGAAAGCAACTAGGAAGAATAAGACAGGCAAAGATCTGTAAAAGCAGATGCCTGATGAGGATATTGTTGCATTCTTATGCATCCAGCTCAAAATAAGATGTCATTTATCCCGAAGATCGCACAGATTCGAAAATCAACACGGCAAAATACAGGGTAAAATACAGAAATCATGTCGAACCAACTGATCGACTAAGCATCAAAACAATTGGGAATCGAACTAAAGAGGCAATATACTCGGGTGATTAAAGGTACTCCTCGTATAGTTTTCTCTGTTGTGTTTGAATACACGATACAAAATGACGCGTAGCTTGCATCGTATTCACAAATGAACAGCTCAAAATGGATCAATCTCGCGACTTGTACGGTACTGGATCGTCATCGATCGTGGAATAGGCAGGGAGTTCTCCAGTAGCTTCTTCGTAGAGAGGTGGAGCTGACGGGAGTGCGGTCCTCGCAACAGGACTTGTGTCCGCGAGGCTCGGATACACTGAAAACCGCATTTATTACTCAGATTTTAATCAACGCTTGCACGCCTACCAGCCTCACTAACTCCACTTCACATTTTGAGTTATCATTTGATACTGATTGTGAAGAAGAGTACAAATCTCACCTCTCGGCAGCACTTCAGTAGTAGGCGAGACAACAATAGGAGGAACCTTCTCAGGCACTGCTCCAGCAAGCAACGGATTGAGCGCTACGGTACCGATTGTGATTGGGATCTACAACTGTTGGATTGGAGGCATACGAGTCCGAATTTCAGACCGAAACATGAAGAACTGCACTCTTCCGACAACCTCGCTCGAATCCAACAGAGAGCTTTGCGAGGTACTGGAAGAGTTGATTCAATATCGTCGAAAAACAAGTTTGAAAATGAACGAGAAAGAGGGCCTACATTGACTTGCATGAATCCGTCAATACAAAAATCAGGCGTAAGAGCAGGCACGTGCAGCTCCGCAATCCACTCCTTCCTATCGCCTTTGACGATCTTGTGGAAGGGCAGAATCGAGCCTGAAACAGATTATTTCATTCTCATTCATTGGATAATCTGATCAAATTAAGAGACCGGGTCGGTAAAAATCGAATTTCCCCCGGACACGCTCCTACCGTTTTGAGATCCGCAAGTCCATACTCTAGTAGTAGGAAGGCCTTAGCCGTGCAATAGCCATAGGACACCTTGTTCGGGGTTTACGCTCTTCCGGCAGAAGAAAAATGAGTAAATGTGTGAAATGATCGAAAAATCATAATTCTAAAACGGGGAAAGATATACCCAATTGTTCATGTGCATCAGCCTAGAGGTGCTTAGAGGCACCGAAACGACACTTTAGATTGGGTGCCGCATCGCTCCGGAGATTCATTCCACTTTCGATTTTTATTTTTTCGATCAAAGTAGGCTGTTTTTGTAAAGAGCTGCAAGTGTAACCTAGGTCTACGTTGTAGCCCACTGGTGGAGGTATCTGAAAATCCACAAACTGGACTTGCCCGATTTTTCCGCTGGGAGATTTTGTACCACAAAGGTTCGGGACCGAGGGTCGGGATTTCGATTTTGACTGCTGTCTTTGTTGATTATGTGAAGTTTGGGTAAAATACAACAGTAATCGTAAAGTTACACCTCCATGCAAATTATCATCACCATAGGAGTCGATTCTGCCAACATGACTTTTTCGACCCATGACCCGGGGTTCATGGTCCGGAGGTGACCCACCACCATGAACCCCGGGTCATGGTTCAAAATGGGCCTTGGAAGTCATGATGGAGGAACTTCATGTACGGTAGACCAATGTGTAGTACACTACCCCAGCAACACACCGTACCACCTGATACCGTAATCTAGCAATCGTGATATCGTGAAATAAAATGTTATTATAAAACTCAAAACAAGTCTGCTTGCGATAACCGGATTATGGTATAAGGTGGTACGGTGTGTTGCTGGGGTAGTGTACTACACATTGGTCTACAGTACATGAAGTTCCTCCATCATGACTTCCAAGTCCCGTTTTGAACCATGACCCGGGGTTCATGGTGATGGGCCACTCCGAGACCATGAACCCCGGGTCATGGGTCGAAAAAGTCATGTTGACAGAATCGACTCCTATGGTGATGACATTTTGCATGGAGGTGTACCTTTACGATTACTGTTGCATTTTACCCAAACTTCGCAAAATGAACAAAGAAAGCAATCAAAATCAAAATCCCGAACCTCGGTCCCGAACCTTTGTGGTACAAAATCTCCCGGCGGAAAAATCGGGCAAGTCCAGTTTGTGGATTTTCAGATACCTCCACCAGTGGGCTACAACGTAGACCTAGGTTACCCTTGCAGCTCTTTACAAAAACAGCCTACTTTGATCGAAAAACTAAAAATCGAAAGTGGAATGAATCTCCGGAGCGATGCGGCACCCAATCTAAAGTGTCGTTTCGGTGCCTCTAAGCACCTCTAGGCTGATGCACATGAACAATTGGGTATATCTTTCCCCGTTTTAGAATTATGATTTTTCGATCATTTCACACATTTATTTATTTTTCTTCTGCCGGAAGAGCGTAAACCCCGAACAAGGTGTCCTATGGCTATTGCACGGCTAAGGCCTTCCTACTACTAGAGTATGGACTTGCGGATCTCAAAACGGTAGGAGCGTGTCCGGGCAGCAGGTGAGAATCCTCCATTTTTACCGAGCAGGTCTCTTAAGAGTAAAAAAAAACTTACACTAACTTACCATTAGTCTCGTCCTCTCTGAACTTCATGTCGCGAATGGGCTTCTCGGAAATGGCTGTGATCTGTTTCACGATGTACACTGAGGCGTATTTCACCGACGCAGAAGTTCTGTAGTTTGTTCTTGATGATAAAATAACGGATGAAACTGACTTGTTGCTCACTGTTACGCGAGCATTGAGTGGTTCACCAGGAGTGAAGCCAGTTTTCGGCAAGGCCAGTTTTGCTTTGACTTTTCCACTGAAATGATAACATTTCGATAATCGAAAATAAAATATCATGTATTACTTGTGGACGTTGACAAAATTCTCTGAGATCGCTGATTTTCCAAGTCCCTCAGCTTCACTGTTCAAATCTCGAGGAGCGATAACGTGCATGATTCGATCAAACGTTTTCGGATAGCGTCCGGAGAAGCATTGTATCTGTTAAAATATTATATTTACTCTAATTGAAACAATGTGGCTCACCTGAATCTGATAACGGATCGAGATCAACTCTTCGTCCACTTCAAGAGATGTGTAGATTCCGTCGTCGGGAATTTTGAACGATACCGGTAGCTTGTACTGGCCGGCCTCGAATCCGCGAAAGTCCGGTATGTTTTCGTCTAAAAGTTGGGCTTTTGATTGGGCGAAAAGCCGATGTTAACCACGAATCAGAGTAGTAGTCCGGATTCTATTGGATGATGAGAATCGAAGGATGTCAGTCATTGTCGAGGAGCGCGCTCGAGCCTGTGAAATGGGCAATCGCCGAGAAGACTTTTTTTCGGCTCACCGTAGATTGTGCGGTCCAGATAGACTTTTCTTGCTTGAACAGAGAGCGTTGTTGAGTGCGAATCAGTGAGACTCCCGAGGCCTCAAGAAATTATTTTCGAAAGAGTCAACAATCATTTCATACCGGCTTATCAATCCACTGAACTTTCGCCTCGCCCGTGAACGTGGCAATAATCTCTTCACAGACAAATTTACGATCGAATGTGAGCTCGACCTTGCATCTGGAAAGAGTTCATTACTAACAATTTGTGGTTCATTACTAACTACGCAGCGGAAAAGCTCGAAGGCCCACTTCAATATTTCTTCTGTGACAAAGACTCGAGAAGATTGCAAACTTACTTCACTTTGTCACCTGGCTCGTACACTCGTTTGTCCGTGTCGATGAAGCACCGATAAGGATCTTGCGAGGAGAAAACAGATGCGGACAAAGCGCGATTTGGTCGCGTTTGCGCGTACATTAGTCTAAAACAAACGAAGTCCACTAAGAATCGATAAAACAAAGCATAATATTCCAATGATGATAAAACATGGCAACAATTCAAAGAAAGGCGCGTAGAGGTCGGAAATGAGGGTATTATAAATGTTACCAATCCCTTCTTATCAGTTCTCTCGTCACGCGCTCTTACTCATAGCACTGAATCGATCGAGATCAGTCGCGTTTCTGATTATTAGATCGGAAGATGAGAAACTCGGTGAAATAAATTATGATTCACTTCGTTATCATCATCTGAAAAGTGATTATCAAGCTTTTGCAATGCTTTTCGGTCCGATGATTACGTTAATCACCACTATCAAGTGCAATCGTGAAGGCGGAAAAACTTGTTGAAAGACGCTTTTTTTCGTTTTTTTTCACGCACATCACCTCTCATCCTTCAGTGCAATCATCAAGGCGGTACGACAAGAGAAAACTTTATCGAACGAGAGTAAACTACTTCTGAACGGAGACATGCGATACGGTCTGTACATCGGTATCCTTGCTCGTAACCAGAGTCGATGTTGTCGTACCCCACGTTCGGATCCTGACCAACCTGCAGATAGAAGCAAGTTAGAAAAGAGTTTCGAATATCTTTGCACACATTTTCCTGTATTCCGTTGTGAGGCCAACGACGGAAATGGCGCCCACGAGCGGAGGAATGGAGGTTGTGATGGTCTGACGAGTATGATGTTTGAAAATCTTGTAACAAAACGCTCACGAAAAACGGTGCGAGACAGGAGATATCAACTCGTATAACCACGACGATCTGGCAAATGAGTGCTAGCGAATATACGAAACAGAAGGGCACAAGCGCCTGAAACGAATCCAAATATTTGAGAATTTAGACCCTAGCTCGCGCACCTGTAGTGCCAGGTACAGCAAAACTCTGTAGTGTTGATTAGTCTGTGTGGCAGAGAACGAATTGATTTTGATGTAATTGAATATGAGTAAAGCTGCAATAGTAATAATTTGTTATTGATGATAGATTTTCAAGCGACCAAAGATCAACACTATTGTCTTCCCCCTAATGTTTATCAAATCAACATTCGTGATCATTGAGAAGCAGACACACCACATGCAACAATCGTTGACATTGAAGCAATCGAGACAATGTTGCCAACGATGCATATTAGTTGAACGGTTTCAGAGGAAACGAGCTCCGGTCCGATCTGAAGAAATTGATAGTATCGATGTGAGGAACGGAGTCGCGGACATCGTAGTCAAACCCGACCAGCCCGGTGAAGTGAGCATAGTTCGCGTCCAGAAGGAGTTGAGCAGCCTAAAAAAATCATTCAACTACGTCTTTTTTTATTCCAGTTACCAGCTCTCTAAGTGCTTGTGATGGGTAGAACATCGTGTAGAAAGTGAAGGTTCTGAAATCCAAATGTATTTTCAGTCTTTTTGTTTGCTCTGAGGAAATGACTAACGCGATAAGCTGATTACACGTAATCACAGCGAACACAACAGCAAACGACCATTTCGTGTCGAGAACATGAAGGATATGAGTGTTCCTGCAACCGTTTTGAATTTGCAGTTATTGATTGATTATTGACTACCTGCAAACAGTAGCGTAGCGGTAAACGAAGCATGCCAATAGCCAAAGTTCGTATGCATGAAATGCGGAAATCCAGAATACGTGAGCTGAAATGTGAATTTTCTCTAGAGAAACAGCGTTAATCAAACCAGTCAAAAAGTCATGTGCCGAAAAAGCCAGATATGTATCACCATTGACATAGAAAACCTGAATTGTCAATTGCATTTGTTGTTCCAGAAAGTAGTACAGGGCATCCGAAGAAATGTGAAAGTGCCGAGACACATTCGAATGAGGATAAAATGTAGTAGCAAAACCTTAAAATTTGAATCTCAAATAATTTGTTCATGCAAACATACCGATAATTTCCAATGCTCTTTGGAGGTTTGAGGAACATCAGCACAAGCACGGAAATGCATGCCATCGAAGCAACCATTGATATAATATCCGAAATTCGAACCGCGTTTTCGAGCGAGAGAAGCATCGAAAATCGTACAGTTACCAATTGCTCTACTACTGAACGAGCCTACCGTACCGCTGATCAAATGAGATAATTGTCAGCAGAATGATGTTTCGGTGAAGCAACAGATGCGTAATGAGGCACCACCTCGTTAATTAGACTATCACGCACGTAATCCCTGGAGAATAATTGCATCACTTCGTTTACCCTAGCTGATCACATAGAGTATGTTTTGAAGAAAGAAACGCACGCGTAATGTGATGTGATGCAGGTTAGTTTTCTGAGTGGGAATATTGCGACAGGTGCTTTGGACTTCTGCACATCTGCAGAAGAAGCGATCAACAGAAACATACAGCTGACAGCAGTTTTCATAAAAAAACAAGATAATAATTTCCTAAGAATTCTTTTCTAAGTGAAGGTCAATGAGATTTACCACTATGAAATGAAATAGTTCTAGGAAGGAGTAATGATTCTGCTCATTCCCACGCATTCCATTACCTGAGGATCTTTATGAAGTGCAGTTCACATTCGGACTTTACAAGCTATAAAATTTATTACAATTTCGATCGTATGTGATTCCCATTGAGCTTTGATCAAATGAATACGGATGTTACAAGAAACAAAAAAAAATGCAAAGTCGAATCTCCATTGAAGCATGCAACAGCGAATGGATGCTTTAAACGAATGGTCAGCGAGCACGAGCAGGACTAATGAGCATTCCACGCGCGTCATCCCTGGAGCTTACTCGCATAATTATCGGTTTCTAGAACTCGCGTGATGCTAACAACATGTTACGTGAGAATAAATCGGCACAAGCAAAAGGATCAAACATTCATTTTATTAGATGAAATTGATTGGACGGATGTTTTCGAAGATGGTGAGACTCTCGAGACTCCGAGACTCCTCTTCGGCCTCTGCAGTGAGGATATTGCGCGGCCGATTGCAGTGGCGAGCTTGAAATGTCTATCTCTGAAGCTACCTCGAATGTTAAAAGTGTCAGAATAAAATATGAAACGAACATTGCTCTGTATTCGTTCGTTAGTCCGATCGCTGAGAATGCTCCTACGAGAGGAGGACTTGAAGTGGTCAGGGTCTGCAGTAGTTTCGTGTTTTGAGACGACCAAAGGAGGTAAGAAATGTGCTCACAAAGATTGGTGCGATGAATGAGATATCAACTCGGATGGCAATAACGATCTGGCAAGTGAGAGCCAGAGAATACACGAAACAGAAAGGAACGAGCGCCTAAAACATGTTGGGTTCAGTTTCGCATCGAGACCCAGACTACCTGCACACCGAGATAGAGCAACACCCGATGATGCTGCTTGGTCAATTTCGCTGAGAAGGCATTGCACTTCACGTAGTTGGAGATTCGCCAAGCTTACATTTATGAGTGTTTGAAAATAAATCAGGTAAATCTCACCGCAAACACACATTGACCCCATCAGAATAATCGAGAAGATTGACGAGACAGCGCAACCGAATTGGATGAGGAATGCTGAGAAAAACTTGTGTCCAATCTGCAGTGAGAAGAGTGAAAGAAACGGTCTGTTCGGTGGGCAAACATCGAAATCGAAACCAGCTAGAAAATGACCCTCGATGTCGATGTGAGCGCCATCAGCAAGGACTCGGGATGCCTGGAATATGACCAGCTTTAAAAGTCTTTGTGTTGAACTGAGCTCACCTTATCCACCAGTGCATCAGTTGGCCAGAAGCACAGGTAAAACATAAAAGTCCTGACAACATGCTCAATCCGGGCACCAAAGATACAACAACAGGAAAACTCACATAAACGTGTGATTGAGGACCAATCCCGTAAACATAGCGGCGAAAATTTGTTTTGATTTAAAATAGCTAGTAGGTACTTGTTTCTGTAACTTTTCCTATTTTTTTGCTATTTTTGCATTCTATCAAACACTGCAATAATTTTTCTTGACTGCTTTGAAACGATACTGAAGCAACATACCATTTGATCTGGTATGGTAAACGTGTGTCTCGTTAGCTTACCTACAAACGCTGGCAAAGCGATAAACGAAGCAAGCTGTTAGCATGATCTCGAAAGCATGATAAGCAGTCATCCAGAATATGTGAGCTATAACTGCACAATTTATTTAGCCTTTGCAGACTTTTCAAACCAATCGTTGGCCCATGAACAGCAAATGTGAGAAATCTATCGCGATCAACATAGAATGACTGCAATCTTTGTTGTATTTGGTCATCCAAGGTTCATACCGGTGCTCCAAAGAAATGAGCGATGGCAGAAATGCATTCGAGTGAGGAAATGTAGTAGTAACAATATCTGAAGGAATAACACAAAGTTGCAAATTTCGAGGAATAGAAAAACCTTCCGATAGTTCCCAATGCTTTTCGGAGGCTTGATTTTCATTAGTATTAGCACACATGAACATACCATCATTGCAGAAAGTGAGATTCTATCCGAACAGAAAACGGCAGATTCGAAAGTCAAAAGCATTGCCTGTAAAACGCTAGGTGGTTGGTAAAAGAGAGAAAATTTTTCAATTTTTGCTGCCAAGCGGTTTTCAAAGTCTGTATTTATCACCTGCTGAGAAGTTTGACTTTCAGCTTGAATGAGAAACACTAATCTCTGCCGGTAGATGTTGATATATTCCGTCTCCCGGAAGTAATGGTGATGTACGATATGATTTTGTTCACGATGCTGGAGGAAAACAACATTTGTCTTAGTAGTTTTGCGATGTTGGATTGAGCGAGAAATGGTACAATTTAAGCAGAAACGATGATTTTTCGTATCGATGACTAAGCATATTCTGCACTCCTCAAATCCACGAGATTTGCTCCTTATCATGAGCCGTATTGTTCACGAATCTGCCTAATCGCTGTGGACTCATCCATTGTGTAGAGCTGACAGTCAGAGCAGTTCCTCCTTCTTTTACACCATACCTATCCGGCGGAGAAACAAGAGATTGTGCATAATTCGGAGAGTCACTTCTGCTTTTCAAACGCTTCTTCTGTGTTATCAACGGCGATGAATCAGCCTAGAGTCGAGGCGTACTTGGCGATCTTCTCCACTGTCTGATACGAAAATAGTGGGGATCAGGAAGAGGATCAGGGTCCAAGGGCCGAGCACTGACGACTATAAAAGGTGAAACAGCACAGTTCAGCTCCACACTCACTGTCAGGAATGAGAAGCCTTCAAGCACTGTTGCTCGCAGCCGTCTGCGCAGGTTTGACTGTTGGCTAATTCTCAGCTATTAGCGGGGATAGTCGATATCGTTTAACGACTACTGCAACTTCTTAGTTGGGAAACGGTTGCTTTCTGTTACGAGACTCATTTTCTACTTTGCAGACGCCGTAATCGAGTTCAAGTACGCTTTCCTAGTTGACGAGAAGGACGTGAACGGCTATGGGGTGAGCAGCCAATAAGTCTTATCAAGAAGAAATCTTCCTGCAGGCAGCACGCTAGTTGTCGCGATCAAGTCATTTCAAATTGCAGTACTCGTTCGGCTGCAACAGCCCAGGCTGCACAGTGTACACGACTAAGATGTCGTCAGCTGAAGTGGGCCTCTACAAAGGAGACGAGCAGTTGGCGACGTACGTTTGAAAACAGCACCCAATGCCCTAGGATAACCTCTGTCCTGTCTAAGTTGTAGACTCAGAGGACAACTCACATTCCGAAACCAATCACTTCCAGACTGAACACGATCTACAAGAAGGACAGCAATGGATTCCTGGTTGGCTATCATCTAGCGGTGAGTGAAAACGATTGAAACGACGAAAAAACGAGCCAAAAAACGAAGAACGAATTCAGGGAGGATCAAACTACAAACTGAAGAAGACGACTACAGGAGAGATGACCACGCTCGTCAAGATCTATATCGTCTACGATTCCGTCGGTTCGTTTTCCAAGCGTTTCCATAAGAAATGGATAAGAATCTGTCTCTCAAATCTGACGAAGAAGAGCGTCTTCTTGACTGTACACGATGCATCAACATTTTCCGATTCTTACGAGCTCAAAAACTATCTCGTGCTCTGTTTGGAAATCAGTGCGCGATTGTGTAGCTGAAAGATAATACGTAAATGTTAGGCCGATAAGTTCACCGTTGAGATGTTAGCGGCGTTAGTCCTCTCGCTTACTCACCATTTTGTCAGGATCTGGCGCCGTGGTTGACTTTGATTCTGTCACGACCGATATCGACATCAACGCGTCCGGCAAGAAGACCATAACTGTGCTGAACATCTACAATTCTGGAGTCACATTCACCAATTACAAAGGAGTGAGCGGTGCACCAGTTGCCACCAAGCACTTGAGTGCTCGTTCTGAGATTTCAAGAGTACGGTCAATCGATTACTTATTCAGACAACTTCTCCGAAGATCTACGCTGCAGGATTTGACGCGGTTGACACAACGTGCAAACCGATCTACACTGCGAGGTTGGTCAAGTCTAGAGCGTCAATTCTTTCATCCGCACATTTTGGCAAAAGCATCAACACTCCCTATGTCTGATTTTTTCAGTACCGTACTGATAAACGACTGAATTAACATAAAATAGGCATCAAATACAATCTCAGCTCGGTCGACAACGCTGCCAAGTCCAAGATCGGTATAGTGTCCGCCCTCACAACTATCGACTTCGGCTCGACCGACGCAAGCAACCGATACCATGTGGCCAAGTACGTTGGTAAGTTCGGTTTTGAACCTCAGAACTCAAACAAGGAGGTCACTGGAATCCTTTCAGCAACGCAAAACACGGTCTCGATCGGGCAGAGCGCGATTGTGATGTCTTCTGGTGAGCGATCATAATTAGGGTTGTCTGAATTAAGAATGACTCTCCTCATTTTCCACACTCGATCAGGCAGGCGAGAGAGTGTGTGAAATGAGGAGAGTCACTCTTAATTCTGGCATCCCTAATCATAACGATTTTTTTCTCAAGCATGACTGAACACGAGTTCATTCAGGCTACACCGGCTGCTTGGTTCAGAAGAACTACAACGATTTCGCGATGGCTACTTATGATTTCAAGGCCGGCAGCGAGTATGATTTATCACTGTTGAAGGAATCTAAGCAATCTCATTCAGGAGCACGAAAGCCACAATCAACTTCGGCGACCTAGGCATCTCGCAAGGCCATGAGCTCACGCTGAAAGTCACCGGGCAAAGCGACAAGAAGTGGGTGTCTGATCGTTTTTAAACTATCTGTGCAATGACGTGCGCTCATTTGAGCGCATTCCTTTGTCTTTTTCGCAAGTGTGTTTTGAAACTGTCTTTGCTCATTTGAGCTCCTTCCAGAATCAGCGGCTACTCGGATTCGCAGAGCTACTCGTACGTTGCAACTAACATGGATGTGAGCATCGTGTGGGATCAGAAGGACAAAAGCGACACATTCTTTGCGCAGATCGACTTCACCAATGGTTCGAGCAATTATTCAAAACGGAAGCAAGAAATGTGGATTTCAGGAGTATCCCACGTGTTCGGCCTCAGCACGCTCCTTGCTATTTTCTTCGCCTTGATCTAAATAATTTCGTGCTGTAAATTTTTTTAAACGCTACTACATGATGAATGATATCCGACCTTCGCAGATATATCTATTTTCTCTGAGAACGAATCAATAAATAATTACAGTACCATGCGTTTGATGGGTCAAAACTAAAATGTGTGCTTTTGCTTTGTTATCGCGAAGTCTGACTAAGCCCGAAATCACAGGCGCGCACAAATATGAGCTCTTCAACTCCTTGATCCCACAGATAACACCCGTCGTCGGAGTGAGTGATAGTCTTTACGTACATCCAAGAGAATCAATCACTGATCTGCACCACTACATGATCTTTTTCAACTTGCACACTTGTGTCTTACTCAATGAATCATGAAGCACACCACACATTATGTGTTCGCTAAATGATTTATATGGTCGTATGTGTATCGTCATAACATCCAACTAGAGAGATTGAGAAAACTGGTTGAACGAACACATCTGTAATCAACAGTCAGTCAATGTTCCATTCTCGCTATGCAACAATATTTGGTCACGTATCCGCCAGATTTATATACAGTATTGTGGTAAATAGATTGTTCAGTCACTATTGTACTCACTCGGTACGCCCACTTACTAGTGTTCAGAGAATAACGTAAATACTGTTAAAGTGAATAGTATGGATCCGGACTATCTCTTCACGTCTCGATGGACTTTGCTTCTGAATGCAGCTCAGATGGTCATTAGCCTGCTAAGTTTACCCCTCTCGATCGCAATTTTCTACGTTCTGTTGACAACTCGCACGGACTCTGGAGCGTTTTTCATCATTTTCAAGGTTTAATTACCCCATATTCCGATCGTCAATATGCATGGCAAGGTCGGTCTTGTCTACGACATCACTGCGTTGATCATTGTTCATTTCATTGGGGTGATTCCCACACGCGGATTCATGTTGTCAAACGAGTTTATGGAGTCACAACTATACCTGGAAGTGAGCAATTCCAACTCAAAAACGAATCGCACAGATAATTTCTGGGGGTTTGGTATATTAGTTAGTTGAAAGCTAGATAATCCACGCCAGTGAGAGCTAGAAAATCAATTGCAGACGTACTTCTTCATTGTTTATTTGCTTCATTACTGTCAATCGGTCACTAATACTCTAATTTGTATGAATAGAGCGACTGCTGTGGTACTTCCCTTTATCCATCAACGGGTGAAAACTTGTCTGTTTTCCGATTGTGTTGTATCTTTCCATTGTTCAGATTTGGGACCATCCTGCTACATTACCGTGCTGTTTTCTTTCACAGATATGCGGCGGAATTTATGTCGGACGGTTGACTCTCCAGCATGAATTGTATTTGAAGCTGTATTCCACCGGAGAGCGATTTCCAATGGTTGGGCTTTTCTTATTTTGTGATATCTCAGAGTCAAACTACAGGTGAAATACTCCGAAGCAGCTCGTTTATTCTGGTTCTATCTCTTCATATTTCTCTTTGTAAACTGTATAAACATGATTGTCCTCTACGGAATTGTGTTGTGGAAATTCCGAGACAAGATTATGGTATTCTTTAAGATCTCGCAACAAGAATTTTCAGGACACGTTTCAGGGCAGACTAAACTCAGTAAATAGCACCACCGAATCTAAGCGAGCAATCTCACTGCTGTGCATTGCAGTAGCTGTAGTTGGAGTAGAAGTATGCTTATTTATTATTCTAAATTTGATTTGCGTTTCACATGATTGGAGGCTGCATATTGCGCCTATTACTATTTCATTTTCGTATTTGACGTCAATCCACATTCAAATTTCGTTTATTTGAACAGTAATAGCACTATTTTAGCGAGATTTCCGCACATTTTATGCGATTTATTACTGCATAGCTGATCTCTACTCTTGCTTGCCTGCATACCTTCTCATTGCGTTCTTCAAGCCTGTCCGACAGCAGGTGGTTGAGCTTGCATTGAGTTTTCTTTCTTTGTTTTTATTTTTTCGGGATTACGACAAAAGCATCGCCCGTCGGAAATTCAATCGATAGTGTTGCACCGAAAACGATTGCTCGCTAATCTTATGCAACATTTAGTATCGAAAAAGGATAAAGCGTATTGCTCAATGTTACAAGTTTCAACAACAACTCTTCATGAAGAAAGGGGCGTCACCCTTGAAGAAGGGGAGAAGGAGATGGGAAGAAAAACCCCTCTTCATTTTTCCCTTCACCCCTTCACTTGCCAGCCCTAATGCATACCTCGCTGTCTGACGTCTTACGTCTCGACCGCATTGCAAACATCGTCGCACGGACTGCACACGAACTACTTCTCTAGAGTTGCCGATAGAATGTGAAATACGACTCTTCGTTTCACACAATAACTTTACCTCGGATTGTTGTTGATAGCTTTTCATGCGCTTTTATCCTGATCGAATGCTCTTCGAACATGCCGCTCTCACCGGTCATTGTAGATAGCGGCCCTAATCGACCCTCATACTAGTTTCCGAAACACATTGGCAGCTATTCATGAACTTATCACATTGAATGCGAAATGAACAGAGACCACCCTGCACAAGAACTTCATCGATATGTCATCATTAGAGATGGGAAAGCAGAGTTCGCAAAGACAGATAATCGATCATTTGAAAATCAGGATACGTATTCTGACATAATTTGACCCTCGATGGTGTGTAGGTCGTGGGTACCCTCATTTTGGAATACATCATGACCGGTGAACATATCCTCATTTGCATATTCGAGCTGTAATTCGGGAAAATGTGCAAAAACGCTCACTCTTGTGCTAGAGTTTTTAAATAACAAGCAATAATGAACACATTTTTCATTGTTCTAAAAAGAAATAAGATCTCTAATGGTTTTGGAATCAATTGGAATCAACTCTTGCGTAGGTTACCCATCTCATTCGCTTAATACGACCGCTCAAAGATTTCGAAAAATAGCGAAATTACTCTTGCTTTCTCATCTCTAGTCATCATGCGTATTGCGTCGTGAACGATGGTTGTAAGTGCTCAACAGGAGCACTAGTCGACTTATTTGTGAGAACTCGCCACTGATGAATGATGCGCTCGCGATAGCTGAACAAGCCGAGACAATCACGCTGCGCGGATCTTAGCACTAACCTGCGCACATAGTACAGCATAACGATGGGGTCGATGGCGGGAAAGAGCGCAGTGGTCATGATCAAAGCGTCTCCCCAGTCTCCATTGAGGTTCAGTCCTATGAACGGACTCACGAAGATAATGGCCAGCGGAGTATACGAGAAAATGGAAGGAATTGCCGTCTGAATATTTCGAAATTGGTTTGGAAGGAAATGCTCAAACCAGCTCAACCTGTACAAGGAGTGCGTTCAGCAGCTGACGTTGCGTCGCGCGCACTTGGGCCGAGTTTAATCGAGAAAAGGGAATCGTTAATCTTCGATGAAACGTGTTTAAGGAGAGAGTTGTAGCAAATCTAGTTCGAGACACACGTCGTCAGAAAACCTTACTGGATGTGCTTCAGTCGTCGAAGAATCGCGACACTGCAAGCAATAATGACACTGATGGAGAGTGCGGTGAGCGCGATGAAAATGGACATCCCACCAACCGCATCCAGCTGCCAGCTTCCCGTTGACGGATCCTCAAAATCTCTATAGGCTCTTTAATGAATCGAATTTCCGACTCAACCAACCATGCCATCATTAGTTTTGAAATACCCACTTCAAAAATGTTGGTTTCGTTATTCCAAAACTAAAGATGATTCGAAAGCTCATCCTAGTGTCGTGAGAGTTCCAATTATGACTAGATTGAATCGTGTTGGCAGCTGGGGTGGAATGAAATTCTGTGATTTTACTTTTTTTGTACGGTTCCAGTTCACACCTCTGCGCTAGCGTACTGTTCGAATAAAATTTCTAACTCATGACACTAGTCGTTTGCATTACGTCAAAAAGTTAATTTTGGGTACTGTGGACACCCACTCTGAATAATATGGCCATTATACTGAGCCGGGAACAGGCGATGCCGGTGTTTCTCAGCAGAATCGGACAGAAGTAGCTGTCCTTGATTTCCGTTGGCAAGAATGCGATCTTAATTGAATGGGTCTCGGGTACATCGGACCATCCATAAGTGTCCACACAATTGCGCCATCGCTTCATTCTACGACCGGTTGTAGCGACAGAACATACGCGTGAATGAGGGCAGTCATCTGTGTTCATTGCATACCGTCATCGCCTTGTAGTACGCGAACGTCCACAGCAATTGCACGATTAACGCGATCAGACTCCACCAGAAAGTGGTGTTTCTTTTGAACACATTACGCCACCGAGGCCTGAAAACGCGACATCTGACTGTATACATTATTGCACGAACGTACTCGCAGAAAACTGCGTAGCGATAGAGGTAGTGAAATGTAAGAATGATAAAGGTTTGATAAAAGAAAATCACGAACAGTGCGCCTGCAAAGTAGATTCGAACAAAAAACAAAAAACTATTGGCTCTATTCTGGTAGATGTGTCCTACAAATAGATGTGTCCCAAAAAAATTGACGTATCCCAAAAAAAATTGATGTGTCCTATTTTCTAGAATTTCGGACCTCCAAAAAATAGATGTGTCCTAAAAAATAGATGTGTCCCGAAAAAAAAGGTGTGTCCAAAAAAAGTTGATGTGTCCCAAAAAAAAATCATGTGTCCCATTTTCTAGAATTTCGAACCTCTAAAAATAGATGTGTCCTAAAAAAATAGACGTGTCCTAACAAAATAGGTACAACTTCAGTCGACAAACTCCACTCCTCACTTTTGTAAACTGTGTATCTACCCTCCCAGGTAGTCTATGCTCTCGCCGCCGAGGTCGGGGTGAACAAAGAACAGAGGGTATTTTGCAATAGGCCTCCGTTAAGATGGAAATAGGGAGAGCACCAAAACCCACCCTCCCTCCTTCTATATTACAGACCACACCTGACACCCATTCCAAAAATGCTTAGCCTTAGTAATATGAAGAAGTAACCTTCCACTCAGAAGACTTAGGGATCTACCACGCAGAGCCCGGCGATAAATCTTGAAAACCGCTTATTATGTTACGGATTATCTATGTATATCGAGATAACTCAGAGATGTTTTCGAGAATGAACTCGATTCATGACCAACGGGTGATCATGTCGACAGGTAACATGAACAGCCTGCTTCCCTCCCCCATTAGTCGCCGAACAACCCTGGATTATGTGAGCCAGTGGTTCACATGCCCGCCAGCTAGTGGTTGAAAGAAACCCGAGTATCAACACCTCCTGCGACCTATTGCGAAATACCCTCTGTTCTTTGTTCACCGCGACCTCGGCGGCGAGAGCACAGACTACCTGGGAGGGTAGAGACACAGTTTACAAAGGTGAGGTGCGGAGTTTGTCGACTGAAGATGTACCTACTTTGTTAGGACACATCTATTTTTGGAGATACGAAATTCTAGAAAATGGGACACCTGATTTTTTTTTGGGACACATCAACTTTTTTTGGGACACATCTATTTTTTTCGGGACACATCTATTTTTTTAGGACACATCTATTTTCATAGGACACATCAACCAGAACAGAGCCAAACTATTCACATATTTACAGCGACGAAAGAAATAAATTTTCGAATTTTTCATTCTGGCTAGAGATGGTGTGTGCAATAGAAAGAGTGTAGATCTCATACATGCCCAGAAGAGATATTCTGCGGGCCGGTCAATCAAGTTATAGCTGAGGAACATGTAGCCAACGGGCGAAAGTTGAATGCCCTGAATATGCGTGAACGTGAGCCAGGTACAAGTGGAATGTTGTTCAGTTTTGAACCAGAGAAAGCGCACCGGCATTAACGCTATGTGCGTGAGTGAGGCGAGTAGGTCAGTGACCGCAAAGCCAATCATCAAATAACGATATCGACCTGCACATTTAGTTTTCGTATCTTATTTTAAGTCAGTGAGCACCGATTTGATCAGACAATGTTGTGCTCGCAACCCGGATAAAAATTACATTTGTGAGTAACGATGTTACAAAAACTGCATAGGTGTAGCTCTGAATCACTAGTCTCATTTTGGTTTTCGAAAAATATATACCTGATGAATGAGAAGCGTTATCATCGTACCCTGCGAGAAACGAGAAACGATCTTTACCGGACCACTTAATGCCTCAGAGCCAAAGATATTTAATCATTAGATGGTTAATGCCACCATCATTACTCCTATATAAAGCAGAGGTGTCCGTCCGTCCGTCCGTGCGTGTGTCCGGCCGGGGTAGGGGGGGTAGGGGAAGGGGTGGAAAGGGTCATGGAAGGTTCCAGAACATCCCAGAACATTCCAGAAATTTCGCAAGAGAAGGTTCCAGAACATTCTAGAACATTCCAGAAATTTCGCAAGAGAAGGTTCCAGAACATTCTAGAACATTCCAGAAATTTCGCAAGAGAAGGTTCCAGAACATTCTAGAACATTCCAGAAAT
>LS520527.1:929239-943568 GCA_900490845.1 Pristionchus japonicus
TTGAAGGAAGTAGATTGACGAACTGACGGGGTTCAGCCTCCTGGTGGTTCAGAGCCATCCAGGGGTGGGTGGGTCGGAAGGTCACCCTCGAGGCACGGCTGTTGAAGATGGTAGTGGTGTAGCGGTAGTCGAATAGCGGTGCCTCGCTCCACCGGGAATCTCCATCTCAGGATAGATGCCTTGACGGTAGGCATCTCCCCTTGGTGATGTGTAGTTGGTGACTATGACGTTAGGTATTTCATCTTTATCAGAGACTCCGACCAAATGAGATGGAATTGGGCGCTTTTATAGCGCCTCCGAATATTCGAGAGTGTCATTGATAAGAGTGTTCGCAATGAATGAGCTCGCTATACAATCTCACTATGACACTAACATTCGTTAAAACACCTGAAGGCCGTATTATCAAAAAAGTTTGGGGATTAGCGGCTGTGTAGGAAAATTCTCCATCAACAGCCTTACCTCACGCTAATTACATGATCTATCTAACGCGCAGGGTTAGCTCGAAAACATTTTTCGAAAAAAATTCAAAAGACTTTCCGGACACCCTATTATGTCGGATGAGAACCGACAGAATGAGGACCATTTGCAAATTCCGTCTATTGCATAACTCTTGTCTTTCGCCCTCATTAGGTTCCCATCCAGTCGGTTCTTTTCCGACGGTTCTCAACTGTCCTAGTTCTCGAAAACCCTTGGATTCTTTGTAATATATTCATTTGTTCAGAAATGTTGGTTCGTCTTTTTCAATTTGATAGTTCCGTCGTACCTGAGCTGTTCGCTGTATCGGCATCAGGTCTGAGACGTGAATAATATTATTTTTGAACGAAATATTTGAAGGCCGTTCTCATGCCCAATTCACGCTGGTCGCTGCGCCCTCTCGCACAATCAATCATACTAGGCGCTTCCTTCATACCCAGTGTTGACATGCCCTATCTGATGAATGTACGTTGAATTATCATTATAGAGGTAAACTGAATGAAATTTCAGCGCGCACTCGAACCCACTGGCAGCATTCAACGCTATCGTGAGGTTGGCTTGCAATCATGAAAATGGTTTACTCGACAAAATCTTAGCACATCTCACCACTATTCGACGCTGCATTGCTCGCTCGCGCTGACTGCTACGAAGAATCGAAATTCGGTCCAATCAAGATGATTGGTTCGTACAACCTCGCAGTCTGCACCGTCGTGTTGGTTGGGGTTAGCTTTTGCGAATTTTTTTAGTATTAGGTCCGGAAATTATCGAAATTGTAAAAAAAGTCCAAATTGAAGCTTGTCTCGCACACACTTTACTCGCTGCGAATCGCTTCTTCAATGAGTGAGAAGACGCGCGCACATCACACTACGATGACGCGAGTGCTCGTCCTACAGGTACAATATCAATTTTTTTCTTCCTATTCTCGGTGAAACGCGAAATATCGTGACGTAAAACGCTACATTGTACCAGCCTGGTTCGGTTTCAATTATTTTTCATTGGTGATCACAATGCGTTCGTATTTATTTTTTCTTATTTTAATCAATTTTTTTTTAATTCAGGCGCTCGTACCAGTATGCTGCACGGGAATTCCGACCGCTGGCTCGTTCGTGATTTTGGCTTTCGGCTTGGAAGGAAAATGTTGGTTCGAAAAGCGTATTCTCTGCTCTAAACACTATTTTGCAGTTCTGTTTCACTATGGACTGCTCGTGATTTCCACCCACTCCTTCTTCGAGTCATTAGTTCTTATCTGCACCACTCCTCTCTACAGACGCAGATTGTTGCAGTGGCTTAGACTGAATGTAAGGGATTTGAGCAGAGTGCGAAAACGAACGTGTGTTTCAGAAAGTGGACGTTCAATCATCAGGAGGTTCTGGACAGTCAGTGAATGTCCTCAAGAACCACTCTCAAGTTCGATAAACAAGATTTGAATGTGCCTACTCTGTTTGAATTCGGCGGAAATAATATTATGTGTGATGACGACGGTTGTGCCCGCACAAGTGTATTAACGTTCAAGATCAAAAGACGAATTCAAACAGTGACTACTGGTGACAACTGCTTGGGACAGAGTAGGGTGCGTGGGAGTTATGAAAAATTTATTCCTGCCTGGTCAACATGGACCGATCCGAAGCGTGGAACATGGCCATTGTTTTGTACGTTTTAGCTACATGTCTCCGAATATTTGTGTGAAATGGCTAATATGAGGCCGGTTGCGTAAGAATCGAGCAAGGCCTGGCACAGTGATTTTTTTTACGATTTTGCCAAAATATGGGAAACTAGGTTTTCGATGGTGGTGAAGATTTTGGTCAACTTCATTTTGCTCAAACTCGATCGGTGTCATGCTGTATGGCACCATTTTTTACAGCTCGGTTCCCTTTTGACCGATCGTCTTGCAAATTTTACCACCTATGTAATCGACTATGCCGATTCGTTTCATGATATTCGCATTTCATGACATCAATTCTTTCGTGTTTAAAACCATTTTTCTCGAATACTAAGGCCCAGTGGAACTAGGTTTTTACACCGTCACATGCGCCTGGTTCAGGTGATCATTTTTCGTATGCATAGTGTGGAGAAAAAAACTAACGTAAATTTCCTATAATTAGTTTTATGAAGCGTTTTTCTCTTCTCTCTTCCCTTCCAACCGCGCAATCCCCTCGTCTAGTGAGGAATGAAATGAATCCCTTTGTCTTCCTTCTTTATTCCTCGTTCATCGCACGATTAGTGCGGTGCAAGAGGGGAGAGAAGATAAAAACGCTTCATAAAACTAATTATAGGAAATTTACGTTAGTTTTTTTCTCCACACTATGCATACGAAAAATGATCACCTGAACCAGGCGCATGTGACGGTGTAAAACCTACTTCCACTGGGCCTTAGTATTCGAGAAAAATGGTTTTAAACACGAAAGAATTGATGTCATGAAATGCGAATATCATGAAACGAATCGGCATAGTCGATTACATAGGTGGTGAAATTTGCAAGACGATCGGTCAAAAGGGAACCGAGCTGTAGAAAAATGGTGCCATGCAGCATGACACCGATCGAGTTTGAGCAAAATGAAGTTTACCAAAATCTTCACCACCATCGAAAACCTAGTTTCCCATATTTTGGCCAAATCGTAAAAAAATCACTGTGCCAGGCCTTGCTCGATTCTTACGCAACCGGCCTCATATTAGCCATTTCACACAAAATAACTCTGGCCATTCTTCGGTGTTTCTGAAAGCAAGAAAAAGAATGAAATCGCGGAGAAGAAGGCCGAAAAACCACCACTAACGAGTAGAAACTTCACAATAAGCTCTATTAACTTGGGTGTTAGGTTGTTGGGCGACATCGAAGCGAAAAGAACTAGTGGTCATTACGGGGAAAGCAATCAGTGGAAACACATGTGCTTGATATAATCGTTTTCTCAATCATACGAACACGCTCGACCACGTGTCACCATCGGTGTCATTTTCTAAAATCACGCGAAATAAGAGTGGCAAAGAATCATTATCCCTCAATTCTACAAGCTCTCGAGCTAATCATAGAAACGATCGAATGAGAGACCTAAGAATTTAGCATACATTTTTTAACAAAATGATTAATTTTTTGAGTAAATCATTACGAACAATAGCGCAGGTTTCCTTCCTTTTTTGAATCTGACGAGTTTATGCTTGTGAGATGAAGTTTGATGCGTTCTCCTGAGCTTTATCTCAGCGATATGGCTAATTTAGACATCGAGGATTGCATGATAGTGAGTTGAGTGGGTTGACGTTACGAGTGGGAGTTGGGTTCGATAATCAATTCCTGTCTGGTCAGCTTGGAGGGTTCAGATGCGAGTTCAGCTCTGATGTACAAATACGAATAGCAAGGCAGGTGCTGAGAATAGGGATGTGGGATGACCGAAGGAGAAGTCTATTCCTGTCTCGTCAGCTTGGACTGATCAGGCACATAGAGCATGGACAGCTTGCGGTCATCTCCTTGAAGGCACACTGTGCGGACGAGAGCCGCACAGACCTGTAGAAGAGGAAAAATTAGAGCTGAGAAAGCCTGCGTTTCAAAGCATTCAAAATTCAACTTCGAATCGTCAGAACTTCTCCAAATGATGAGCGTGAACTTTCAGGTCTTCAGTTTGAGAAGGTTTCTCACTCAGTATCATGACATGGGGGGCGATCAAAACGGCAACGGATCATAACTCGCTAGGTAGTTGACCTAGGGCAATCAATATTGTATCATTGTTATCAGTAGAGGCATACGGTGTTTCACTACCGTACTCGTCTTGAATCGCGAACTGATTTTTTTCCATCGAACCATGACCCGGGGGTCATGGTAAAATGTGTCGGAGGTCGACCAAAAGTCTCGTATACCAAAGTGCGTTACAGTAACCGGACAAGTACAGTGACCAAAAATACCGTATCCCGGGAATCGCAAACTGACTTTTTTTCAAAGTGTGAGATATAAATTTGATCTTTGGCCAGTTGTGTCTACCGTACCCAGACATGCTACCGTAACCCGATATACCGTAATCCGGGAATCGAAAACTGACTTTATTCGATTTTCAAAATGCAATTTGTAAATCAAATCAGTTTGCGATTCCCGAACTACGGTATCTCGGGTTACGGAAACATGTCTGGGTACGGTAGGTACAACCGACCAAAGATCAAATTTCTATCTAGCACTTTGAAAAAAAGTCAGTTTGCGATTCCCGGGATACGGTATTTTTGGTTACTGTACGTGCCCGGTTACTGTAACATACTTTGAATATACGATACTTTTGTTCGACCTCCGACACATTTTACCATGACCCCCGGGTCATGGTTCGATGGAAAAAAATCAGTTCGCGATTCCCTACGGGCGATTCCCGATGAAACACCGTATGCCTCTACTGATAACAATGATACAATATTGATTGCCCTAGGTCAACTACCTAGCGAGTTATGATCCGTTGCCGTTTTGATCGTTGCCGTTTTGATCGCCCCCCCTCATGACATTACTCACATTATACGGATCACAGTTCGAGGAAGGCCGGCGATCCTCGAAGTAGCCCTGAAGCAGCGATACAGTACTCAGTTACAGTAACCCGGCTCTACAGTAAGCAAAACATATCGTAACTACAGTAATTCCTTCAGTAACTCACAAAGCCCTTATCTGACGTCTCGCGCGGGATGCGAATCGAGGCGGCGCGTGATGCTACGCCGTACGAGAACTGCAAAAGTGTTCACTAATACCGTAACCTGAAGCTCTCAGACTACCGTACCTGATCGATCGACGCAGTTTCGTGCTGTCCGGTGAGGCGGCGTTCATTGTCCTGCAATTTGCGTTAAAAAAATTCAAATTTCTACCGTAATCCCTAGGTTTTCAGTTACCGTAACCCAAGTAAGTTACCGTACCTTGCCTCCTTTCGGGTCATAGTAGGCGATGTGCTGGGGGTGCACGAGCGCGAGCTTGTTGATCGCCTCGAGGATCGGGTTGATGCCGCCCTCTTTTCTGCAGGGGTTCAAGAATTTGCAATACTTATCCAAATGGTCACGCGTTGCTTCTGTTCAATAAATCACTAGAAAAGGGAGACGAATTTTCGAATTCGGACTTCAAGAAAATGCAGCTCACCTCATCTCATCCGTCGAGAAGTTAGTATGGCAGCCTGCGCCGTTCCAATCGCCTGCAATTTACGATTTTTTATCAGTATCCGGTTCCCAATTTCCGGTTCCTAATTTCCGGTTCCTAATTTCCAGTTCCTAATTTCCGTATCCTTCTTTCCCGGCTCACCCTTGATCGGTTTCGGATCAAGCGAGGCGACGATGCCGAACTCCTCGGCCACTCTGTGCAGCAGGAAACGGGACATCCACAGCTGATCGCCCATCGCGATCCCTTCGACCGGGCCGACTTGATATTCCCACTGGAATGCAGTCGATTATTAGAATCCAGATTCAAGAATCTGAGTATGGAACGCATACATGAAAGTTGCTAACGGTTCATTCCTGTTCTTTAATTGCAGTTTCCATTAGAAACCTACCTGTCCGGGCATGACTTCCGCGTTCGTGCCTGAGATGCTGATGCCCGCATACAGACAAGCGCGGTAATGCGCCTCCACCACATCCCGACCATAGACTCTTCCAGCGCCCACGCCACAGTAGTACGGACCTGAGGAAAGAAATTTGAAAATGCCCTTTTCCAGAATTCTACATCAACGTCACTCCCATTGATTACTTGGCATTCAATGACACGCTGAGCACTTTCAACTCACCCTGCGGACCCGGGAACCCATTCTTAGGCCAACCAAACGGATGACCGTCAATGTCGAGCAGCGTGTACTCCTGCTCCATGCCGAACCATGGGTGGTGATCCTGAGCGGAACGGAGGGTTAAGGTATCAAATATCGATTGATATAAGGTTACGGTATCGATTATCGATTGATGATACCTTCGCCTTCTCCATCACCTCGGCGCACTTGCGCCGGTTGTTCGTGGCTGCAAATCGATAGATCAGATTACGGTGTCATTGTTGCATCATTAACTGTTTTATTTCCATCTTCAAAGGTGTACAATGTAGGAAAGATGCTGGTTGTTGACCCACAATTCCTCTCGTCTATTGAGCAATTACGCCATTTTCTCTCCATTCCTGATGCCACACCCCGTGCAGTGCAAAACAGTTGAATGATAAGAACTGTCTACTACGCCGACCAAAAAGTGTTACCACAGTGGGATTCATGTTAAATTTCTAGCTTGCGAACTCACGATGGGGCTTCATGTGGCGGTCCAGCGTCTCGCACATCACTAGCTTGTTCTTGCCGCGCCTACAATTCATCTCTATTTTGCATTACGTACCAGTATTTTTGACGCCAGAACACCGTTCGAAGTTCTGAGTTTCATGCATACTAAGTAATCTTGATCAAGGAAAGACTCTGCTTCCGGATTACATATGCCTGACCTGAACGGGCAGGGGAAGATGGCGACAGGCTTGATGTAGACGTCCGAGTCGTCGCCCGTCGCCTGGCCGGTCGAGGATCCGTCGAAGTTCCACACCGGCAGGTCTGCAATCGAGCAGTCAAGTTCACTTCATTCTGTGCTCATACAGACACATGTTCTTGCAGCCATAGAATGTATTGCAATCCTATTCATCTCCTGTCCATTTGCAGTAGATTTACATTTTTAAAATCTTCCTAGGACAGAATGGGGGAGAGGAGCAGGACGTTGCATCCCATAGTATACAGCTCACCATCCGGTTTGGTCGGTTCGAAGTCGAGTGTGCGCGTTTTCGTGCGCAGATTCTCGCCCGTGCCGTCGAGCCAGACGTACGAGCACTGCACCTGGAGGCGGGTCGCATTGATATTTTGCGACTCTGGTTCCCGGCTTGGGTTTCCGGCTCTGGTTCCCGGCTCTGGTTCCCGGCTCTGGTCCAACTACAGTACCTTGTCCGTGTCCGGGAGGGCGTAGAACTTGTTCGTGACGCTCTTGTCGCAGGCGAATTGCGCGCGGAGCGACATGCTGGCACACTTTTGATGGATCAAACGAACACGCGATACAGTAACCATAAAACACATCGAGACAGAAACGTGTGAATCCCAGACACTCTGAATAGTCTGAGAGCAAAGGCGCGATCTAGACGCTGACTTCGAATTCGGGTCATTGACTCTTCATTCTGCACACTCTCAAACTGGTCAGAGTGGCGAGATAGTGTGTAAAATGATAAAGTGCGTATTTCGAATAGATAATGAGGAAACTTTCACTCGACATTCTTCGGCAAATGCAACGATGAATGCAGTGTATACATGTGAAGATGCCATTCCTCACTGCCATTCCGCCCTCTTTGATCGTTAACCAACAGAAGGCAGCGTGTTGTTATCGACAACAGAATGAATGTCTGATCACTACCAACCGTAAACTGTCAGAACACGTTTTCTTCAAGTGATTCACAATTTTCTTCAGACAAAAACACGACCGACAAGAGATTGAAATGTGAAAAGAACGCAGCAGAGAAACCTCCTCGGAAACAATAAATTGATATTTGGAGGTCCAAGATTGATTGATATTTGGAGGTCCAAGATTGGTCCAAGATGCAAGTTCACAATAGAAGAAAGATCGAGTATGGTATGTGTTTTACAATTTTCCCATACGGTTCGCTTTTCGCCGATGGGCTGTGACTACGAGATACATTGTCAATACAAAACACTTTCACTTTTCATCGTTATCATGCACGTTTTCCATCGCTTTCCATTTTCAATCCTCTCAAAGCGCTACGCTGCTCATCTTTGCTTGTTTACACCTGATTTTTGCGCCTATCTTGCTTGTTTGCACCTGATTGTTGAGCCTATTTTCCCCACATGCAATAAAGGTTACCATATTTTCATGAGTTTTGCAATATATAATCTACGATTTGTTCCAGGTTACCGACCAATTTCTAAAATGCAACGATTGCGCGTCTTCTGTGTTAGAATCTTGAACGCGGTTCTCAGGGTCTTCCGATCCCACAAGCATCCATCCGACTATCAACCTGTGCAAAGACTCGTTGAGAAACAGGCTACGGTTTGTTTATTCTCCATGTTGTATTAAACCAGACTCTTTATTCAGATGAAACGGCTTGTTGGGCCTCCTGTCGAGAGCGAACCGAGAACTGTTGTGAGATCGATTCCTACTCAGCTGTGCGTGATTTACGAAGATTGCCAAGAAGCATCACTGTAGATTGCGAGTTTCCGGCCTTTCATGAAGAAAAAGATGACGTGCATTTGTTTGAGAACAACGGTCACTGGCTGATAAACGATGCAAAACATCAGGATCCTTTTAAATTTGCTGAGGTTGTATCTTGTGTTTGTCAGAGATGATAACAGATGATTATGTCAGTACTACACATAAATCTTAATTGATTGCTCAGCTTTGGTCAGCTACGGTGGTTGGTCTGCCAGCAGGACCCCCAGAGACGTTTTTTTCGTGTGTTAGGAGAAAAATATATTTTTTTCTGACTTGACCGAGGCGTGCTTGTAATTTTACAAATGAGCATGACTGGAAGACTATCGTGCCCGGTATCAACATTTGACGACGGAAGTAGCTTATCTAGGATATCTTGACTTAGCCTTCCTGGGTACATTTTTTCCGGACACATAAAGTATGAACTAATTTCGCAATAACGTTTTTATAGCAGTGGAACAGAGAAGAAGCCAAGGGGCGTGAAAGTCGTCTTAGCTTTTTTCGAATTTTGGGAAAGCGAAACAATTCTTGGTTCGATCAGTTCCACTGATTCTTAATTTTAAAGTGCACCGGAACAGTCCATCAAACATCTCCGACCATCAAACCAAGGCAATCCGGTTTTCAGAATGTCTGAAACATAACGGGTCTTCCGGGGAACTCCACAAGTGCCGGAAATCGTTATGTTAGGATGAATTGTTGCAGCTTGGGAGCGATTGCTCCCTTCATTGTCGTCATCCAGATTGAAGAAATCGTTGGAAATGGGCCGATAAGAGAGTGCGTGATAAAAGAGACTTTTGCTTCCCTTGACACGCGTGCACAACTTTGCAAATCAGCATAAGAGCCCGTTCGCGTAAGAGTCAGACAAGGGCTGGCACAGCTAAAAAAGGTCAATTCTCTGAAAGTGTATTTTGGGGTTCTCGACGATGCTAAAGACTGTGGACGTGGTCATTTTTCATTCTGAGCCTCCGTCGGCTCCAGATGACGTCAAGTCGAAAACAGACTTTTTTTTACACCTCCATTAGTCAACCAAATATTAAGTGAAAATGGCTCCGGGGCTAAAATTTGATGGCGGTCACGCCTGTAATTTTTATTTTTTTCGAATTTCAAAAATATTTTTGTTACAAAATGCAACTTTTTAATGGAGGATTTGGAAAGGGAGTGACCTACAGGGTGTCCCAAAATTATGGTGACAAGTTCTTTATTGAATATCTCGCGAACCGTTCTGAGCTATATGCCCCAGTCTCTACTGTACACTACTGCGTATCAGTGCTGTAAACTGTGAACATCTGGTCAACATCAATGAACGTTGACTGATAGCACCGAATCAATTTCGATTTCGAAAAAAGTCACGACGCGCCGCGAGTCATAGTAGTGGATTTTCTTAATTTGTAGGTTAATTGGAAATCGTGAATTTCATTTGAACTTCTCAATAACTAGCACATCCACAGGCCTTTCTAGTACATGTGTCCATTTGGGTATTGGTTGCTGATGCAGAGAGAAATAGTTCGTTGAATTCAATCATAGTCGCGGAAAAAACGAATCCAAAAATAATCAAAATCTCGGAACTCAAGTTCAACGAGACTCCAGTTCAATGTAAACTCATGTAGCGTGAGATACCGTGAAACGATAATTTTTGAGAATGTTAGTTTGAAGTTACAGTGAGTTTGAACACCTGATCCATGAGGCAAGATTTTGATCAAAATAGGCCAAATTCCGGCCTTTGGAAATTTCTCCTGAGTTCAAAATAACAGTCATGGCAAACTTCTCTGCATAATTGAATAACATGATGACTGTACTACTAAGGGAAAATAGGAAATTTGTTCCATCGCAATCCATGTTGCTATATGACTTCATAATGTGAAAGTAAAAAATAGCGCGCCGTTATTAAGAATTTTTTTCAAAAATTGTCCTGAAGTATTAACTGAATTCAAAATTGAATTACTATGGCAATTGGGCCTGTTGATGCATGCACTACCAAGAAAAAATATTATCAATACTACACCGCTGTTAGTTGGCCTACATTAACTTTGAGAATGAAGTGTATCAATCCGGGGATGGGACCACCTTCGCTACATTTATGAGTTTTAAAAAATCATAACCCTCGAACGAAAGGGATAACAACTCTAACTTTTATAGCATAAGTATCACTATACCTGAGCTACATATGAGATTAATTAGGGTCTGATGGTTCAACGGAGCATCGAGATTTCACTTGTCACCATATTTTTGGGACACCCTGTATATAGGAATGACCGGCATGAGGTGAGGATTTCAAAAATATGTTATTCAGAATTTAAAAAAAATCTACTTTTTGAATGGCCATAAATAAAGTGATCTGAAAACGACGTCCTCTCCCTTGTTTACTCTCTTCCTTGACCTCGCTGACCTTAGGCAGGAGAGGGAAGCCGACGAGAGGGAGGAAAAGGGTAGATCAAAGGGGAGGGAAGCGAGTAAACAAGGGAGAGGGCGTCGTTTTCAGATCACTTTATTTATGGCCATTCAAAAAGTATATTTTTTAAATTCTGAATAAAATATTTTTGAAATCCTCACCTCGGTCATTCCAATATAGGTCATTCCCTTTCCAAATCCTCCATTAAAAAGTTGCATTTTGTAACAAAAATATTTTTGAAATTCGAAAAAAAAATAAAAATTACAGGCGTGACCGCCATCAAATTTTAGCCCCGGAGCCATTTTCACTTAATATTTGGTTGACTAATGGAGGTGTAAAAAATGTAAGTTTGTTTTCGACGTGACGTCATCTGGAGCCGACGGAGGCTCAGAATGACAAATGAGCATGTCCATCGTCTTTAGCATTGCCGAGAACCCCAAATCACACAGTTGAAGCGGATCGACCATTTTGGGCTGTGCCAGATGGTTTAAGATTTGTCCGATTCTTACGCGAACGGGCTCATAAGTGAAACACTCGCGTGCGAACGATCAAGTACCGAAGATGGCTTATCTAGGATATCATGGCTTATTTTTTCTCTGTTTCACACTGGCTTACCATGAGACTCTGCAAAAATTGAGCGCACCAAATTTCGAATATGATGTGACGTGTAGCTGTGGAAGAGCACAAGGAACATCTCAATTCTTTTTCAAATTACGCAACGAAAGGATTGGCTTATCTGCTCTATCATTTTATCACTTTTTGTGCCGAAATGGATGGCACACTTTTGATGGATCAAACGAACACGCGATACAGTAACCATAAAACACATCGAGACCGCCTCGATGCGAGCGCTGCGGCACGCCGCGTGCATATGCGCGAAATAATCCTTCGGCGATGAAACGCCTCTCCTTCCCCTTTTCATTTCGGCGCCGTAAACCTCTCACTCCTCTCCCTCTCTTTTTTCTGCGCCGAAATGAAAGCGTTCTCCATTTCAGCGCCGTAATGCCAATCCTAGTTAGCATCCGAATGTGTCCTCATCCGACTTGTTGGTGCCTCACTCACACGTTCACCGGTCAGAGCGTTTCCGCAATGAGGCGAGATGAGGCGCAATGAGGCGAGATTTTTCGCGCCCTAGCCAGTTCCAAAATGCAGCACGAATCGAGGAAGTTGGCTCGACGAGTGGCAGTTGATCGATATTTGGCAGCTGGCCAGAGAACCGCGTCAGCTTATCTATGCAGACATCAAACAGCGCTGAAAATCGCAGATTTCGCGGTGGGAGGGGCATCGTTTTCCGAGTTTCAGTTTTGCATAGCGGTTCTCACACTCCTCCTAGCGCTGATCGTCGCTAGAATGTTCCATCTGCCAATTACGCCCGACGATCTCCTTTGCACTGTGGAACAACGTGGACGATTCGATCCATCCTCCCATAACAGCGTCTCAATCAAGCAAGCTCCATCGACCACTTCTTCCTGAACCCTACGAAAGGAACTCGCTAGCGATGTCAGCGATGCCGAGCAACTTGTATCGGTTTTGTCAAACGCTAAGTGATAAATGGTTTGCACATCAACTATGAATTGTTTCATTTTATTGTTAAAGCCCACAGTGACTTTCTTTTTTCGCCGATGCGTTTCGGCGATGAAACTACCATTTCTTCTTCGAAACTCCCTTCAAATCATAAGTAAAACCTAAATCTTAGCTATCTCTCACATCATATTGCTTGAACAGAAAAGTCTCGAATGGCTTCAAGAGATTGTATCGTTACGGCTCAAGTCACTCTCCACAAAATAAAATAAATGATGTTGCGATGAAACAGTTGTTTCCAATGAAATCCTTAACCCCGAATTCTACGCGTTTCTACTCGGAGGATCGAGAAAACTTTGGAAGTCTCTCAGATGTGTTTGTCGTTTCGGATACGCCGTTCCATAGCCGCGTAGATTGTGACGTATCCCCGAAGATCCGTACCGTTCCGAATTTGTTCCGGTTCTCCGGATTAGGGCATCACCGTCAGTCCGCTCACGATGCGACTGTTTCCTCTTCCTGCAGCTACAACGCGCCTTGTAGGCAGGACGCACAAACGAGACTCAATCCATAGAAATGAGACGATACTATTTTCAAGCAATTCGTTCAGCATGCTGGCAAGAGAGAAAGAGAGAGACAAATTACAATCCACTGAATATGAGTAAGGAGAACCAATATAACAGATTTATTCGTTTTGGCGTTCTACTCTACTTTGAGCACTCGGAATTCTCGGTTCTCTTCGGCTCTTGGTCTCCCCTCATTGCGGCAGCTGAACGAATCGTGAAGTTGCTCATCAGCTCGTTGCCAATTCTAGAAAGGTGCACTTTGCTAAATGTATCAAACCTGTTCCTTTCTATTTCTTCTCGCATTCCATCACATGATATTCTGCCAACTCAGCAATAAACTAAGCATTCTGCAAAAAACACGACCTGTTCGATCAAGCAACCTTGCCGGCTCTCCTCCTCGTCCTCATCGCCTGACTCGCCACCATCCTCGTCCAGTGTAGAGAGACTGTCGCCAGATGGGCCGCCGATCTGAGCAATGACAAGATGTGATCGAGAATCAAAGCAAATGAAGAGGATTTCTCCTTCGTTTGTTGTGAAACAGGAGTATGCCCACCTCGACATTCGCCGGTCCATCCTCTTCCCGCTCAGGCACGGGCGCAAGTCGATCCAGCGACTCCTCCACGAACGCCACCGAACAGTACAGTACGTACTTATCGACTTGCCCATATGCGCGCGCGGCTTGCGCGTACGCGAACTACTGAAACCCAAAACTCTATCTGTGTGAAAGTAACCATCGATTCCACTTTCGACCTAAATTTGACAAGGCTGCTTTTAAAAGCTGGAAAAATTCTCTGAAACAACTAAGCCAGCGAACTAAAAATGGGACAGTTGACCAAGCCCGTTTTCGATTCATTTGACACTACTCTGCATCGTAAACATGAAATACATTAAGAAAATCGATCAACGATAAGATTTATCCACTTGTTCAAGTGAGTCATTTTTATACAGGGAAAGGACGGAACGAGAAATTTACTTTCAAGGCTCATATCTTCCTGTGCAATAATTGATTTGTGTTTTTTTAATGTTTATCGTACTTCGCGCACATTACCGAACAAATGTACTTTTTGTACTTTTTGTACTTTTTTTACTTTTGGCGAATTTACACTTTCCCTCGCCAATTTTTGTTTCACCTTTTTTGTTACCCCTGAAAAGCGGACGAAAACCAAAATTGGCCGGTGAAATATTAATATAAATGGGTGAAAAAAGAGAGCCATCAACGGTGAAA
>LS520527.1:944326-954659 GCA_900490845.1 Pristionchus japonicus
TATCGTACTTCGCGCACATTACCGAACAAATGTACTTTTTGTACTTTTTGTACTTTTTTTACTTTTGGCGAATTTACACTTTCCCTCGCCAATTTTTGTTTCACCTTTTTTGTTACCCCTGAAAAGCGGACGAAAACCAAAATTGGCCGGTGAAATATTAATATAAATGGGTGAAAAAAGAGAGCCATCAACGGTGAAAGTGAGACGGAATCGTGTTTTGTCGAGAGCCGTTGTTTAGTTCATGACGAGAGCCAGCTGTGCTGTGACGTCATGACTTGTCTCGTTCTCTGTTGTATTGTCGCTTGTTTGATGTTTTTTCGCGTTCCGTTGTGTAAATTTGATGTTCCAGGACGACGGCAGTAATCGGGGGAAGGTATTGGACGTGGAACGGCGTGATTTGGGAGAGGAGAAGCTGACTCAGGTACAATGTTCTTCTCTATTTGGTCCGTTCTCGTAGTATCCTGTTGGTTGTTGGCCTCCTTTCAGCTGTCGCGTCCTCGCAGAGGACGAGCCGACAACCGGGATCACGGATTATATCAGGTTGGTCACTGGAATAATGCGTTCTCTAGGGTTTAACGTCGAAAAGTTGGCTTTCAGGCGTTTTTAGGGCCGTTTGTGATGCTCCGGGCGGCTTATAGGCTTAACAATTTTATTTAAAACATGAATTTAGTGCTAGTTTTGACAAATAATGGCATATTCTATCAATATCTTCAGATTGCGTCTCCTCGAGTGATGACTTCGTCTCGTTCGGAGCAGCCAAGTGAGTTTGTTGTTTCGTAATGCTCGTAAATGGGCTGAATTCCTTTGATTTGTGGTTGGATTCATGATCTAAACTGTTGTAGCAAAGTAATCCTCATTGTTTGAACCGTGTGCACTTTCAAATCCATGGGAGGCAGCTGGGTTTTAATCGGAATTGACCTTTGCTCAAGCGCAGTTCTTGATTTGATTAGTAACCAGTTCTCGCTTTAGAAATGCTATAGGAACTGTCCAATTTCTGTTGTTTACTTTACAATTGAATGATGTTACACAATGTAAATACTATATTCAAGGTGTGGTCCCGTCTCTCGTTAGAGGATCGACTAATGGGACGAAAGGTGAGGTTGCACACTTCTCACTTTATTTTTTCTATTGATAGCCTTTGATCACGGAGATATATTTTATTTGAGAGCTAAATTCCTCCAATTCGAGAGGCTCCATAATATGGTGAACAAATAATTTAAATCGATCGTTACTACAATACATTTGCATACAATACATTTCCAGTTTGTTCATCGTCTCTCGTAGGAGGGCGTCTTCTTCTCTTCATCCCCCATGGATGCTTGTCAGGTTTGATCATTTTCGAATGGGGTTGGGATGGGTGAGACGGGGTTTGGCTTGTTTGAGACATCTCAGGCCATCCCCACTCATGTCGATCACTCCTCGCTCATTCGTCTCTCCAGGAGAATTTGGTAATATTTACTTACATATTTCCTGCTTCTTGTCGTATTTGTTATCTTACTTATCGGCCTTAATTGCTATGATTAACGGCAAATGTTGAAACCACTTAATTTATTTATTTCAAAACGAGCCAACATGGGTTTAGAGAGTTTTACTTCAATTCAAGTGAGAATTTCGTGAGAATTTCCGTCACTGATGATAATTTCGTCAATATCGATTAGTAATGTGACTATTCATGCTTGAACTTGTTGGAATAATCTTTTGGGCTAATAATATTGTGAATTGTGTACTTAATTAGTTGCTTAATAAATTAATTAATTAATTAATTAATGTGTGATCCTCAACAGGTCCATCACTGTTCCGGCGATGACGACGTTGAGAGTAAGGAAAGGTGAGGTTGCATATTTCATCCAAATATCTTAACCGATAACATTTACATAAAAATATCACGAAGCTTTATATTTAAATGCAAAATTCATTTAATTAGAGAGGTTCATAAATATGGAAATTGGTTTTATTTCAATCGTTCGTTACTCTCATTCCATTCCTTTCTCAGTTGCCCTCGTCTTCCGATCGGCGCGCCCACTTCACCTCTGTTCCTCTCCAAGTAAGGTTGCTTTTTATAATTGTTTTGGTTTATTATCTGACAGATCTCAACGTAATTAATTTATTTTCTCTGTTTGCTCATTTGGTTCGGAATTACTGAAACAGTAGAGGTAACCATAGACTGATTCATTATCATTCAATACATTTCCAGCTTTCTTCTCGTCTTTTATCGAAGGAAGGCGTTTTCTTCTTCTTTTGTGTCGGAAAGTCGTCAAAAAGGTTAGTTAATTTAATTAATATAATTCGAGCAACTCACCCCCTTCCTTTCCCCTTCTTCCATCCCTTGATTCCTTCTGTTTGGATCACCTCTACACGTAGAACTTTTCCACCATTGGCGAGATTAGCGCATTCGAGTTGCTCATCTCCCACTGGTGGTTATGTTCTATTGAGGTTTCATCCGAATCGATTAACGTGGATACGATAGCCTGATTTTATTGATCATTTCAAGAAAAACATCGACGGACTAAGATTTTAAAGGTCATCTCCATTTTACAAGAAGATGTTCCTGATTTTCCTTCGTGGCTGCTCGTCAGGTTTGATAATTTTCGAATGGGATTGGGATGGGTGATGCGGTGTTTGGCTTGTTTGAGACATCTCAGGCCATCCCCATTCACGACATCTACTCATGTCGCAATCGTCTCAAAAGAATAATCGGTGATGTTTACTTGTTTCTCTCTTGTTTAAATGATTACATGGGTAAATTATTTATTTTAGATGTGTTTGGCCTTTCATAATAGATACAATGTTTATTTTTCTTCTTCTCAATCAACATGGATGAAACTTCTGGAGATTCATTAGCAAATGATCTAAGTAAATAATGAATTTGCAGTGAATTGATGATGGTTACAATTGAAAATCCCAAATTTGAATTGTTTCAGAAACACATTATCTTCTGGTGAGAGATGAAGAAGGGAGGAGGATGGAAGATAATAGAAGGTTCGTAATCTATGAATGATAGGATCTTCTAGGCCAAATAGGAGGACAAAGGAATGAAACTAACTATTTATAACATTTGTGAAACTTTAGGATACCTTCTGGATATAGCCAATGCATTTGCAATTATTTGCAAAATGAACGATGATAGGAAATGGCAAATGTTATTGATTTCAGAAACAATTATCTTCTGGAGAGGGATGATGGAGGAAAGATGAATGGAAATTATTTAAGGTCAGTTAATTACGAAAGAAGAACTTCTAGAACAATTCGAAATAGCATCAAAACAAGGGAATGAAACAGTGAAACTATTTACGACTCGACGTCATTGGGATAGTAATACTCGTCCTCATTACCGTACTCTTCTTCATTATAGTAGCTGTCATGAGAAGGGGCTATACTAGCCATTCTAGGGGGAAGATCGGGAAAACTACGCAACGATCCGACCTCGCTACCGTAATCAATGAAAGAGGGATATCTATTAGAAGGGACAGATTGGAAGGTGGAGGGAGGTGGATTAGTGGAGATGGGAATCATCCACTGACCGTTGACGTGGATAGGGAGCACGTTAGGATCGTGTCCTGCCTGTGAATTTCGCACGAATCGTCCGTTTTGTGAACGAGGGGGATCTTGAGTATTACGGGGAGGGCCGTTCTTCTTGTTGTTGAACGCCCACACGTTCGCATTCAGTCGATTTCTCACTTGCTTGATTCTCAGAGTCCGATCAGGGCCGATGCTGTACTTGCGTGTGTGCATCAGCACCTGAATTGGAAACTTGAAATATAGAAATTAGAGATGGAACTGCATATTTACTCACCTCATACAACCATTTCACCTTCACAGGATCTCTCTTCTCGAGACGGAGATGTCGCTGATGAGGGAAGAGGATCTCATCTAAGCGAGTAGCGAAGACAAGTATGTTGTTATCCATATTATGAAGATCAACGACATCTTTGGGGATATACTTGTAGTCGAAATCTGAAATCATCTGCTTTATTGATGAACTGGATTGTGTAAAGTAAGTAATAAGATGCATTCTGGTTTCATGAAGATATTATGATAATTCCAGTCAACTGACCGATCGATTCCGTTGGCAAGGCAGCGACAACCTTCTCCAGATTGGCTGCTACCGTATCCAGCTTTGTGGTTACGTTATTGTCCCTTGTATCGATCGTATTGACCTGTTATTGTTTTTTGGGATAAAATAATAATGTTCAAATAACCTTGCTCCTGATACTTTCCAATGCATTAGTATCCTCCTGTACGTAGTCTTCTAGTTGTCTCACTGTTCTCTTCAATTGATTCACACTTGAAGTGAGAGGATCCAGTTGTTCAGCAAGCACGGATTTCAGTAGTGCGGCATCTGAGAAAGAAAGAGTTGCCAGAGAAGAACTGTCCTATTCAATCGATATGGATGGAAGAAGACCTACCGATTCCGCTGGAGGTTGCGGTAGCTACAGGACTCTGCCTAGCGCGGGGAGGGGAATGCAGTGGAGACGAATTGGAGGAAATGGAGAGCTGCGGAGTGGGGGATGGCTGACGAATGGGCAGTCTCTTCCTCATTGTCATTCCTCCCATTGGAATATCTTCCTCTTCTTCTTCTCTCTCTTCCTCTTCTTCTCTTTCCATGTTGGCATCCGCCACCTCTTCCTCTCCATCTTCTGAACTTGCGTGATGAACCGTGAACTGAAAAGAAAGAGATCAATTAACTGATTACGGTAGGCATACTGTAACCCTACGACAGTGCACAAAACAGTTCATAACTAACCCCGGGAGTGATTGGCTTCCTCTTCCTTCCTCTCTTTGTTCCAGCGAGTGCTGCTTTCTCCTTCTGCATCAGTTCTTTCATCTCAGGCAGACTTCCGTAGGCGATGAACATTCCAGAAAGTTGCTGCTTCGTCTTCTTCTGCTTGTACTGAACCATCATCCCTCTCGATGCTGCTCCTCCATTGATAGAACCGAAATCGATAAGCGAGAAGTTCTCGCCTTCTTTGACGAGAACGTATGACATCCCTTATGGCTGAAAACGAAATATTAGGACGATGGTGAAAGATAATAGAAAGAAAATAATGGATCGGGGCTTAGGTTTGGCAAGAAAAGGTAAAAACGACCGATGCACTCGCGCGCAATTAGAATGAAATGGGACGGAATGAGAGGGCGAGAGTTGTTTACTTCTAGCTTGCTCCTGATTTCGCAATATGGAGAGGGAGAGGGAGGATGAATTATCATCATTTTGACTCAACCAAGTCTCTCTCCGGTCGTTTTTACTCATTCTGTCCCTTTCTGAGATTCATAACTTGTTCCCTTTGTCAATTCATGCGCTCGCATTCTCTTTCACTTGCTTCGTTGTTGATTCCTTCTCTCTTCTCTTTCAATTGTTCACATCAGTTTCCTCCTCCTACGACTCGAGCAGTGTGCGCGGATGCCTTCCAAGCTTCGTTACAAGGTAATATGATCTACAGTAATCTACAATAATCTAGATATTGATATAAATCTACAGAAATCTAGGTATTGTTTCAAATCTACCGTGATCTTGATATTGATTTGAATTTACCGTAATCTGTATATCGATTTTCGTCTTCTCTTGTCGGATATCGATTTGAATCGACAGTAATCTAGATATTTATTTATTTCAGTTTCGAGATGAGCGTCCACTTGAGAAGAACTGGAGAGATTGGATTGCTGTATGGAGAGATGACGGACACAGCTACAGGAAGATCGTCGAGCTTCTAGCTGAGAAAGGCCATCATTCTACGAAGAGTATGGTGAAGAGAGTACTCGAGAAGGAATTCATCCCTCGAGAATATCATCCCGTCACCATCAAGGACATGGAACTCTTCGCTTCAATTAGAGATACTGTAATCCGCAAGTATCTCGACGACAGTCAAACCACTCTGAAGAAGATCCAGGAAGTGATCAAGACGGAATTCAATGAAGATGTGAGTGCCTTATCAATGTTTGATAATATCGACCTCAAATCTACTGATCGATTATGAGTTACAGTAATCTGCTAGATCATTAGAAACGCTATCTTAATCATCGATGATCTTTCAGATTTCTCTTCACGTCGTCCGTCGAATCAGAGAGGAGTGTGGGTTCAAGTGCTACAATACCCGCTACGGTCATTCCGTGAGACTCGTCAATTGGCCTCTTCGACTGGCTTTCTGTCAAGAACAAATCGAGGCGGACAACATGTTCACAAGTCACGTGTTCACCGATGAATGTTCAGTCCAACTCTCTGCCAACAATCGCTATGTCTTCTGCCTCAGAGGGGATGTGGAGAGGAGAGTAAAATCTGTGCAAAAGAACCCCGTGAAGGTATATTTTCTTTTTTTTCGCACAAATAATCACGGAAAGTGATCATGCCAACAGTAATTCCATCATTTACAGACGATGATCTGGGGCGGAATTTCGTGGCGAGGGCAAACTCCACTCGTAATCTTCGAAACAGGCACGAAAATCAACAATGGTGTCTACCAAGCGGTCCTGGAGTCATCGTACAAAGACTGGTCGAGGTCAGATCTACCATAATAACTTCTACCCTTCGTCTACTGTATTCATTCACAGAAAGAAATCTTCTGAATATCTCATGAATATGTGTGTCTATTTAGGAAGAAGTTCGGGGGTCGAGCTGTCCTAATTCAAGATAATGCTCCATCTCATACTGCTCGACGGACAGCGGACTATCTCAGAAGAGAACAACTGCAGGTGTGTAACAATTAACACTATTTTGAATGAATTGATCGATCGGGAATACAAATAAATACAATTCACGAATGATTCTATCTTGAATGCAAATAAATACAACTCATACAGGTGATGGACTGGCCGCCGGAGTCACCGGACATCAATGCTGTAGAGTTGGTATGGGCCAACTTGAAGCGATGGCTCCAAAACGAGTGGAAGCCGCAGAATTTGAAGCATCTGAAAGAAGGGATTCAGAAGTGGTGGCACGAAGTACTGACTGTCGATAAGTGCAGAGATTATATCAGAAGAGTTCAGTCGCAAATGCGAAAGGTTATCAAGAATGAAGGAGCCCCCGTACGAGATTAGAGCTATTTAATTCGAATAACTTGCAAGAACTTCCTGTTTTGTTTTGATGCTATTTCGAATTGTTCTAGAAGTTCTTCTTTCGTAATTAACTGACCTTAAATAATTTCCATTCATCTTTCCTCCATCATCCCTCTCCAGAAGATAATTGTTTCTGAAATCAATAACATTTGCCATTTCCTATCATCGTTCATTTTGCAAATAATTGCAAATGCATTGGCTATATCCAGAAGGTATCCTAAAGTTTCACAAATGTTATAAATAGTTAGTTTCATTCCTTTGTCCTCCTATTTGACCTAGAAGATCCTATCATTCATAGATTACGAACCTTCTATTATCTTCCATCCTCCTCCCTTCTTCATCTCTCACCAGAAGATAATGTGTTTCTGAAACAATTCAAATTTGGGATTTTCAATTGTAACCATCATCAATTCACTGCAAATTCATTATTTACTTAGATCATTTGCTAATGAATCTCCAGAAGTTTCATCCATGTTGATTGAGAAGAAGAAAAATAAACATTGTATCTATTATGAAAGGCCAAACACATCTAAAATAAATAATTTACCCATGTAATCATTTAAACAAGAGAGAAACAAGTAAACATCACCGATTATTCTTTTGAGACGATTGCGACATGGGTAGATGTCGTGAATGGGGATGGCCTGAGATGTCTCAAACAAGCCAAACACCGCATCACCCATCCCAATCCCATTCGAAAATTATCAAACCTGAAAGGCAGCCACGAAGGAAAATCAGGAACATCTTCTTAGAAAATGGAGATGGCCTTTAAAATCTTAGTCCGTCGATGTTTTTCATGAAATGTTCAATAAAATCAGGCTATCGTATCCACGTTAATCGATTCGGATGAAACCTCAATAGAACATAACCACCAGTGGGAGATGAGCAACTCGAATGCGCTAATCTCGCCAATGGTGGAAAAGTTCTACGTGTAGAGGTGATCCAAACAGAAGGAATCAAGGGATGGAAGAAGGGGAAAGGAAGGGGGTGAGTTGCTCGAATTATATTAATTAAATTAACTAACCTTTTTGACGACTTTCCGACACAAAAGAAGAAGAAAACGCCTTCCTTCGATAAAAGACGAGAAGAAAGCTGGAAATGTATTGAATGATAATGAATCAGTCTATGGTTACCTCTACTGTTTCAGTAATTCCGAACCAAATGAGCAAACAGAGAAAATAAATTAATTACGTTGAGATCTGTCAGATAATAAACCAAAACAATTATAAAAAGCAACCTTACTTGGAGAGGAACAGAGGTGAAGTGGGCGCGCCGATCGGAAGACGAGGGCAACTGAGAAAGGAATGGAATGAGAGTAACGAACGATTGAAATAAAACCAATTTCCATATTTATGAACCTCTCTAATTAAATGAATTTTGCATTTAAATATAAAGCTTCGTGATATTTTTATGTAAATGTTATCGGTTAAGATATTTGGATGAAATATGCAACCTCACCTTTCCTTACTCTCAACGTCGTCATCGCCGGAACAGTGATGGACCTGTTGAGGATCACACATTAATTAATTAATTAATTAATTTATTAAGCAACTAATTAAGTACACAATTCACAATATTATTAGCCCAAAAGATTATTCCAACAAGTTCAAGCATGAATAGTCACATTACTAATCGATATTGACGAAATTATCATCAGTGACGGAAATTCTCACGAAATTCTCACTTGAATTGAAGTAAAACTCTCTAAACCCATGTTGGCTCGTTTTGAAATAAATAAATTAAGTGGTTTCAACATTTGCCGTTAATCATAGCAATTAAGGCCGATAAGTAAGATAACAAATACGACAAGAAGCAGGAAATATGTAAGTAAATATTACCAAATTCTCCTGGAGAGACGAATGAGCGAGGAGTGATCGACATGAGTGGGGATGGCCTGAGATGTCTCAAACAAGCCAAACCCCGTCTCACCCATCCCAACCCCATTCGAAAATGATCAAACCTGACAAGCATCCATGGGGGATGAAGAGAAGAAGACGCCCTCCTACGAGAGACGATGAACAAACTGGAAATGTATTGTATGCAAATGTATTGTAGTAACGATCGATTTAAATTATTTGTTCACCATATTATGGAGCCTCTCGAATTGGAGGAATTTAGCTCTCAAATAAAATATATCTCCGTGATCAAAGGCTATCAATAGAAAAAATAAAGTGAGAAGTGTGCAACCTCACCTTTCGTCCCATTAGTCGATCCTCTAACGAGAGACGGGACCACACCTTGAATATAGTATTTACATTGTGTAACATCATTCAATTGTAAAGTAAACAACAGAAATTGGACAGTTCCTATAGCATTTCTAAAGCGAGAACTGGTTACTAATCAAATCAAGAACTGCGCTTGAGCAAAGGTCAATTCCGATTAAAACCCAGCTGCCTCCCATGGATTTGAAAGTGCACACGGTTCAAACAATGAGGATTACTTTGCTACAACAGTTTAGATCATGAATCCAACCACAAATCAAAGGAATTCAGCCCATTTACGAGCATTACGAAACAACAAACTCACTTGGCTGCTCCGAACGAGACGAAGTCATCACTCGAGGAGACGCAATCTGAAGATATTGATAGAATATGCCATTATTTGTCAAAACTAGCACTAAATTCATGTTTTAAATAAAATTGTTAAGCCTATAAGCCGCCCGGAGCATCACAAACGGCCCTAAAAACGCCTGAAAGCCAACTTTTCGACGTTAAACCCTAGAGAACGCATTATTCCAGTGACCAACCTGATATAATCCGTGATCCCGGTTGTCGGCTCGTCCTCTGCGAGGACGCGACAGCTGAAAGGAGGCCAACAACCAACAGGATACTACGAGAACGGACCAAATAGAGAAGAACATTGTACCTGAGTCAGCTTCTCCTCTCCCAAATCACGCCGTTCCACGTCCAATACCTTCCCCCGATTACTGCCGTCGTCCTGGAACATCAAATTTACACAACGGAACGCGAAAAAACATCAAACAAGCGACAATACAACAGAGAACGAGACAAGTCATGACGTCACAGCACAGCTGGCTCTCGTCATGAACTAAACAACGGCTCTCGACAAAACACGATTCCGTCTCACTTTCACCGTTGATGGCTCTCTTTTTTCACCCATTTATATTAATATTTCACCGGCCAATTTTGGTTTTCGTCCGCTTTTCAGGGGTAACAAAAAAGGTGAAACAAAAATTGGCGAGGGAAAGTGTAAATTCGCCAAAAGTAAAAAAAGTACAAAAAGTACAAAAAGTACATTTGTTCGGTAATGTGCGCGAAGTACGATA
>LS520553.1:54670-71240 GCA_900490845.1 Pristionchus japonicus
ATAACATTTATGGAATATGAAGTACTTTGGAACCTTACTAGACTGATGGGGAATCAGATTAACCAATAAAATTCGTGATCACAACGAGAAAATTTCGAGATAATTTGCATAATGTATGCACAAAACAGTTTTTTGGAATTTACGCATGAAAGATGGCGTTTTTTCATGTGATCACTGAAAAGTGAAATGAAGGCACGGACAATATGAATCGATTGCACCAAACTAGAACTCGGTAGGTCAAAAACGAAGCGATATTCAGCCTTTCGAAGTTTTAAGTCAAAAACTCACGTAGATATGCAAATTTTGAGAAACAAAGTGAACGAGTGTTCTCTTTGGCCTCATTATACCTAGTCAAAGTACTTTCAGCGGAATTAAAGGCCAAACATTTTTTGCTGTCGCACTGGTTCCTACGTTTTTACAGGAGACCCGTGTTATTAATGAATCCTGTAGCTAGTGAGCTTAATCAATCAATCGAATGAGCAATCTAAAACTTATTCCCAATAAGTGAAGAAATATCTACCTGAACGAACAATCATTCATGTAATCTAATTTCAGTGTTTCGAATTTCACAGTCTTGAATGCGATCGACAATTTTCTTACAGTCTCACGATCAATGGCGCCCTGAAATTAAGCTTTTTGATAATTCTCTGAAAGGTTCTTATAATAAATCGTGAAGTTAGAAAACAAATGCACCTCGAATACACCAAAATACCTCAATCTCCAGTTCGGTGGTTTCCGCGTGATTGAGAAATGTAGCAATATCCTTGATCGGGACATTCTTGAGATCCAGCATGCAGCATTTGTAACTATCGGAATATCCATACATGTTAACATCTTCTTCTTCTTCATCACTGAAGAGCACCTTTTTAGTTGGTACCTGCAATGTAAAATCACTTTTCGCTATGCATTCATCTTTTCCTTCCGCCAACCGCCGTTCGATATTTTGACTACAGCATTATCGTGAATTTTGAGAGACCATGAAACACTCACCGATGTGAATGTGATGTTATCAAATTGACGATGTCCTGCTTTCTCTTCGAGATCTTTGAGGTGGTCGTTAACTGCGGCCAAATTTTTGCGATCCGTCGAATTCAGCTTCTCTATCACTTTAGTCAACATTTCATTCGGAAGGTCCAGGAGATACCGCTGAAACAACTGAATATCGATAGAAATATTTTTTCATGAATATTTTAGACATTTTCGATCTCCAAGCGTAACAAACCTTGCAAACTTACCTTGTCAGTACAAATGTCGCGTCGATTGGGAGCGAAAATTCGCATGATTCTTCCGCGGAATGTATTTTTAAAGGAATCAGATTTCTGGGAAACGAAGAAAATGCACGAAGAAAACATGAAGATGAAGCAGAAGGCGTAACTGAGCTATTGCGAATGGTGTCACTTCGAAACATGATCTTTTTTTACCGCAGATCGGGCGCTCCCGGTTTGTGTGATCGGAAGGGCAGTAATAATCAGCTAGAGACCGTGTGGAATGGAGAGACGGAGGTCGTAGATGTGAGAACGGAAGTCTGGCTCTGTTCCTGACAAAGTTCAGAAGGTTAGTTTAGGCCTATCCACAGGGCAATCACAAATCACAATTTTCAGTGCTATTATTCAGTTTGCTCATCGAGTAGTTCTCATATTTATTACGGACTAATGAACAATTGTAGGTTGGCAAATGCGTTCTTTTAAAAATCAGTTATGATATCACTGAGAGAAGGGCTGTTATCGATAGTACAATTCCAACTGGTGGGCTCATGCAGGAGGGGAAGGTGGGGAGGAACTGTGAATGAAAGAGAAGCGACCGGAGAAGGGGAAGAAGTGTGGATCTTAGGAAGAAATGTATACAATGATGTGAACAAGGATATTGCGAAATCAGATAAATTGATTCAAACATGGAGACAACAGTGTGGTTCGACGTATGCAAACAATAAGTTAAACGCTTGATGAGGGAATTCAGGGCGAAACGAATGCTTACGAAACATATTAAAAGAAGGTAAGGGAAGTGTGACATTGTGTTGTCGATCAACGATTGAGAGAAGATAGTCAGATCAACTAAGTGGCATCAAACATGGAGACCAAAGCCGGGTTCGATATATGGAAGATGCAAATGTCTCGGAGTATCTGCAATGATATTCGATCACTCAGAGTTTAAAAATCAATGTTCTCATTCATCAGCCTCGCCGTTCTGGGAGCGGTATAGAGAATAGGCGGGCCGTCTAATCTATCTACTCTTGACACTGTTGAGGGAGCTATGGATGGATCTCCGAAAACACTCACTTTTACAAAATCAGCGAGTTTTATATGCCGATTATCGTCCACAGCTGTGACCAGATCTCCGTAGACCCAAGTGTCCTTTTCCTCGGAAATCTCATACTCATACTCTTCCAATATCGTGCATTTAGCCAATAGCAACTGCTCTCCTCTGAAATGGGCGTTTTAGAGAAAACGATCTCCGCTTGTCCAATCTATTCAATTCTCTTTTTTGTTTTAGGGGCATGGTTTCAGAAGATGTGTGAGCAACAAAACACAGGTCCGTCGACATAGGCCAACCGGTTTAATTCATTAGCTTGATTGTAGAGCATGAAGAAATAGAAAGAGTGATGAATCATTTCGTGAAATACTCTGGGTTTCACATTTTCACCTCATTTTGAGGGGTTAAAAGTACGAAAGTTCCGGAGCTACTTACTTGTAGTCACCGGAGTATAGGTACATCAAGTTACGAAAGGAGCAAGTGCATCTGGAAATTTAGATTATTAGTTTCTTCCCCTTACTTACTAGAGATAGAGTGCGTTTAATTACCCAATGTTTTACTCATATTTGGATTAAATATCAAAGAAGATAAAAAGACATTACATCATTTTTTTTCCATTCTCGCGCTCCCTTCAATGCTACACTGTGATACTCACTGTTCCTCACTCCCAGATGCTGTCGGCTTGCGACCACAGAGAATGGGAAACTCTGACCGATCCAAACGATCCGATCGAGGCATTAGAGTTGATGAGCTGGCTGCAATGAGTGAAGTATACAATGCGAAGCAGGACGCGAGAATCAAAAAAGGAGAGAAACAGTTGTGGCAGAGTCCGAAATTTGATGAATCATGGCTGATGTGGTGTTAAAATCTTGGAAAAGCTGTTGGAAAAGTTGAAAGTAGTGTTAATTTTTCCATGGAAAAGTTGTTGGAAAAGTTGCGAGATTTGAATTCCCGCACTTTTCATTATCTCAGTTCTCCATGACCAATTGACACCAGAATCAGCCGATACGCTTGTTATCACATTATTACTGAATTGATCCATTTATAAGTCGATAGGTTCACTGGGAAGTGGGAAATAAGCGAAAACTGAAAGGGCGGGAATTCAAATCTCGCAACTTTTCCAACAACTTTTCCGAGATTTTAACACCACATGAGTAAAAACTCTCATTTCTTCCAAACACTGTTTTACCAGTGAAAGTGGGCGGAGTTTGAGCTAACAACTGGTTGATCAGTACAGCAACCACTGTTTTTTGCATACCCGCCAACCAATGGATGAGGTACTGGTTAACCAATGGTTGCCCAATAACATCTGAGGAAAACCAGAGAACTGAGGCAGTCGGCCTGCCGGTCTGCCTCATCTATCTGTGGTAAGAGGCGAATAAAATCGCTTCACGTGAAAGCACCTTTAACATCCGAGGAAACCCAGAGAGGTTAGAGAGGACCGTAAGACGCCTTGTGACCCATCTGAGTAATGTCCACTGATTTCCCCGCCTCTATAAACACCCCTCTCTTTCTCTACTACACATGTTCTCCCTCGGCTATCTGACCGACTAGTGGGCGTGCCAATGGAGAGAATAAGAGAGCCCATCTCTCCGTTCCTCCAGTCTCTCGTTGATCGCCCATAAGGAGGAATGGGCAATATTCTGGCTCTGAATCAGTCAGAGAAGAGCGAGGGAGTGTGTGACTTTGAGAGAATCATTGCCTGGACTCGCTCTTTTTTGGACCATCTATGTCAGACTCAACTTGTGATCTTCTATCTACTCGAATGGTATTGGTAAGGAGGAACACTGTTTAGATTAGGCAGATGTCTGTGGAATGATCACAGGCTCAGACAAGTCCCTGTGGTTCAGAAGAGTATTTCACTTTATCAGCTGAGAACTTTTTATGTAATTTAGGTTCGGTATTTCACTGAGTTTAATTTTTCCAAAGATGATTGATAGGACAGGTTGCATTCTGGATATCAATGGATTGTTGTCGATGGTGCACTACTATTGTCGGGATTCAAGCAGACCATGTAGGGAAGGGAATGCGGAGAGGAATTGATTGAGAAGCGGCCTGAGAATGAGGAGGAAAGGTGGACGAATCGATAGGCGCATAAGGCAAGGGATGTTTAGATATATTCTGTGAAATCAGTATCAAACTTGGAATCAGAAGCGTGCGGAAACGATCGATAAAAAGTATTAGGATGGGAAGAAACGGGCCTGGGGGGGAGTTCAAAGCAAAACGAATGTGACATTGTGTTATCGGTCATCGATAGGCTGAAGATAGTCAGGCCAGCTAAGTGGCTTCAAACATGGACACCAGAGCCGGGTTCGAAGCATGGAAGCTGCAGATGTCTTGAAGTACCTGCAAAATATACCGCTCATTTAAGGAATAGGTTCTGAACTTTTGTACTTTTTAGCCTCTCGGATTGCCTGATGTGTAGAATGAATGGTTCCCGAGCCAAAAGTACACGAGTTTCGACAGCTCTGTACGTTTGGCCAGGAATCAATCGTCTATGCCAAAATCGCGCTTCTTTGTGAGCCGTGGAAAGCCGCCCTATCCTTGAATCTCCGAAAAACGCTCACTTCAGTCAATGCTTCTATCGTGATTCGCTGATCATCGTCCATAACGGTGATCAGATCTGCGTATATCCATCCAGCCTTCTCATCGGGAGCACCAGACGCTTCCATGGTCGTATATATTCTCGATATAAACTCCTTTTCACTGAAATTGAGAGAAAATATTTGATCGTCTCACTAGCGTCATTGTCAAGAATACTTTTGGCATGACCGATGAATCATTGTAATAAAAAATGATTTGGCACATTTCGGAGCGCGTTTAAAACACACCGAGTATCGAAGTATACATTTAGCAAGTGATAGAAATGGCAAGGGCATCTGAAATTTGACAGTATTCGTTTCACACCCTCTCTTTCTGCGCAGGATAATGCATGCAAAGAAGATATGGCAGAATGAGTGTCGAAAACTACTCACATGTCGTCACTCCGACATGGAGTTGGATTTGGACCACAGCGAATAGGAAACCTTTTATCGGTCCATTCACATCGATGCATTAGACTGTAATAAGTGAAGTAGGGCAGGCGAAGCATGACACGGCAAATACGAGCTAACTTCGAGAGAAAAGGTTGCGCGAGAGTTTCAAATGATGATTGTAATGATTCATGACTGATTGTGAGTAACAACTGAGGAAATCCAGCTATTGAGAGGCTCGACTTGTGACTAGGGCTGGCGAATGAAGGCGCTTCTTTCGACAGCCCTACTTGTGACCCAACCGTATGGTTTACGCGGCTATCCTCAGTCCTCTCATCTCTCTGCGCTCTCTCCATTCCTCAAGTCTCTCGCTGATCACCCATAAGGAGAAGTGAGCACCATTCTGGATCTTTCTCAATTATTCCTAGCAGGTCAGACAGGGCGAGAGAAAGTGTGAATTTGAGAGAGCCATTGCTTGCAGAAGTGGGAAAACACAGACCTTTCTTCTCGTTTTTTTAGACCATCTGTGGCAGCCTCATCTGGGGGTCTCCTAAGTTAGGCATCCCTACTCCTAAGCTCTTAACTACTTGGAAGACATTGACAGGGAGGGAATAGGCATTGACAAGTGGTTGGGAGAAACCAGAGAATTTCTCGAAAACTACCATCTCTGTTTTGAGCAGTTTTCTCATGAACAAAAGGTTACAAATGCGATGATTAATTGGAGTGAGGACGGTCAAACGACTTGCTGTGCCAACTGAAGAGACGTTATTGGACCTCTCTCTCGCCTCTCTGCCGTCTCTCTCTCTCTTCCGTGATCTCTCGTTTTGATCACGGGTAAAGAGCGTCGTTCTCTTTCCTCATCTGGAGACATATGACTCTGTCACTTCTCCACGCTCTCTCGGTCTGTCTATCCGGTGTGAGAGCTGACCATCTGGTCCAGTCTAAACTTTGCCCTATTCGGAGCCGAAAGAAAGTACTGGTGTGAGCCGATGGGTAGTCGATGTGGTTTATCTTCAAGACAAAGAGATGTTGACAAATAACAATTCGGGTCAGTGAGATTAGAGTAAATACAAAGTGAAAAGGAAAAAAAGAGCAATAGCTGATATTGTGGAGTTACGATTTGGTGTAGGTAAGGATCTTGAAAACATGATACACAGAATATAGAGGAATACTTGGAACGAAAATAAGAATGAAAAAGGAAATGAACAGGGCTGAAAAGGTAGTGTATTCACTTGTCCACTGCATGATCAATCGGAGTGAAGAATTTGCATCCCGGTTCATGCACGTCGAAGAGGGAATTGATCGAAGGATTCTTCTCATGGAAGTGACAGATATTGCTAACCACCTGGAACAAATAAATTTTTTAAAAAACACAACAATAACAACAACAACAACAACAATACCAACAACAACGCTCACATTGAATAGCTCCCGGGAGGTGATCGTGGCCTTCTTCCTGATCACAATCATCAAATCACTCATCACAAAGTTCATCTTGCAGCCCGGCAAGTGATCGTGCGTTTTGAATTGCCGCAGAATCTCGGCGAACATCTCCTTGCCTCTGCAAAAAGTAATCTAAAAATCGGCATGTCAAAGCGAGAAACGGGTGAAATTAGCCGGTAAGCTACATCAACTCTGCCTTTCCAATTTAATAGTCTAATTTGCCTAGCATGTTGACGGTGCTGGTGGGATTGCAAGCTTGGAGCTCACCTGTTCAGCCGTTTCTTGAGCATTCCGGCGAGATGATGAAGGAGGCAGGGGCAGCTGGAACGAACGATTTTAGGAGACGGTTATGAGCAATTAATGGAACTTCTTCGTTTTCTGGTCACTCTTCGGTTACACTGATCAATAAGCAGCAAAAAAAGGAAGAATTATGCTCTCACTGCGCCTTGCTTCCGGACGGAGTCGGTTCTGTGCAGAGAACAGGCAGATTCCAGACTGCTCCTTTCTTATCGGAAGGCATTTTCATCGATCGAACTCTGAAGTCTGTTTTATTTAACGCCAAACAGTTTATAGAAAAAGTTCCAAAGCAAATTAATGGCCTGTACAAGCCAAGGATGAGACATTGTCACCTAAGTGAAGTCGCAACAGTCAGATGACTTGTTGCTCACTGTTGCCACTCCGGACCTCTCCTCGCCTCTCTTCCGTCTCTTCCTTTCTTCTAGTCACTCTCCAGATCACGAGAAGAAGAAAGGAAGACAGTCTTTTCTGGAGAACTCTCTTCTCTCGCCGGTTAGACAGAGCGAGAGAGCGTGCGGAACTGGGAGAGTCACGGCTTTTGATCTGACCATCTGGGCAAGAAGTTGGCCATTCATTGTGAGGACTCGGAGTCAGTTTCTCGCTTTCAAACACTATTTCGCTTCTCTGGTGAATGAAAAGACTGAACGAGGGCGTAAGCACGCCTTTTATCTTTCGTGTATAGTGAATACAACTAAATGAGATGGTCAGGGAGATCACTGGAGGGAAAACGAGTGAAGTCATTGCGAAACGGTGTTGTTTTTTGGGCGATTACTGTAGGCCTGCCAGTCGCACGAGTTGTTCGCAACTTCTAAAGACTTCAAGATTCTCAGTGATTCCATTGATTATTTTAAACAATACCACTACAGTTTCAACAGCAGTTTTCGTTTGCTACATCATTCCATGCGCCAAAATGTTATTACGGCCTCATAAGAGAGTGTACCCCATTCGGTTATTATGCTGAAAGAACCTGAACGATTTAGATCAGCAGAATGCTCTACTCCATTCAAGGGAGATCTTCTGACATCTCTCGTTTCGTTTACCCAACCCCCAAACTCCCTATCCACTCCCGTTCGAATCCGTACCATTCTTGGTCAAAGCTCTGACTTTCTTCATCGTCTAGCTCTCCTCGATTCACATGCTCTCTCGCTCTCTCTGCCCGATGAGAGATCATGAGGAACGGAGAGAGTTGGTCTATTGTTCGTTGCTCATACACAGTGAGAGAGCACGCAAAGTAGAGAGACGATCGCCGGAGGCTATTTACACGGGATTACTCAACCAGGAGTTCTCTGTGTGTGCTCCCGACGTTCAGAGAAATCGCCTAAGAAGAGTTCAAGTTCTCTTTTCCGTCGAAATAGTGTTTGGATTGGAGAGGATCAGCTCGAAAGCCTGACGATATATTTACCCAATCACTCGCTAAAGATCTGATAAGGCGACTGGAGTGTCCGTCCTTTTGTCCTCTTCCGTAATCCTTTGCCTGTTTGCGTAATGACCGATAGTGTACCCTCAGGTCAAGTATGGCGAAATAGTATTCAGATCACTGCGGAGTTTAGGACCGCTTCAATCTGTACTCTAAAAAGAATTCTGTCTCTAATTGTTCTAAATTATAGAAGCTCAATTATAGATCAAACATGAATTACAGAAGCTCGAGACTACAGTCTAGTCTCGATTAGCGGCCACTATCAGATTCCATTCCGTATCGCCACTGTAATCTGCCCGTGGGAGCTTCGGTTCGCTAATGTTTCTGTTTGAGGTTAGAAGAGATTCTCTCCTCATTCTGCGCACTCTCTTGTCACTCTGACCGGTGAGAGAGTGTGAGAAATGAGGAGAGAAACTCCCGAACTGTAGAAGAGATCATGAGAGCGATGGGGTCACTGTTTGCCGATGTTTGTCGCATAGTAAAGCGATCGGACATCGTCATCTAATACTGCTCTCTCCATTCTGCATGATCTATCGGTGGTTAGATAGAGCATCGAGTATACGTGCTTTAGTGGAGGATCGGAAGTTCAGTGTCGAAAAGGTTCTTCTCAATAATTGCATCAAGATCAATGAGACCCTACTCTAGATGATCCCATATAACGTACACAAAGCATATTTTGGTATGCATAATACATGCCAGAAATAAATCGGCGTAATGATCCAGCCTCAAATCCTGCTCCGAAGATCCGAATGCGCCCCGGTTCCTATACGATTTCCCCTGGCGATTAGATGATTCAGCCCACTCAACCTCCTCCAACCCCAATTCGATCACGTCAAAGACTACTAAGGATCTCCCTCCCATTCTCTTCCGCTAATCTCCTCTTCAGTTTGTTCTGTACTCACAGCGTCGCCTTAGGGAAAGGAGAAGGGTCGGTCTCTCCATTTCTCATGCTCTCTCGCTTCGTCTTACCATCAAGAGTGCTTACCAGGAGAGATTCTTCCTAGTTCTTGCACTCTTTTCGCCGAGAGACCGTGAGGATCGAGGAGTCCACTCTCACCGGACATTTAGGGAGAGATCATGTACCTTGAGGAGAGGGACGAAGGAATCGGGGAGGAGAGAGGAGACAGAAGAAGAAGAGGGTAGTGACACGTACAGGCACTCACTCTCTTTTTCCCGTCGATCCCCTTAGGGTAAACGCCCCGCTTTGGGAATCTGAGAGTGGATGGGGGGAAGAAGCCGTGTGAAGAGCCGCGCTATTAGTATCCTTCCGCTAGCCTTTCCGAAGATGTTTTACTGTATTTAGCGAAATCCTCCCGTTGTAGATTGATCCGGCATCATGTAGCTTCATTCTCCTGGGAAGTAGGTCTCAAATTTGTTTATGTTGTCAGAGTTTAATATAATCGAGTTGGTGATGCGCCTTTAGAATCCTTTCGCAATCCTTTCGTATCATGCTTCACTTCGATGTTGTCTTGTTCCGAAATCTGATTCTTACCATTCTGCTTATCTCCTTGTCCTCCTATTGATCCGTTCCTTACTGACGATGCAGTTCGATTTAAACTTGGTCTATATCCATTTATTCTTGCAGAGATGGCCTCTTGGGCCTCCATAATCATATTGTGCGCCCTCTCACTCTCCAATGCACAGTACATATATCAACAGTACATCCCGCAACGACCTGTGGTGAGTCTTTTTCATGCATTTGCAGAGTTTTGAGAGATTTGTGCAAAATCGAAATTGCTGCACAATATCTGAATCTCGCAGCTTTCTGTTATGATGACCAGCATCACAACCACGATTTTTCTTGCAGCAAATGCAGCAAGTGCAGCAGCCGCAGCTGGTCTACTATCCGATGCGCACCAACTGCGCCAATCGATGCGCGCCGCAAGCAAGATACCGACTGACCTACCGTCCTCTTGGTGAGGAAAATCCAAAATGAGGAGTCGAAACCGCCTAAAAATCAAAAACCGTATTAACCGCTTTTCAGTCCCGATGCAGCCGCAGCCCCTGCAGCCGCTGCAGCCCGGTCAACCCATCGTTCCCATCAACCCTGTTGCGCCCCCGCATCCAAGCCTGGTGCGGTTGTGGACTCGTTCTATCAGAACCTTTCGCACGACAGTCCTCTTTGTTCTTCATGAATTGTTTGGTAGTGCTCATTCGAACGTAATAACGAAGTGCACAGAGTGCGAGCTATTTACGAAATGACGGCGGCACGTTCTTGCCCGATGATTGGCGTACGTTTGCAGATCCTCCGCCCCACTCAGCCGCAGCTGCCGCAGCCGATGCGACCGGTGCAGCCCCTGCAGCCGCAGCCAGTGCAGCCGCCCACTGGCATGCCCGTCGTCGTGCCGCCCAACACCCTGCAGCCGGCGCCCACGGCTCCTAGTAGCACCCTGCCGCCCATTACCGTGCGTTTCATTCAAACCCTCTCCTCATTACACACTCTCTCAAGCAACAATTTACGCTTCCAAGCTGTATCGCTCTGATTCCTTTTCAATATCAAAGTCTAAAGATAACGAAGCCATCTTCGGACTTTGATTGTAACGACAAACATTTGTTCAGACGCCCGCTCGCCCCTCTCCCACCACCACCGCCGATCTGCCCACGCCCGGTCCCGAGTTGACCACTGCCTCCACGACGACCCGTGCAGCACCCACGACCACCTCGGCGGCTGCAACTGCTGCACCCGCGACTACAGTTACGACCCCTGCGACCACCACGACCACTGAGGCGAAGGAGGTGGAGGAGGAACCGGTGGAGATACAGGTTAGGGAAATATTGTATTCACGAAATTCCATGAGCGCCCTGGTGAACAATTTTGATAAGACTCCTGGTGAACATCGCCTAGAAAGATTGAGAAGTATTCTTCGGTAGTCACGCTTTCTTTCATTGGTGGAGATGAGTGAGAGAATAACGAGGGATGGGAAAGATCAAAGATCAAAGATCACTGCTCAGACGATTCGTCCCTCGCCGCGCGCCGTCACGCCCCGCACCACGACGACCACGGAGAGAGCGACGGAGGCTCCCGAGGAGGAGCAGGAGGAGAGAGCTACGGTAGGGTTTATTGATTGATTTTGTGACCGAGACCGTATTCAGGAGCCGGCCACTACCGCCGAGACCGCGACCGGCGAGTATCCGCCCAACCAGATGCGACCGGGCAGAAGACTGCCTTCGGGTGAGCAGACGACCTTCTGGAAGATATCGAGTGCGTGTGCTTTGCTGTCTGACTAGAGTGCGGAAAGCAAGAGTTGGCTCTCCTCATTCTGCACGCTCTCTCGTCCCTCTGACCGGTGAGAGAGCGTGTGAAATGAGGAGTGCAAGTCTTGCTTTCCGCACTCTATGTCTGACTCTCTCCCTATGTTTAACAGTGTAGTCCGCTCCTTTCACTGTTTCCTGACGAGTGACGCGTGGCTTTTGCTGTGGTTCACATAGGAACGCGTGTTCTTTCGGTGTTACTCACTCTTTGAAGGATTGAGTGCAATCTTGCACATATTCTCAGATAACGAACCAATCATGATAAATATAACAAACAAAATTCAGGCCCTAACCCGTGCGAGTCCGGCGAACCGCTCAAGAACGACTTCGGCGCGCCCATCTCATGCAATGTGCTGGTACGTAAACTTCATTATCGTTGCGTCCATCCACACGCCGTTGACGACTCTATCAGCTAGCGTTTCAAAAGGCGGTTGCTAAAATGAATGCAACACATCAGGTGGAAGCCAACGGCGGCTGCCCCGAGTCGCACTTCTGCCATCCGGGAGTGGGCTTCGCGACGACCCAGTGCTGCCCGAGAACCACCGAGTGTGAGTTGCTGCCCATCCCAATTTCGCCGTTTCTTCGTGGTGCGCTGTTGATGCACTAATAGTCCTCTTGTTTCTTCTTCTTCGCTTTATAACCATCTTCTATTCTCGTAAGCGCTGTTGAAAAAATTCAGGGCGTTCACATTTTCCGTACACATCTCTCTCGTTCATCAGCCATCTTTCTTAGCTTCCGGAGAAAATGAGCGCAAACACAAGAGGTCACGATGAATCTTACGTGCACTCTGAAGGGCGAACATTCCCTGTCTCTTTATTTCACGCGCTCTCTCGAATCTGTAGAATGACTCCCACTTCAATCTAGTTGATTCATCATAAACGGGGTACGAAGAAAGATAGAATATTGATTAATCAAACAATATTATTTGTGCAAAGTCACAGTCACATCACCTCGCTGTAAAAAATGGAAAGAAAACATGAAGCATGATTAATGATGAAAACAAAAATGATTAATATAATCGCAGTGCCTCGCTGCGACCAACCACGCAATGTTGGAATCGGCCGTGAGATGTCCGCCAGATGGTATTATGATGTGACCACGAAGGAGTGCAGAAGGTTCTTGTACAAGGTAACGCTCTCACTTTCAGTTATTCATTCACACTTGAATGCACATACCAGAATTCATGACTGATGAAGTATCTAGGACTCTAACTGATCTTCCATTCGCAGGGCATCAAGGGTAACGAGAACAACTTCATCACCAAGACTGCCTGTATGGACGCGTGCGCGAGAGTGGAGAAGAGTGAGTTGGGCCTCCCGATCTGATACACTCTCTCACTTTTCTGAGGTCTTTGAGAGAGATCAAATATCAAAATGAGAGACCAAAAATCAATCCCAACTTTCAGAGGGCTTCCCGGAGCCGCGCAACCCATGTCGCAGCGGCGACTACGCGAGGAATGAGACTACCAAGAGAAAGGTAATTTTAAAATATTAAATTAAGTTTAATTATTTTTAAAATTATTAAACTCTTCCAGATCGACTGCGGCTTCGCGGGCGGTGATCGCTGTCCTGCTGGATTCTACTGCCACATTGGAATCGATGCGGAGAACTCGGCTTGCTGCGAGAGCTCGGGAAGTGCGTGGTATTTACAGCATTAAATTTCCGATACAAAACCACAGCAAAATCTGCTTTTCGTGAAGGGAGAGTGGTGACTGATCCTGAAAAAAAAGTTTCGCAAAGCATCCCATTGCAGTCACCGACTCGTGTCTGCTGTCCGTCAACCTGGGAGAGGGCAAGGAGCAGATCAAGCGATTCTACTTCAACACTCTCAAGAAGAAGTGCGTTCTTTTGTAATCTATTAAACGTGTTCAAAATTGAATTTTTAAATGGAGATATTGAACAGTCTTTTGCAGTTTGCTGTCTCTAAATAGCATACGTTCAGATGCACTGAATTCGTCTACAAGGGCACTAAGGGTAACGAGAACAACTTCCTCACGTTGAAGCAGTGCGAGGACGAGTGCAAGAGTGAGTCGATGCTACTTACTCTAATTAATTATGAGTTCTGTGGTACCACAAGTATCTACAGAAGAATAGGTATCTACGCAATTCAAAGTGCACATTATATTGATTATCGTTCTCCGTACTAAATCGCCCGATTCAGAGTGGAACGACCCCTGCCCTCTGGCTATCGGTGAACTCTCAGTCCGTCCCCAGTGCACACTGGATGGGGGCGAGTGTGGAGACGGAGAGTGGTGTCATGTCGGACACTCGGCTGTCACGACTGTCTGCTGTCCCGGAGGTGAGCAGGCGATCTTTCTTTGCATAGTCTGAATTTATTAACACACAATAGAAGAAACGTCAACGCTGGTCTGGTGTTTGAAACGCGTTAACAGTTTAAATTTCGTAATGTACCATTCCAGCCGTCGACCCCTGCGAGCAGTCCCTTGAAGTGGGCGAGGGTCCACACAACCTCACCAGATGGTATGCTGACCCGGATGACAAGGCTTGCTCGAGAAAGTGAGTGGATTTCTGATGAAATTAGAAAATCAGGGAAAGCAGTCTCTCCATTTCGTACACTCTTTTTCTCTCGCCATTCTGATCAGTACATTCTTGATTTTTGGAAAAAAATTCTACTGGAGACCCGAAAATACTTAAAAATATTTGCAGATGCAAGCAGTTCCAGTACGGAGGAACTAGAGGAAATCAGAACAACTTCCTGACGAAGGCCATGTGCGAGAGGACTTGCTCCAGTGAGAATTTAATTTTCAACTTTGTTCTAATCATATTTAATTAATTAAAATAAAAATATTTCAGAACAGTGCAGCGACCCTTGCGGTTCTGGCTCTCTTCTGATGCTGCCAACAGGTATGTCTTCAGATCAAGCGCTAAAATCGGGCAACCTTAAACTGACAGAATAGTAGAGCTTGCACGCATCCGTATTCATCTTTCTCATACTCAGGCGAGCCCCGTCAGTGTTCTCCCCTCTCGCCCTGCCCCAACACTCACTGGTGCCATGTGGGAGTGACGCCGCAGACGACCGTGTGCTGCTCGGCTGGTGAGTGTTTTCGAAAGTCAAGGTTCTCCGTCTCTTGAATTCAAACACTCTCTCGCCGATCAGCAGTTGTGAGAGTGAGCAGATCGAAATTCATTTTTAAATTGCTCGAATTGGTATCTTCAGTCCCCGACACGTGCCACCTTCCGCTCGCGCTCGGCCACGGTACTTCGCATCTGACTCGATGGAGGTTTGGAATATTATGAATTTTGGAAAAAATAATTATTATTTGAAGATTCGACGCCGAGAAAAAGAAGTGCATGAGCTTTTTCTACAGTGGAGAGGGTGGAAATCAGGTACATCATGCATCAACATTTTCTAAATATTCGTGTATCGTCTGACCGTCTCTCACCAAGACGAAAGGCGTATGTGAAACGGTGATACGTACATGAATTCTGCATCGAAAGAATCAATTGATTGATTGACGTTCCAGAACATGTTCCTCACCGCGGAAGACTGTGCCACCGTCTGTCCGACCTTCTTCAACCCCTGCTCTAGTGGGAAGCCGATTATGATCGGATCGGAACCGAAGGTGTGATTGGTAGCTTTCACAGTTCCGTTCTCAACAGCGAGCTTAACTGTAACTCCACTATGCGCGACTTCGGATGCATCTAAATCGCGCTTATTAACTTGAGAGAATAGTATCACAGTTCGTCAACAAAGGGTCAATATAAGGGAAGAAGAGATTAACTCTACTCTCCAGGTCTGTTCCTCCTCCGACAAATGCCCGTCCACGCACTACTGCCACTTCGGATCCGACGAGAGTGACCAGTTCTGCTGCCCCAAGAGTGAGTTGAGCTAATTAGTAAAACTAATTAATTAAGTAACTAACCAATTAATCGACTAATTGTCTCAGACGGCGACCCGTGCGAGCAGGCGCTGCAGGAGGGCAATGGAGACGCGACGCTGGAGCGGTATTCTTTGCCTTCTAGTTAACAATAACAACAATAACAACAATGGAAATACAATAACAATCCAGATACTTCTTCGATTCTGACGCTCGTCGTTGCGAGAAGTTCGTGTACAGAGGATCGAAGGGAAATGCGAATAACTTCCTGACAAAAGCAGCCTGCGAGAAGGCCTGTCCGGGTCAGTGGGATTTTTTTCTAAAAACGTGGAATGAAAGGCGGCTGGTACGCCGAATTTAAGAGATGTATAATTACTAATTATAAAAATAAGTTGGCTAATTGCAGCCCTCTCGAACCCGTGCAAGAACGGCGAGCCACTTCTGGGAGAGGACAAGGAACCGGTGATCTGCGGAGGAGAGCAGGTAAACGATTTTCCTGGGCTCGAAAATCAAGTCTTTTCTTCTATCTTGTGTCTATTAGAGTGAGAATGTCATTAGACATTTTGATTGAATCACAACATAACAAACACCAATATTCTTGCAGGGCTGCAAGCCGGGCTACTTCTGCCACGTCGGCGCGTCGCCCGATACGACCTACTGCTGTCCGGGAAGTGAGTAGATCTATATTCATTTGAGACTACACAAATTCATTTCGGATCTTGCCCTTTCGCCTGTCTGAAAGTATGGGAAGTCGGAGAAACTAATACCTCTGATCCGAGGTTCTTTCACAAGATATGTTCTTCTTAGCCCGACGTGCATGCGATCAGCCGATGGAGTCCGGAGAGGGCGAGGCCAAGCTTGAGAGGTTCTTCTTCGATGGAACAGTTCAGATGTGCAGGTAATGCTCACCATTCGAAATTTGACGTGAAAAGGTGAAAAAAACCGGTTAAAAGTCTCGGTGAAAGAGCAAACTTTGTTGGGCAGGTAGCAGTGTTAAGTAATTTATAATTCAAATCGAGCATGAAATTGGATTGCAGAGCGTTCACGTACAAGGGTCTCAAGGGCAACGCCAACAACTTCCTCAGCATGGCTGCGTGTAGG
>LS491667.1:0-34064 GCA_900490845.1 Pristionchus japonicus
GATACTAGGGAGTGGTGAAAGGGAGGATCGGGTTTCCTAGAGGGGTGCTTGGCTGATCTTAGCGGGTACCGTAGAGGAGGATCGGGGGACCTAGAGGGGTACTCGGCTAATCCCAGGGTGTACTGTAACGTGGACGAGCGTAGCGAGGCCCAGCCCGCGGCAGGCGCCTCCGGAGGACTAGCGTTCGTAGAACGCTAGTATTCTAGTTCATTCTTCAAACACAAAATCGAGAAAGAGGAACATTACGTGAGCAAGAGGAGTAACTGAGAGAACATAAATCAGGAGACAGTTGCTCGCACATGATATTACTGTCGTGACTATGGAGAACGCCTGAATTTGTAGATTTTAACATGTCAAATAGATGGTGAATGTGATTGAGGAGATCAATTGCGAGGACGCACTCACCTGCAAAGATGTGCGAACTTGCTGCATGCCAGCAGTTATGTTCACAAATATCACACATCACATCAAATGAGTGTGGAATTTTATCACTTGTATTTGGGTTCTAGGCCATGAGCTTCACCTTTTTCATCACCTGAAATCGACGAACAATTTTGGAGATTCTAACAACAACGTAGTTTAGCACTATCTTGGGCAATACAACTGGAATCTCATTCAACGCTCAAACAAGAATACAGAAATTCACAAAAGTTGCATTTCTGCTGCAGAATGCGAGCTACATACAATATTAGTCAATGCAAGACGCATTGTTAGTATCCTTTCTCGTGCTATTTTTTGCATTACTTCACCATACCACTTCGAGAGGTATCAATTGATGTATGAGACCCTATCTAAAATAAACCCTACACGGAAGATTGAGAAATTATGTTCAAGTGATATCACTACTATTATCAATAAGTTGGCGAATGAACTGGGAATTTTTTTCAGTAACATTATTGAATATAATCACTGTCGCATATTATTTCAGTTAGCGTTTCCTCCTCAGATAATCATCTAACTATTAATCATCATTCTATCCCATGGAAGCAGTGTCCTTTCAGGCCGGACGCACAATTCCTTATCCATCAACGAAGACTGCTTATTATTCTCACACATGTTCTCGGCACGCGAAGACGTCGTTCATTATTCTCACCGTCGTGTTTAGTTACTGAAGTTCCTTCCCAAGCCATGAACGAAACGCTATGCTCGGCATTTCGCGAATTGTCCGACAGTTTCGTGTACCACATCATCAACAATGTCAAGGCTGTACTCTGTTTGGCGGGAGCTATCAGAATTGTGATGCAGTGGAAAGACTACGTATGTTATTTCCTCTCCCTACTATGATTGTATATTCTCAGGGAGTCCGATTCCTAGTGCATAACAACACCAAAGTATTGTTTCGGTTCTATTATGCGATCAATATTTTGATATCGGCGATTTTTGGCCTTCTTCACTTCGCTGAGCTGTTCCGGTAAGCGTTGTTCATGGCGTGTCATATATTTCGCATTCAGACTTCGCTACGACTGCGTCCTTCTGGATTTTCGATATCTATTACTGACTAGGTTTGTTTTATCTTTCTGTAGATGCGTGTATTTGTATAATAATGAATTTAATACACTCAGGGGTGTTGGAGTAGCAGCCATATACTCTTCTCAGCATGTCATGCTAATATTGTCGTTCGAGAGATTATACTCGGCACTTTACCCAGCTCACTTCGAGAAGTGTTCGAGCAAGCGACTAGCACTTTTGCTTGCTCTCCTAGCGGTAACGTTCAAAACTCGGAGAGAATATTCTAAAAATCTTCTTTCCAGATAATCTGTTCCTTTACCTATAGCATGATGCAGCTATCATTGAACTTAGCATTGTTTCATGAACCGATCATTTACGTAGCACTTCTGACAGCCAACATTCCGGAGAACAGACCAGGATTTCAGGTTTTCTCTTTTCCAACGGAAAAAATGTCCCTTTGATTATCTTACAGAACGTAATGAGGATGATTGTCGTGGCAAATTGTGTCGGCCTGATAATGTTATCTCTCGATTTCTACATCAATTTTGTCAGAAAGCAAGTCAGATGTGCATCACTTTCGATTTCGTATCAGGTGTCCATCATAACTTGAAGCAAATCATCGGAGAAATTGATGTGGTGTTAAAATCTCGGAAAAGTTGTTGGAAAAGTTGAAAGTAGTGTTAATTTTTCGATGGAAAAGTTGTTGGAAAAGTTGCGAGATTTGAATTCCCGCACTTTTCGATATCTCAGTTCTCCGTGACCAACTGACACCAAAATTGGTCGGTACACTTGTCATCACATTATTACTGAATTTATCCTTTTTTAAGTCGGTAGGTTCACTGGGAAGTGGAAAATAAGCGAAAATGGAAAAGGCGGGAATTCAAATATCGCAACTTTTCCAACGACTTTTCCATCGAAAAATTAACACTACTTTCAATTTTTCCATCAACTTTTCCGAGATTTTAACACCACATGAATTCAGCGATCTGAAAATCGTCGGATTGTGCTCATTCTTCTTCCCATTGAGTTAACGCATGTGCTAATGAGCTTCTGTTCAGCGTTTTCATTGTTTGTTTACAGCAAGGTAATAGATACGGTGATCTATTACTCGATCTGTGACGTGTTCTAGTTCGTCTCGAATCCTACGCCTATTCATCAGCAGCTATTTCTCGAATCAGTCACAGTCATAGTGTACTTTCCGCTGGTTCTCACCTTCCTTATCAAACGAAGCGTTAAGATCAAGTAAGTTACTGCGTAATAACGGAACATAGTGCATCCCAGGTATAGGAAGGCACCGATCGTCGACCCGACCATCGACCATTTCGAATCGCTTCAAAGTGCATGGGATTCTGAATTTGACAAGACGAGGAATAATGAAATGCAATAAAAATAAATTGTTTCATTTGTATCGTTCGTTCCTTTTTATAGTTTCCATCAGTTCCAATGAGCATCAATGTATCACTTGATTAATGCCAGCTCCCCAAATGCACCCAAACAGTTGTTCAGCGGAACAACTAGTCGAGTATAAAAGAGTGGCTTCTGATTCTCTGAGCATCGTTTGAATCGATTCACTGCTCAAGATGAAAGTCCTCCTCCTCCTCGCTTTCCTCTTCGTCATCTCGTGTGCTGCCATTGGCGTCGCGCAGAATCGCACTCAGGTGAGGTGTTACGTTGTTTGAGTATAGGAGACCCCATCTGAGAAGACCCACCATCAGCCGTGCCATCAAAAAAATCAGTAAAAAAATCCCATAGTAGTAATCTACGACGTAGAGCTCAAAAATTGACATTAGAAGCGCGAATTCAAGGAATTAGACTACAATCCGCCTTTTGCAGATTCGTCCTCGCCGCCAGCTCGCTCCCGTCTTCTCATCCAGCTCTTCATCGAGCTCTTCCTCCGACTCGGATGTGAGATTGATACAAAACTAGGTTGCAAATAGAACAGATAAAGTGAAGCAAAAAATAGGGAGATTTCTGAAGATGAAAGTGAAAGTGTAAACTAGACAATATTCCAGTCCGATGAGCGTCGTCGTCTTCGCGAGTCCCTTGGAGGAGTCCCTCTCCTTCCTACTCCCATCATTGTTGAAGAAGTAAGCGACGTTTCCATATCGATGAAATGAAATTGAAAGCAAATTCAAAGTTTGATGTCACTCAAAGCAGTTATTGACTGATGAGATGAATTGAATGAATGATGGATATGGAAACGAAGATTATTTCAGAACGGTGGTAGCAACCTCGCCATCAATCAGGGAACGCCTGTGGTGCTCACTCCAATCCAGCCAAAGCAGTGAATGCTTGTTTATTCAGCTCTCAAAGATGCAATAAATGATTCAACACATTCTTTTCATGAAAAGAAATTTTTTGTTCAATTATGATACAAAGAACATGTTCGACTTGCAAGAAGGGGAGAACCTGGCCTGCAAACTAGTCGATAAATCATGAAATACTGTGTGAAGTCCATTTCAGTATTCAGCCATATTGAATGAGGGCAAACTACTTTTGAGAGAAAAAATACAATTCGGTGTCATCAAAATACACTCTTTATCGCAGCTGTCAATCAGCAAATATGTTACAGAGAATTGAATGTCCTTATCCACATTTAGTTCTTCTTCTTGAAGTATCGCTTCGCCGTGATGTTGCCGTTGCGAAGGGTCTGTAAAACATTAAATCACTTTGCCAAACAGCCGGAAACTTCGCGACTGCTGATCGTATTATTTCTCTTCGAATCTCAAAGACTCACCTGCACAAGCTTTCCGCTCTCGACCGTGAACACTTGCACATCATCGGGAATCTCGCCCTTCTTTTCGAGGTCGAATCGGTGTCGAGAGATGAGAGTGGAGCCGTCGACAGTTACAAGGAGCTGGAAATGGATTCCTTAGACGAACGAAAACGCGCAAAAAATTCGAAAGTGCAAAGGATAACGAAAACACCAACCAGGCGCACGGCGCCCTCCAATCCCTTCGTTTTTACTTCTTCACCGAGTTGGAATTCAAATGCAGCAGAGCGGCCGAACATCTGGAAAAAAAGCATTGATCTTTGTGATATAGACTACTGTGCAAATGTTCGAATCTGAAAGACCAGTAATGTTTAACTCGAAGCGGATAAAATTGAGCACTCTGCCTCACCGAGTGAACCTCGCTGTATTTGCCTCCACCGAGGTCATTGAAGGTCACAGTTTCAGTGGCCAGTGCAGCAGCCTGGAAATGTTTCAATTTCATTAGAAGGATGGTCATTTTGAAATACGCAGTTGACGATTTACGTTTTAACTCATTTATCAAGAGGTCACGGACGGAAAGTTCTGGTGTGCATGGCATTCCAAGTGGTTTTTCTCGCCTCGTTTAGGAAGTTTGGGCCAACGAAAGACAATATCAGATGAAAGTGCAGTTCACCTTTCTCGCCAACCACGGCACGCCTCTGCTCTCCATCCATGCGTCCAGGTTGACGTCCTTGTCGGAGGTCCAAGCACCGATGAATGTGGAGGGGATTACGCTCATTATTTGTGATTCTAAAATACATTTGTCTTAATTCGGAGAGACACGAGCTAGAGTGAGGAGGTTTTGCGCGCAAGAGAAATAAAACAATGAGAAACTGTGAATGTTGCTGTGAATAACACGTCTCTTCCTGGCTTTATATCCGAATCGGCTGGTTTTGAGTGCGCTTGTTTGTAGCGAGCACGCTCTCTCTCGATTCCCTACGAATAAACGCGAATTGATAACACGCGAGGGAATGAAACAGAGGTAGAAAGTGGGAAAATCGGAGAGAGGTTAGAGAAAACGAGAACGTGCGCCGAGAGACACTACACGTAGCAGCAGTCGAGATGAGTAATCGAGGATTAACACTCTCTGCGAAAGATCAGAACAATACGTCATGATGAAAACTTCATCTCGTCATAACAAAAGGTTCAACAAATAAACAATATCCGACCAAATTAAAGTCGTTGTGCTAATCGACCAAGCGTTTCTAATCGCTTCTTCAGGATTTTCCGTTCCATGTATTTGAACATCTTTGCTTTCTTCTCGTTGGAGATCTTCAACCGAGAGTCGTACACCCATCGTTCCTCACCAAGCTGAAAAATCATTAATCTCGAACTGATTTGAATGCGAAATCATTCAGAAATCAACAGTACAACGGTTTACCCCGCATTTAGTGATGTTTAGCTTCTGCAGCAACGGGAAATGTCGTTTGATCTTCTCGAACGGTCTCCATTGAAATACTTTGCCCTCTGATCTGTAATTTTCGTGCCATCATTTGGAATCATGCTGTGAGAAAACTAACATTTCCCAGAAATTCGGTCGTGACTTCAGTAGCGTCTTCTCTTTTATTGCATGCAGCATGAAGTCATCCTCAGACCACCGACCTTTGAGCAACCACAGGTCTCGCATCCACGCCTTTCCCTGAAGAGTAAGTGTTATGTCTAGTTCGGGCTCTATCGTAGCGTCTGCTCATTCGGCGAGCAGATCTTCCCAATGCCAGCAAGTAGATGGCCAAGCCAAATCACCTTTGGAAGAATTCGCAGCCGTTGTTCGGCGAAGTGTGTGCGCTCGCCAAAGATGTGGCGGAAGCACGCTTCCGAGTCGTAGAGATCCTTTGGACTCTGAAGACACGGGTTGTGATTACCGATTCGAAAACTTGGACTCACTTTCGATTCGTTCCATATCGTCTTGCAAATCGTGTTTAACGGTCGCGTATTGTTCGGGACAAGTAGCTCAGAAATGTATGGCTGAAAAGGGGCGTTTTGAACCGAAATCTTTCGGATTTTCGGAATGTTCTCTTACGTGCAAAGCTCCATTGTCCGATCCATGTATGCTGTTGGGCAGTTTGAACTCGTAGTCAGCAAATCCTTGGACGAACTGCCTCCCGAGTTGGCTGTTTCGAACTAGGTATGAACCAGCTACGACCTTCAATTTACCAAATTTACATTGAAAATTGATGTTAGCCACCTCAAAGTTGAAGAAGCGATCGAACAGCGTGATGTCATAGTGTGGATCGACGTACTTTTCGATGAGACTGAAAATAAACAAGTTTTCTTTGAAACTGAAAGTAGACTGACGTATTCGGATTGATCACAGCAATATCCGCATCCAGCATCAGTAACCACGTATCCTCCATCATCTGAGACTCCATGAAGCGAACAATGCAGCAGTGGCGGCGGAAGAATTTCTGAAACGACTCGGCATGTGATTATGCTCGCCAAATTTGTGATTTTCCTGATACGGAACACTGATACGGAATAAGCATGGAATGGAATTGAATTGACAGCATCGAATTGTAGGACCGAATGCACTCACATCTTTGTGCTTTGCGCATTCTGGATATTTGGCGTCCGAGATTAGATGGAGTGGGTAGGAGTGCAGTTTTGTGTAGCATTCAATACTGCACATGGATTGATTAGAAATCGTACAGGTCAGATAAATACGACCTGTTGAGTGCAGTCGCGTAATTGTCCAGTGGAGTTCCTTCAGTGACTATGATAATAATTGAGATATTTATGTGTGAATTGGCCCTTTGAATAGGGGCAATCGAGTAGGAATCGGAGAGATGAGCCCCTTTCTCGATCGAAACTTCGTCTGAGGTGATCATAGGAGCCGCCGCGAGCACTCGTTTCACTCGCTGCGGTAGGCGAGAGTTCTGCAGTCAAGTCAATTGTCGCTATTATCAATAATCAATATCGCTTTCTGGGCGCAGATCAGGATAATCGGGGAAACCGAGTAAGCATTCACTAACCTCAGGCGTCGCTGTTCCCAAATAAATTAAAAAGGTGAACAATATCAGCAAGAAGCAGATTATCAAAATATTAACGTGCGACCATCGTGACACTTTCATCTGAAATATGAGCAATTTTAGGACAATTCAGAACTGAGGAACGAATAAATGCGATAAGCAAAGGTCAGAGGACAAGGGGCTCTCATCATCAGCTCAATCCCGCAAACAAAAGTGAAATCAAGCTGAGGGGGGAGATCTTATCGGAGCATTTGAGCAAACAACAACAATATACCCAATTTGGCGAATGGTGCAAGGTGCGATTTGCCATTCTGTGAGTTTGCTTCACCGCTTGCGCTCGAGAAGTGAGGAAAACTCTCTCAATTCACACACTCTCTAACCGATCAGGCAGGCGGGAGAGTGTGTGAAATGAGGAGATTCATTCTTCATTCTGACATCCCTGTTCATGAGCAGAGCTCGGAAAACAGTGATTCCTCTCCCTCATTCACGCTTTCTCTCACCGGTCAGCATACAGTGAGAACGTGCATGATGAGGAGGGTCGCTATTGTTTTTCGAACCTTAGACGTGACCTTGCGCTTTGCGCGTTGCGTCCGGTCGAGAGACTGTGCACAAATCATAGACACCGGTTGGTATTTTCGACTCGAGGGCGTAGGATAGAGTTGGAGAACGTGTTGATTTGCCTGATTTCCAGAATTCAGAATTTGCAGCTGTCAACGGCCGGTCAGGGAATAAATCAGTGCAGGGTCAAAGCTCGCTGAAGTTGTAACGCAAGTGATCTTCGAAAATGTTGGATATTCATTCATTCACAAGAACATTTAATTTAAAGAGTTGACGGACACAGGGTGTTGGATGCACAGATGTTTATTCGATCAAACTGTTGCGTAAATCTGCGCACTTCATAGTCTGGTTGCTTTCATCGAAAGTGAAAATCGTTCCTCACTTCATGTTACCTCCCTGAGCAAGCGAAGATTTCTTTTTCGAGACTACTACTTTGTAGTGACGGGAACGGGAAGAGCTCAGTCGGTCCCAGCTAGATACAATTTCTGCTCTTCCGCTGAAACTACAAGCTTCGGTTTCAGTTTGCGAACACGGAGAACTCATCTATGAAATGGAATTTATTCGGTCCCGAATGATAACGATGTGCTCCTGGAAGTTGGATACACATCTGCAGAGCGAAGGGCGTCTCTCTAGTTTGGTTTTCGACATTTGACATATGCGATAGATCACAGAGAAGCCCTTTTCTGTTTTCAGTAGAGAGCCTACTCCATACACCAACTCCCTCTTTCGTTAAACTCCGGTACTTATGGAGTTCATCGGAAGCGTGCATGTCCTCCATCCAAACCCCGACCACCAACCCGACCATGCCGAAACTTCCACTACCCAGATAATGGCGCTCTGCTCAAAAAGAAACCCGGTGCACCTCAACTCGTGTGGATCACCTTTGCTCTTTGTCCAATATGCGCCGATTGCTTGCCTCAACACTCAATTGTATTTATACATATAATCGATGGGTACATTGGCACCGTATGCTGGTCCATCCGTTGCACCGATACTACATCAATTTTTTTGAGTGGACACTCCCAATTTAGATAAGCCTATGCTGCTTATCATAATTCCTGGATCTCTCGAGATTTATCTCGGATAAACTTGTGACGTTCACTTTCATGCAGCTTGACTATTGCTTGAGTAGAAATGAGAATGATATGCCGTTCGCATCCGTTGCCATAAGATAAACTACGACTGTTGGCTGCAGATTTTGAATAGTTAAGGGGCTTCATCTGAGCATGTTCGAATGCCAGTGAATCCTTAGGAATGCCCGACCACCAATAATCAGCTGATCAGAACTGATACATCAAGGGATTATTATGGAATCTGCTTTTCGTTGCCTAATCCTCTAATCCTACACGCGTTCGCAGCCTGAGGAGAGAGTTAGTGCCTCCGTGACTTCCTATTTTTGTTTAACGCTGGAGGCTGCATAATCTTAGCTACGCCCCATGCTGCATTCCCTCATTTTTTCCTTGCAACGAAATGTCCGTCCTTGCTACGCTCGTCATTTCATATGTGATCGTGAGCTTTTTTTAAATATTTTACAACGAATTGATGAGATTCTTCAGATTTCGTCAACTCTACTCTATCATGCCTGCGCCGAATCACACGAACTTAGCAAGCTATCGCGAGAACTGATGTAAGCTCGGATTTAGATAAAATCAAATGAACTGCAATATGCACACTTTTATAAACTGCACACTGTAACAATTGTAAAGCTTAAAAATACATTGGTGAGAGATTTCAAGATGACCACAAATAGTATTGCAGTGGTGAGGGTTTGATTTCGAAAGACGAACACGGAATTCCTGTCACGAAGTGTATAGTGAAGCACAATCACAGCATTGGCGTAGTCGAGAAGTGTGTGATGACTGATGGGGTGAGACCATTACTGTTTCTTTCACGTATTGAATGCAAAATTATTTCTTTTCTGCACGAATACTAGATCCATTGCTAAGTTTTGAATCGCAAAATGATTTTCCAGTTCGGCCCCCAATCAATCGGTTGCTATTTGGTGTGGAGTGGAGCCCGCATCTTGCAACAGGGTTGTTACACCGGACAAGAGGTGATTTACCCGAAAAGAATAGACAGACTGACAGTACTAAAAGTGTCAGATCATGTGCAATCAAAATTTCGCACAAAATCTGCGGATTCAAACACCTCCCAAAATCAACAACGGTTATAATGGGAGAAGAACAGAACATATTGCACATCCTTTTTCCTTTCAGATCTCGCTTCGACATCAGTGCAGCAAACGCAAATGTGCGGCTAAAGATAAGAGAAGTCTTGCTGGAGTTCACTTCTGCTGCTCTCATGGCCCGCTTTGCAACAAGGCACCTCGCTCTCGCTTCTGAACCCGCTCGAATTTAGCATTAGTCTTTGCCAAGTAGTCAGGAATAACCATGTTTCATAACTCAACCACCCACCATCAGAACGGTGCTAAATTTATTTTCTATTTGACTTTCTGTTCTTCTACGAGATCATTATTGAATAAACTTTTAAAGAGGGTCATGTTTGCTCATCAAAATTGAAGAATAATTTGAAGTAGAAGACAAATTTTGATAGATTTCTTTATCGTGAAGCAAGGTTTTGTATTCGTGTTGAAGAAAATAGAGAAGCCGGTACATTAATCATTTGAAGTAGTCGCACCCCATGCTTGCTTCAAATATATCCTGTGGAGCGATCCTTTACCTTATTTTATCTTTTTTATCTTGCAAGTCAAAACGAAATCCGCCGTTCGTGTATGTGTTCTTTTTCACTGCAAGAAACGAAAGGGGCTTCCGACTTCTTCGTTGCTTCCGAATTTCCAATCTCGCGCCCGTGTCTTCTTCCTGATCTTGGCAACGCCCTACCACTGTGTTCCTCGCTTCATCTTGTCTTGGATCTTGTCCGCGATTCGACAACGCTCGTAATGCACCTACTTCCTGCAATCATGGTAATGTCGGCCTTATTTGTGCTGTCCAAGTCTTCGAGGCGTTGTGCTAGTGACTAGTCATGATCTCAATCATCCTAATCCTTCCTTCCAGACTGCTTGTATGCTACTCCAGACTGTGTGTGCAGCTGAGCTCAGCGACCTATCTCGAGAGCTGATGTACGTTTCGAATCCCTAGGTCGAATGAGAACATTCGTATGATAGGATGAGCACCATTTGCACATTCCGCACATCCAGTAGGTTATCTTACGACTGTTCTCGTCCTACATAGTGTTCGTTTTACCGGTACAAAAATCTGAATTTTCGGAAGAATATCCTTAAGAATATTAGGCCAAAGCGCCGTTTATTACAGCGAGGAAGGCTTGATCTCGGTGGACGATCGCGGATTGCCGGCCACGGAGTGCATGGTGAAGCTCAGCAGCGGCTTCTCCTACGCCCAGTCGTGTGCGATGACCGAAGGGGTGAGGTTATTATGACAGTTATGCTCGATGAAATGTATGTTTCACAGTGATGGTTAGGCTTTAATAATTTCGTATTGGGAATTTGCAACTAGTAAAAAGTAACCAACTAACAATGGCTTGGGATTTTGACATGACCAGTTTCTTTCCAGTTCGGTCCACGATCCGTTGGATGTTTCGCCGTGTGGGGTAGAGCAGGCGTGCTCCAGCAGGGTTGCTACTCTGGACAGGAGGTGAGCTTTCACATTTGAGCGTGTCGATTCCGTATTGCAAAATGATGCCAATCCGGATGCAAGTTGATTTTATTATGACAATTGAGTTCGATATTGTGCCGTTATTTTTCGCTTGAATCATTGAGCTACTGTTTGCTTTGCAGATTTCGCTGCGGGACCAGTGCAGCAAGCGCCAATGCGTTGCCCACGTAAACAGAGGCCCTGCGTACGTCTCATTCTGTTGCTGCCATGGCCCACTGTGCAACAACTTCCGCACCTCTCGCTTCTGAATCCGCCTGACCCATCTTCATTCGTCCTCAAAGTTAACAAAAACAGAGTAGGTTTAGCAAAATTGCTAAGCCAGCATGTTCACTCGATTCACACATTATAATGAAAAAATATGGAATAAACTAAAAATCATACAGTTGCATGCACACGAAACTTGAATAATTCGTAGAGCTGATCTGAAAACGGGCATGAATTTTCATGTGCATTTCTATGGTTAGCACATTAATGAAGGAGTACCTACAGAATACTGTGAAGCAGTGGCGAGACTTCAATTATCCGAAGTGGTTACATGCCCCGCATTCGCAAAAGATTTTGAGCCAGTGAATCTTTGACACTTTGTTTTTCCTTCTTGATTGGTTCCTTGCTTGGTTTTATAGCCGCTTAGTCTCGACAAAAAATAATGAACCGTCTAGACAGAAAAAAACGGTGGAAGAAGAAAGCCTCACAGATTTGCATTCCCCAATTGAAGAGAGATCGACGAATGTTTTGAGGAACATGATTGGTTTGTATTTGGCTATAGTCGAGTTTGGCGAACTGAATCTATTTATCTCAAAAACATAAATACAAAAGTTCCCTCTGCCTCGTCTCTCTAATTTTCTATTGGAGGGTAGTGAACACAATACGAAGAGAGGAAAAAGTTCATCCATCGCAGAGAAAACAATCCAAGAAGGGATCAGTTGATGTCCAAAGGTTTAGGGAAATATCGCTAACTCATTCTGATGTGCATGACGAATGAATAAATTCATTTGAATATGAAGGACAACTAAAGAAACATCTCCACCACTAAATGGCTTCACCTCGAAACGTGAACCCGACGAGCCCATATGTGAGATTTCCTCTCCCCCGTCTCGTCCTCTCTGTCCGTGTCTCGATCGAGCTTAGTGCTGCTTGGGAGCTTGTTCCACTGGGGCGGATCGAGCGAGATCTTGAACATTTCTCGATTGTATCGGGGAGAGAAGACAACCTTTGGGAAACTCTAGGTAAGCGATCTGCTTCTTTTCTAACCTCAGCAATATTGTTCGCTTATTTTGGGGGCACCGAGTAGGGTTACCAGTTCAAATTTAAAGACGCGCAATTTTTTTATTTCCCATGTGAATTCAATTCAGCATCCGGGTTCAATCTCCCGCAAAGGTGAATCAAACTTTATGTGAGCAAATTGAATGAAAAGGGATTGTCCTTGAAGAGTATTCGACAGCCCCCCCCCCCGTTCCTCCTCCTCATTATGACGTCACCTATGATAGATCACTCGACTTACGGCTTCACTTTGAAATCTGCCTAGCCAGATTTGCAGAAGTTGAAGCCCCGTTCGCTACAAATCTGTGTATTTCATCTTCCGTAGCACGCTCTGGCTTCATCTCATGCCACACCCACTACGGTATTCGTGAGAGAGTGTCTCCACGTCTGCAACTGCTCAGATCAACAATGGCCTTGCTCCCTGCTATCATCGTATGTGTCCTTTCAAAATTTCTAATTACCTCCGAGAAAGAAGAACTAGGTCGACTGAATGAGAACCATTTGCATATTCCGTCTATTACATAACTGTTGTCTCTCGCCTTCATTAGGTTCTCATCCAGTCGGTTATCATCCGACCTAGTACCGAGAAATATTGCAGTTTCGATGTACACGTTGCAGGCGACTTCTCTTCTTCTGCAGAATTGCTCCGCATCGCCTGCACTGAGCGATCTCTCTCTCGAGTTGATGTAGGTCGAATAGCACGATCACGCGGAACTCTGGCACTTCTTGGATATCTGGCCCAGGCTTTGCGCTTTGCGCGCTTCCCACCCTCTCTTAGCGAGAGCTTGATTGGGCCAGTTATCCAAGAAGTTCCAAAACTCTCTCCGATGTCAGCTTGCTGAATGCATAACTTCTGTTCTGATAACAGCAAATTGCAGCAATGAGGGTCTCATCTCCGTGAACGAAGACGGTGTCCCCGCCACCGAATGCATGGTGACACTCGAGAACGGAGCCAGCTTCCCTCAAACGTGCCTCATGTGTGCTGGGGTGAGGTCAAAAAGCGAAAAAAGCAACAGCAATAGGGCCATTTCGAAGGGATCACGTATGCTGTCCTCGTCTTTGTGCAAACAATTGTGTGACTTACTTTTGAGGCTGACTTCCAAAATGAAATGATTTCAACGATTCAACATGTCAAAAAAGGATTCTTTCAAAATGTTGTGAAATTATGTAAATTATGACGATGTTTCAAAATGAAGATGTAATTCAAAATGATGTAATTTTTCGAAATCATTCAATTTTCAGTTTGGACCACGTTCGATCGGCTGCTTTGCCGTGTGGAGCAGCGACGGTGTTTTGAAGCAGGGCTGCTACTCCGGACAGGATGTGAGCTGGCTTAATTGGGAGTAGAGTTCAAAATACGGGTAGTCGTCTCTTCATTTCACAGACTCTCTCACCTGTCAGAGAGACGAGAAGTGTGTGAAATGAAAAGATGATTACCGTATTTGGAACTCTTATTGGGTGGATACGACAATAGGAGCAACCCGGCTAAGAATATTCATAACAGTTCAATTACCGCTTGCTTTGTGGCTAGCACTCCAATACGCGCACCAATGCGCAGAAGCCTCCTCGTATTTTTTGCGATAATTGATCAGAACCGAACAATAACAGAGTGATAAAATTCTCGCTATCCTGTAAAGTAAATTTTCATCGCAGCTATCCCTTCGCGACCAATGCCGCAAGCGCGAGTGCCTCGCGGACGACAAGAGAGGTCCTTCCGCAGTCTCTTTCTGCTGCTGCCATGGACCACTCTGCAACAAAATGTCTTTTGAGCGTCAGTGAATGTCTTCAAATGTAAACCCACCCTTCCCGAATTGCTTTTTTGAGATAGAAACTACCAAAGAACTTGCATGCGTTAGATTTTGAATTCGAACATTGTTCTTTATCTCGTCATCGTCTATTTTGTTTGATAATTATTGTGCTGTTGATCATTTTTCGATCACTCTTTCACGAATATACAACTTACATAAGATGGCTGACTTATTGATTGAGAAAAAAAGAAGAAAAAGAAAAAAAGAGAATCGAAAGTGTTCCATTGAGACGGTCGAAAAAATCAAGTGAACGTACGTTGCTTATCATGAATTACTCATTTTTCTCGAGTTCCGTTGGAGAATACCAAACGTTTCGCTCCCGATTTCCATCTGCATCCCAGAGCAATGCCCAGAGAAGCTACCGTATGCCGTGATTCGGCTTTACGCCGACGCGATGGGGATTCCGCCATCAATCTAAGTAGCGGTCGCCTATTTTGACATTACCTGTTTACCAGTCAGCAGACTCTTTGCAGAAAAAAACGCTGTTTACATTAACGAAGTCTCTGAGACATCGTCTGGGAAGGAAAATTTGCGAAAAAAAAAATGATCATTTTTGACAAAGATCTCTCTAATTTTTATTATGTCCATTTCTGTCTATATTCATGAATCGCCCTGATGATAGTTTGCAGATACATAGTTTGCGAAATTCATCAGTAAACGGGACAAACTGATTTCTGCCTTCTTTCTTCAGTTAGACTTCACTGTCTCTTCATTTCGCACAGTCTATCATCTGCTCAATATTGTGAGAGACTATGCGAAATGAAGAGCATGCGACCCGCTACCTTCTTTTACTCTTTTTTTTACTCAGATCTCTCGTTTGGAGCATCTCCGCGTTTTTGCTGTGAAACGCACTCAACAACAGAAACGATTACATAAGATTTGTACTCGGTCGTTAGAGATCTTTGTTGTCCATAGAACATTCACTGGGATAGACCACGGAATGTATTTGATGGTATTTGATTCTAGTTACATGTGTTCATAGTGAAAAAAATTTTTTTTATTAAAGTTTTATTGGGTTACATGAATGTCTCATCGATTTTTTAAGAACACTGATTATTTAGTACGCTGAAATTGATCATTATTCTCTAGCGAGTTCTGTTCACTGATGTGCTAATCGTGTTGACAGTCGAATAAGCTCTGTTGCTTGCCACAACTCGGTATATTGCACTCCGGACTTGCTTTGATACACAGATAAGCACGATTGGGTCCATGAACGTTGTGAAATCTTGAACGAATGGTCTCTGAATGAGAGTCCATCGTAGTCGATTTATCACATAACTAATACTGTTTCGTTCAATCATATGCGGAAGTTAGCATCGATGGCTAGAGTTCGGAATACGGGTTATTTTTCGTTCATTTCACACCCTCTACCCCCTCTAACCGGCTTCCTTCATTGTTGACTCACCATATTCCTCACGCTCGCTAACATCGCACTGTTTCCACTGAGAAAAGAGTACGACCAGACCAATTGATGTATTGAGAAGATGAGATGAAACGTAGCTGATGCCATCGTGTAAATGCTCAGTGATCTCTGTTGTTTGTAGAGCGTAGCGGAGGTGAAGGACTGAGTAGGAAAACATAATGAGCAGATCTTTAGTGTCAAACCAGTTGCTGAAGTCTTTTGAACGCAACGACGTTCAGCGCCACACCTCCAACAGCGTAGAGTGCATAATAAGTACCCGTGATGCTGCGGTAGATCTGAAAAATGTATCCACCCAGACTCATTGTAATAACAGGTTGAAACGAGCTTTCGAGAGTGAAAGTTCCAATTGATTTTCCAAATGACTCACAGATCCAGTAGTGTTGTCCCAGCCGTAATAGAACTCTCCGATCCAGTTTACGGGAGCGATAGCAAAGTAGAAGTGAGTAACCAGAGGAACAACGTATTGACACAGAATCAAGATGTTTGTTCTCTTATTCGTCCAACCCTACAGCGAGAAGTCAGAAATAATCATAAAAACTCTGAATACAGATTTCGAGAATCGAATATTATGCAGTACGGCCAGACGGTTTAGCAAAATGAGAAATTTGCCTGTGGTGTAGCAGAATGTTGTACTTCCGTTCGAAATCTGCAAACTATATTGGACGAAAGAATAATGGAATGAATACCTGCCCAACGTAGATCAATAGAACGCTTTCCCTCCTGACTGGTAGATACGTGAACATATGGATCACCCAGTACGTTGAAACGACTCCGATTCCGGCAAAACCTAAATTTCGAATCGTATTCGCAGTCTCAGTAATATCTCTCACCGGTGGCGTGAATGAGCTTGAAAAAAGGAGTTCGGAGAAACGCTTGCTTGCTCAATGTCAGAAATAGATTGAATATGAAGTAGAGACTGCATAAAACCGATTCGACGAAAAAGGTAGTGTAAACGAGTGGAGGAATATCCAACATTACGTCTGTACCTCGCAGCTAGGAGAAGAATGAGGATGACTGAATCACATCGGATACATCTTGGTCAACATATCACGCGCATTGTCCGGCGTTTCGAGGAAATGCGAGCGAGCAGAGATCACATCAACAGAATCAACTACATTATGTGTCAGTCTTGATGCACCTTTGCCCTCTTCCTGATGCGGTACTGTGATAAAATTGTTGGACTTGAGTTGCTTTGGGAATCCCGAAATGCTGTATTTTTTGAAAGTTTGTGGTCTTTTTTATTGCACCTTAGATATTTCTCTTGAACTAACTGTTGTCACAAAAACACAAATGGGAAAATGGCATGGCTAAAATAATGTGAATGTTTTTGAGCTTCTGTTATCGATGTTCGTCGAACAGACAAGAAGAACTATTCTGTTTTCCCTACGGTCATTAGGAATGTCATCTCTTTTCGCATGACTACCGTTCTCCGCCGTTAGTTGATGTTAGTGTGTAATCGATGTGCGGCAACTCTACATTCGACTTCTGTAACAAGTACCCCATATTTCCTGTTGCAATCTTAAGCACGAATATACTCGCCTTTCTTCCTCTAATATGTCTTCTCTACATCGCTCAGATTGCTCCACTCCACAGCAATTGCAGGTAATCATTGTTATTCGATCTTCAAACGACAAGTACGCGTTTAGGTACATTCTCTGTGTCTGGGCATCAAGCTTCGGTGCTGTTTTCCTGATAAATATGATGGCCGCAATACTAGATCTGAAGAACGATACGGGATACATGCCCCTGAGCGAATTTGAGCCACGTAAGAAATTGAAGAGAGAACTCACGGATTGTTGTATCAGATTTCCGCCACAACCTCTATCAACTCCATGTGATGAGCACGACGTTTTGCTCATTTTTCGAAATAACTCTATCGTTCGAAAGACTGGTAGCGATCGTTCAACCGAGACGCTATCATTTCTCAGACTTTGCATGGATGATTTTGTTTCCTCTTACTACAGGATTCGTATGTTTTTAACAATGTCTTCCCTTGAACAATATGATAATTCACAGATGGCTATTTCCTAAGTAATCGATTCGTATGTGCACAGCGGTATGTAAGCAGTTTTTAGAAGGAATAATTTCTCCTTTTTATTCAGAGAAAGATCGTTACTCATTCATGGGGCTGGGATTTCTGGCTGTAGTTGAATTATCAGTCCTAGCAGTCAGTTTGTCTCGTATATTGTCTCTAATGTCTCCAAGACACAGACATTCTCTATTTATAGCGGCAGAGAATAGTCCAAGTCCTAATTATGAGCATGACGTGCCATGTTTACAAACGATCAAACATTTTGCAGACTGGCGGCTTGGCGTCGCGAATTTCTCGGAATCGATATGCCTCAACATACGGAAAGTCCTCTCTGACAGTACGTTATCAGGTGAAGGAGTTTCACTAAATTTACTACCAAGTTCCCCAATTTTTAAGGTGAAAGAAGCCAATGAAATGTCTAGAGCCTTGATTCCTGCATATGCCACATCGTTTATGCTGAAAGTAGTCTGCCTGTTTACACTCTATGAATACACGATCTACCTGATTATCATTATTGCCCTGTTTCAGGCATCAAGCATATTCGTGATCTATATTTTCTTCTCAGTCCGAGCGCATTTAGAGAGCATTCTAGGATATGTAGAGGCATACTATGCTACGGTTAGCCAATATTATCGTCAATTCGCCTAGAGATAATTGAGACAGTGAATGAGTGTCCACAATTGCTGTTCGTTTAGGTGTTCGCAACCAATGGTATGTTTTCGCTAACAATACTTCTTCTGAAGCATCCTCAATTGCGCAAGCAGACTTTGCGAAAGATTCGCGCATTCTTGTGAGTAAATTAGACCATTCTAATCTGAATCACCGCATTTTAGCGGAATCTTGCCTCCACATCTGAAAGTGAGACCTTCACGAGAATCGGACACCGAACTCTACTTCAGTCAACTGAAAGTGTACTGGAGTTATAAGCCGTGATCAAATAAAGCCATCTTTCCACGGTCCCCGACATTGTTCTTATGGCCCATGGGTGTGTATGGGTGTGTCCAGCAAAAACGAGGTGCGGAACCCCTTAGGAATTCATGCGTGCGTCAATCCCTTTTATCGTTCACTTGTGTGCACAGAGAGATCTTCGACCGATGAAAGAGTGTGTGTAATGAAGAGAGCGTTTGGACCATCCCTGCTCAAGAGAGAATGGGGTGCGCAGGCAGACAGTCGTAAAGCCGTGATAAACTTTCTCCGTCGACATTCTGTCGACGACGAAGTGATTGACGTGGAGAGTCCATCGAGCGCGGAAATTTGCCTGATAAGAAAAAGGGGGAATTCGTGTTGAGTCACGTTGAGCAGAGAACCGCAAGGAGCAATAGCAGGTTGGACACGAAAATGGGAGGAATCGGGAATAAGAAAGGTTTTGCTCATATTGCTTACGTCAAATGAGGAATTGCCCTTCAAACTCGTCTTCCTTGACAAATTGCTCCCGGCCCAAAGACTCGATATCCCTCAGTTGTTCAGTTGCACAAAATGAATGCCCACTGAATGCATAATCTTGGCTTCATTCGGATGGTTCCGCTATTCCCTCTACTTCTTTCGAAAATGTTTCGCTTTCTCGCTGTGACGCAGAGACACGTTATAACCGCCATAGACAAAAACGCTTTCTTATCAGAGGTGACCGGCAAATGTATCCCATCCAAAGTGATTCCCGACCAAACTATCTCCCGAAGCACAATTCGTGCGAATAATCAAGATGCCTGTCTGACTAGTAATTTGGCCGGAAATACCAGGATATTTTCATTATGTTGTTCCTAGGAATACTACGCACTAGTTTCGTCTAGCCACACCCAGATTATTGAGCTCAGACGGTTAAAAACTAGACGGCGCTCGCTCAATCCGTTCTTTGTTGTTCTTGTTCTGCTTCATTTTCGTTTCACGCAATCTAGTAGTAGATGCATTCCAGATGTTACTTCGACCACCGGCATATCGACAATTGAAGCGACTTAGTATAGCTCTTTTGATAGTTTTATTTGTCGCCATTTACTGTTCTTGTCGAGGTGAGTTATTTTCATTGAAAGGTTTAATAAAAATATAGCCAATGTATGTATGATTTTCGGTGCCGGGAGCGATGAGATTTCTTTGACTCAACCTACGGGATGTAATGAACACCACATAGTTATTGTTCTCGGTGGATATAAAACTATAAATCTCGCAATGCCTCTCTTCAAGAGTTTACTCTACCATCACCCGGTATGTTGCCTGAAGATTTGTTGTTTGAACGAATAATAGTGCAGGGTCCACTCCATTTCCACTTCATCGCAGATAAACGCGCAAGAAAAGTGATTCCGACTCTATTCGACACTTGGGATCTACCATCAGGTAAGGTAACTGTGAAACGTACGAGCTAAGCGCTTTATCTTCAGTGCGCTGCAACGTTTACGAATTGGAGCGATACAAGAGCCAGGTTGATTGGATTCCCAACACTCACTATTCTTCAATCTACGGACTGATAAGACTGGCGATTCCGGAAATACTCCCCGATAGTGTGAAAGAGGTGCAAATCATGATGTGATCTTCGTACAAAAATAACTTTCAGGTGCTCTTTCTCGACACAGATTTGGTCGTTCTCAACGATATCAGCCCCATCTTCGATGTGTTCGAAGGGACGAGTGAATCGACCATGCTCGCCATGGCTGAGAATATCTCACCGTGGTACACGAAACACAAGAATCATTGGCCTGCCAGGGTTCGCACACGAATTATCGGCTTCCAATTTCATGATTTTGGTTTTAGGGCCGCGGGTTCAATGCGGGCGTTATCTACTTGCATTTGGAAAGAGCGAGAAAAGCGAACTGGACAAATCTTTGGACTACATCAGCGAGGGAAGGCCTGGCCAAGTTCACGAGGGGACATGATCAAGTGAAGGAAAATGGATTTTATTGTAATTTTAGTTGATTTTCAGGACATTCTCAACAATCTCGTTGTCTCTCGACCTGATATCGTTGTTCAATTACCATGCGAGTATAACTTCCAGCTGGCCAGCTCAGCGCAGCCGGGCAAATGCCAGAAAGAGGATGAATTCGTTAAGGTAGTATCAATATTGAAACGTGCGTCTGAGGCCTAATTTAGATAGTTCACTTCAACTCTCCGCAGAAGCTGAAATTGCGTTCGAAGTTTGTGGCTCACTTTGCGCGCTCATTCGCGCTATTTGAAGCGATGGATGGATACATATTCCGGCTGAGGGAACAATGCGGTCAGGGTAATTCTGTACGTTCTAGTGAGAACGAACAGAACTCAATCAAGATTACCACCAGATCTCAACCGAGTTCAAAGATCTGAAAGAGAAAGACGCCGAATGTGAGGAACTTCTTGATGCGATTCATACAAAATACCGAACTCATCTGTTCTTCAACAACTTTGTGGCAGCGGTATGATCTCATCTTTCCCCCCGATCTTCTTGTAGATTTGAATTTCTCTTTCAGAACACCACCGACGACATTACTCTCGTCACTCATCTAACCGTTGACCGATTCGACGCTTTCAATAGTTTACTGGATGCCTGGGAAGGACCAGTATCCGTCGCAGTGTACTGTACCGATGCAGAGCTATCGCAGATTGAGTAAGTTCTGTTTCCCAGCAAGGAGTTAGCAGAATTTGATTCAGAAAGTTCATGAGAGCCGCCAATATGGGTCGACGGCGGAAGAACTTCGCGATGCATGCGGTGTTCAAGACTGGAGTAAGTACAGTTGATAGAGGTTCGAAGTTCAGGGCATTTTAGAACTACTACCCTCTCAACTACTTGCGGAATGTAGCTCTGAATGCTTCGAGTACAGACTTTGTTTATGTGACTGATGTCGATTTCATGCCTTCCAAAGGTAATCTCATTCTTGCGATTCGCTTTATTGAGTCATTCAGGATTTTACCAGAATCTGCGCTCACTCGTCAAGAACAGAACCAAAAAGAAAGTTCTGATTGTTCCTGCCTTTACATCCGAAAATATGGAACTACCGAAGAGTAAGGAAGACTTGATAACTGAATGGAATAATGGAGTGGTAAGAGTAATCCTTCAGCAATTGAAAGAGAGATCTGACTTTAGGTCCGGCCTCTGGGGATGGACTCGATGTCAGCGTCTTTCAATACCACTGACTATGAGAAGTGGAAGGATTCTGAGTTTCCGTTCGAGGTACGCAAAATGCTGCTCCATTCGGCGATGAAATCTTCATTCAAGGTGAACGGAAGCTCTGGCTACGAGCTATTGACGGTTGTCGCTCGTGAAAGTGCACCTCGATACGAGGAGAAACTAATCGGCTATGGATGGAATCACTTATCGCATTACGCTTCCCTTCACAATGAAAGGTTATTTCGGAGACGTTTGATGATTCAAAAAATACTTTTGCAGTTACCAATTCTTGATGATTCCCGCGGCTTTCGTCATTCATCGCCCTCATTCTCCTTCGTTTGATATCAGTCGACTCACCGCGTCATCACTTTACAAGAAGTGCTTGAAAACCATTCAGCACCACTTTTCTAATGAGACTTTGTCACAAATTATTCCAGATAATGTCATAGAGCTCAGTGTGAAATAGTTTATGTGTTTAGTTTCTCCAACTAGTGTTGCCCGGTTTGTAAGTTGCGAGTATGTTTCATCTGTTGTGATCTCAATGTTCTTTTCTATGAAGACGCTACGTAATGAATGAATCATTGAACTACAATCTCGTAGATTCAGCAGACAGAAATATCTGGATATTCTTCACATGCAAATCTTGGGAGTCTCCCCTGATAAGAACCGACCTTTCCTCGTTCAAGCGGCGCCAGACCTCGGAAGTAGACGATGGGATCAGAAAGATTCCTAGAATAATTTCATGGTTTACAACCGGAAATGATAGAGAAATTCCGATTGGATTGCAATAATTTGTGCAGAGAGTGATTGTTTAGAGGCACAATACGATTATATTGTACGTTCGGGTTTCTGACGTAAGCTGGTATGAAAAAAAAAATGAGGAAGGTGTGTTGCCAGGCAATCATCTTAGATTCGGGCCAATCTTCTCTCAGAGAGAGGAAGAAAAAGTGCATTGTCAAAGCCATCAAATTACATAATTTTCGTTTTTCGCATTGCCTTCCGCAATGAGCCATCGCATAGCGTTGACGAATCCAAGGCGTGGCTAACTCTATTATTCGCAGATTCTAAAACGCGTTGTTCAATGTCGATGCGTTTTTTGTTTCACGCAATTTTCGTTTGTATCTGAGTGCAAGCAGTGAAGTTCTTATCAGTCTATCGAGCCATGACGAAACGAAGTGACATCCAGGGAATACGAGGTTCGAACAATCTTTGATCAATTTCAGAGGTCAGTATTTCAGGGCTAGCAATTGCTTCCGTACTCGCGTTCCATCTCAATGAGACTACTTTTCCAGCAGGTTTTGTCGGAGTTGACATGTAAGTTCCCTTCATTATTTCATGGGAGAATTTCGAAGATTTTTCAGTTTCTTCGTGCTATCAGGTTACTTGATGGCAGTGATTCTATCCAAACAAGCTCATTTGAATAAGAAAAGTAACCAATTTCGAAATATTATGCACTTCTCGATACAAATTGCAGTGTTCGGCGACTTTTATACTCGTCGCTTCAAGCGAATAGTGCCTCTCTACGCCATTCTGATTGCAGCACTTACTATTTTTATTCCATGTTTTCTGCTCCGGAGGGATGTTGTGAAGTTCGATATTTATCAAATTCAAAAAGCATAAAAAGTGTTTCAGATTTTCCGAAGAAGTTGTGTGGGCAGCAATATTCACTACTAATATCAGAGCAGTTGTGGATGAAAAGGACTACTTCTCTGAGGTTAGGCTCTTGAGATTCTCGCATAAATCGGTTTCAGTTATCCGATTCGAACGTGCTCACTCATACCTGGTCGCTCGGTGTGGAGATTCAATATTATCTCATCGTCCCTTTCATAATTTTGAGTCAACGAAATATCTCTCAAAAGTGGAGCAAACTTCCTTTCATTCCAATTCTATTTACTGGTTCGTTTGATAGTTGTTTTAGTTTCCGCCATAAAATTGGGTTGCAGCATCGCTTGCCTTCCAACTGTTCTCTCCTCCTCAATCTGCATTCAATCTGCTGCCCTCCAGGGTGTGGCAATTTCTCGCTGGCGGCATTTCACATGATGTTAGTCATAATTTTATCCCCTGTTAACCCAGCTTGGGCAAAACATCAACACCAACTATTGGCAGATTTCCTCACGCATGAATGCTAATTCCTCCGGGTCTTCAGTGAAGTATGAGAAACTCAGTAAAGATGATAAGGTAGAAATGCTACCGTTATCATCATAATTTCTATATCTTACAGAAAGACATCGAGAAAGACTCTAAGGATGAGGAAAAAGAGCAAGCGAAATGGTTCAACAGTAATAACAAACTCTCATTCATTCGTAATCATTCTTCATTAGGCGCACTAGGCCATCAGTCATCCGATTGGTTAACTTTCGCGCTCTGTGCTTTGATATTATCGCCCTGGATGGTAGTGAGTTCGGTCTCTCGTTCATAATAATGGAGATCTCGTTTCTAGTTTGCCGCCCCGTTTCTCCGACTGATGGCTGTATTTATAACTAGTTTATTGCTAATAATAGGTTGTGAAGAAAGCAGACAAGGAAGTTTTCTGACTAACAGGTACATGAATTGTATCAACCCGGTTGACATCTTTCTTGAAGACCCCTCGTCTATCTCGGTGACATCTCCTATGTCGTCTACCTCGCTCACTGGCCTATCATTATTGTGTGGAAGAGTGTTACAGACAGTTCTTCTCTGTCTCTCTATGGTGAGCGACTTCATTTCACCTACTCTTCTTCGTTCCTGTTCTGAGATTGTGGCTAGAATAGAAGAAGACGAATCCGGCTCCATTGAGCAGGGTAACAAGGGCGTGTGCAAGAACAATGCGAGCAAATGTTTTCAAGGTGTGGCAAATGCTTTACATGATAAGCCGATTGCGTCATAACGAGGCACTAAAATATCGACAAATACGATTTTGCACTGTTTTATTTGAGAGCTTGGGTTGTTGGGAGTGTCCTGGGCGTTACCTGGGTGTTAGGAATCTCTCTCTCTCTCTCTCTCTCTGCTCGGTCTCTTCTTCATCCGCTTGACTAAAGAAGGTGATAGAACATGTGAAAGAGAGATACAAGCATTCCTTGTGCGGTGAATGTGCCTCAGCCATGGCGCGACCGACGCTTAGTGTGTGCTAGATGACGGTTTTTATGATAAGACGTCTGCAAGGGAAATTTTTATCGACAACGAGCCGAGGGATCGTCAATGAGAATTCGTTTCAGGGATCTACTGCTGCTTGACGGTCACTTTTGCCATCTCAATCCTTGCACATCACAGCATTGAACAGTACTTCATCAAGTTTGGATACCCGAAATTTTTAAAATGCTCAAGATTCGATTTCCAGGGCAACCTCAAGAACAGCATCAATCGTCGTTGCTCTGCTCTATGGATTTGTAGCTTTTGCTCTGGTGCTCAATGCGCCCTTGAGCATCAGCAAGGCATTGGAGCCGCTGGGTGAGCGAATTAGAAGCATTCTGATAATCACATAACTAGTCATTAGCTATCGAAAAACGAAAAAAATTTCGCGAAAAAACCAATATTCTCGGCGAGAATGATTTTTCTCGTTTCTCGCCTATTTCTCGTTTTTCGAACTCTACTCATCATGTATGGCCTTTCAGCAGCCTCAGTAGACATCGCTGATGCAATTGAGTGGAATGAACGAGTATCCCACAATGAGTACAGAAAAAGCAAGCCCTTCAAGGTTTCTGAAATTCATTGATTCTTTTAAAATTTGGATGACAGGAGTGCGTAGCCGACTCTGAGGGCGTTCAGATGAGAGGCGGTTACACCGGCAAGGATCGATTCGAGTGTGTCTGGGTTAGTTACTTTCACTGATGTTTCTGTATTTATAAGCAGGTTTCAGAAGCCAGAGAACGCAACTGGCACACTGAAAGTTCTCGTGGTCGGAAATTCTGTTGCACATTTAGCAGTGATGATCTTGAAGCCAATCATTGAGGAGAACTTTCCCGAAGTTGCGGTGATGCGGCTGTTTTCAATGCCTGGTAAGCTTGTTCGATTCGTTCGCTAGTAATTTTCTTTGTGCGATTCAGCCTGTCACCCGAATGAGATTGTCCAATACGTTTGTCCTGCGTATCTCAAATCCATTCCGAAGCAGGTTCAAGCGATGAAACCGGATATCACTTTCGTCATGTTTGATGAGTAAGTTTATCTTCGCTTTTACGAATTTGGTCTAAAGGAAATGCATCCTTCAGTTCGACAAAGCTAATCACTCCTCTCCTAAACCCAAAGAATGATGCAGTAATAAAGAAGTTTGCAGCATTTCTGCAACCGATTGTGTGAGTTCATAATTATCTGAGTGTTACAGATAATATTTCAGAAATGCTTCCCGAATGGTCATTCTCGATGAGTTCTATCCACGACCTACGATAGAGGATGGTATGGGAATTACCATGCACAAACGGTTGCTGCGAAATCAGCCCACGACTGATTTGAGAGGGAGTTATGAGGTGCTCATTCTATCAAATTTTGTAGCATCAAAAGTAGATCATTTCAGTCTTTCCGAACCAAATATGCAAATTATTTTGCTCGTTTGGATCTGTTGCGCATTCCCAATATGATAAGACATAATACAAGTGCAGCATTGTGCTCAGAAGAAAAGGGCTGGTGTTGGTGGTGCGTTTCGTTATGATAACACTAGGCTCATGCATTACTCTATGATAGATTCAGGGAGAATTTTTAACTACAGGTACAACCGAAAGAACTTCCACACGTACTTCACTGATCACACCCATCTCACGGTTGATGGGCGCGAATTGTTACGTGGATCGTACACTAATGTTCTGAAAGAAGCCATTGGCCGATTAGAGGATTGAAATTGTTAAAGTCTGATAAATCATTGCTGCTTTGAACTACATTTATTCTATATTCAGTAATACTCAGAAATCTTCGTCATCGTAGTAGAACATCTTGTCAATTCTTAGTATAGCTTCCCATAGTTCAGTCAGGTGTGCTCTGGCTCATGGCCACAAACATCAGACATAGCCTCACCAAAGTGCTTATCAGGGGTGTTTCCTCGATAGAATCTCTGTCGACGTTATGATAGTCTTCACATGCGCTCTAAGGGAGTATCCCCAGATAACGAAAAAGCCGCGCCGTTTTCATGGCGCCAGACCTCGGAAGTGGTGCCAGGAGATCAGAAAGATTTCGAGAATAAGTAGAAGAAATGAGATTAGAGGGTGCATTGCAGGCAGTTTGTAGAGGAATCAAAAAGTATTATGCAAATGAGTGTGCCCGGATCGTTTGACGTAAGCAGGAACCCGTTACTAGGCATTCATCTTCTCTCCATCCGTTTCACTCGAGAGAAGAAGGAGCGTTCTTTCAAAGGCATCGAAGTGAAGCGAAAATCGCCCTTTCCTGAGCAAATACCCATGCGAGGCGCGCTTATCAGAGCAGTGAGTTGCGTAGAGAGAGAGCATGGGCGTGCTTGCAGACATGTATACTCACGCTTGCTTTACCTTTTATTGAACCCTCACCCTCTTCCGTGTTTGTTGTTCTCTAGCTCCTCCTCAATGGTAATACCTTTTGTTATTGTCTCTTTGTAATGTAATCTTGGTACGAATTCATTGTTATTGCTATTTCACATTTTCTTGCTGAGAACTGTGCGAAATGCAGAGAATGCGAAGCCGGAATGTGTCCTTTGCTATTCTACTAACCATCATATTGATAATTGCATTCATCAAGTACGAGAAGGTGATTTATTTAATTTATTGAAATACTAATTTCAAAATTCGCAGAGACCAGCACATTATGCTACGGAAATGATGCATGATCAAGTAAGTCCTTTTCACCGGTTATAATTGAAGGCGATCATGAAATATTATTAGAGATTTCCAAAATCCCAGACGATTCACATCGTATTGTTGGTTGTGGACAATGAAACGCCGAAGAAATCTGGGATTTCTGCCTGTGAACGAATTGAAACGTTGCTAAAATCTATTCTCGTTTTCTACAGCGGAAATTTACATGTGCACTTGTTGACCAATACGAGGTAAGGCCAAAAAGTGATTTCGAAATTTGGGCAATGTTTAGATCAGGACAGACTTTGTCCACGCTCTTCAGAACTTGGCCCCTAGCAAGAGGTATTTTCAATTTATTTGTGGAAAAACTTTTACCTGGTTTCAGTCCAAACCAGTTTCTACAATGTTGAGGCGGATCAGCGAAGTCTGGAGTGGGTGAAGTCAACGCACGAAGTGAACGGATACGGACAACTGAAATACATTATTCACGATATTCTTCCGGATTATGTTGAAAAGGTTTTTTTCACATTTTCTTCGTATAATTACAATTGATTGTAGGTCATTTTCATCGACACGGACATGTTAGTGCTCGAGGATCTTGGTGTTTTGCACTCTTTCTTCAGAGCGATGGAGAAGGAAGGTGCGTTTTGAGCGACAAGGAGTTTAAATATCGATCAATTCAGGAGTTATGTTCTCTGCGACTTCTGACCAGTACAAGCGAGCTGATTTGGAGAAGTCTCTGGGCAAGGTTGACAATTTCCTTCAAATTCTCGAGTTGATGGCTTTCTTTTCAGGGAGGTCGCGACAAGAGCGTCAATAGTGGATTGTTACTTTACAATTTGAAGCGCATGCGCTCAGGTATTCATAATTTTTGAAAATTAATGCGAAACAGAGCGAATAATAGGTGGCTGGAGCGAATTATGGAGAACAACCGGAGTAATGCTCATGAAGAAATTCGGGAGTTTGAAGTGTCCGCAGGTCAGGTCTTTAAAAAACTTTTCAATACTCTCAAATCATCTTTAGGACTTACTCGCGTACTTAGCCATTTCGAGACCTGACACGTACAAGAAACTGCCGTGCGTGTACAACTTCCAGATCGGAAAGGTTAGTATCTCATTTCGATTTCAGTACAACTGATACAGTCCAGGGAGCGCTGCCATGGGATTGTGTCAAGAACGCTACGGAGTTGAGGAAAGCTAAGGTATTTATCCTTTTTATCCATCCTAGTCATAGAAAGGATATTTTCCTTCAGATTCCCCATTGGACCGGTCCGAACAAGTACTACGAGACTAGGGGACACACAGCAGTATTTTCGCCGATCTATCGATGCTTCCAGAAAATGGATGGATATGATTTCGAAGAGACTGAAGAAGTGAGAATTGTTTTGTCAGTGGGGCAAAAAGGTAAAAAAAGGTAAAGGTATCCCCGTACTCAAGGCGCTTGTGTCCTGCGGGAGCCCACTGCTAGGCCAGTGGCTATATTTATAGGTCAATCCTGTCCGTAGATTCTGTCCGTAGAGCTTAATCTATTCTTCGAACCTACTGAGACTAAAATTCGCAAATTCTCAGAAAACAGCGTATCGAACGCTGATCAACATCCGAAACACGAGACGAGAGGAGAAACGTGAAGATGTGACACTAGCAACACATGTGCGACTCGAAGAAGCTATTGAGTTGATACTGCGATGTGCGCTATTCTGGCTTCTATATTAGCTAAATTACGATTGTGATTCAGTGAATACTTCATGGTTTGGCCCAATCTCACTCGTTGTTTGCGGCAGCTCCTGGGAGCGAGCGCAATTATTGTAAGTTGTGTGGGGTGTGAGGGAGGTGGAGAAGAAATGTTCAGATCGTTCCTCACAACAAATTCTTTGCATGACCTCTTTGACGTTCATTTTGTCTATCAGCGAAGAGAGGTAAACACGTTCTCAACTCAGTTGAAACAATCAGTGATTTGCAGAGCTGCCCCATCGAGCACTTGAGAAGAATCGCAATCGATGCTGCTCGAACAAACTTTGTTCTTCTTTCTGACTCGATTCCGTCTTTCAATGCAGATGAAGGTTCGTTGCCTAGTATTTCTCGCATCAGATTCCGTTCAGATTTGCGCATCAAGTGCGCGGATAACAAAAATACTACTTCGACTTCGTTGATATTCCGGAAAGATGAGGTGAGCCTTGATTCAAGGCCTTGAAATCATGAAAAATTCAGAAGTTTGCGGCTGTACTACTTGAGAAATCGCAAGCTCAACGAGTAGCAGCCGCAGGAAACGCACAGTTGGAGGAGGAATTAGCAACATTGAAGTCGGTTCACTACCCAAAAATTGGAACTAACCACATTTTCAGAACCACGTTCACATCTGTTGAAGTTGAAGCAGTGAATCCGAACTTCAGTGGACAGACAAACATTGCAAAGTGGGAACTCGATTCACCCTCTGATAGGTTCTGCCGGCAAGAGATCGACAAACGCAAAAATGTGAATTAGTTGACTTATTTATTGCATTGATTATGAATTACGGGAAGCATTGCGTGTTGTTACAGCGATATTACGAGTTGTGGTACAAACAAAGTTAATAAATTCATTTCATCCACTAAGCTCTAGTTGTTGGTGCAAAGGAAGTAGAATAAACGAATGTTGTTGTTTGATTCATCGTTGATGGTCCAATATCTCGCGGTTTCCTCAGAATCCCCATCAATCCTCTGCGATAATCTGTGAATAGACACATGACAATAATTGGATCCCAGACTGGAAACGAAGTTAGTAGTGGAATGCAAATCTCGTGGAAGAAATTCCCCGGTATTCTCAGGAATGAGTTGTTGATACAGAAAACATAAGGCCAGTACACGAAAAGCATCGGGATTGCGGACTGAACTTAGAGATGTTTGTTGCTGCAATGCAAAAAGTGTACCTGAGCACACAGAGTCACGAGCAATTTTCGCTGCAACTCGGTTGCTTGGACGCTCATCTTATATGAGTTTCTGATGTGTTGAAAGGTGAGAATTGCGAGGGAGCAAGAAATTGCCAGTGAAGCGACCATCATTGTGTCCATAACGCTAGTTATCGCGATCAGGAGAACATCAGGTTCATTATTGCGCTATAAATAGTGAATCACATCTGATATCAGACACTAAATCACCCAATGATCCATCAGAATCCATGCATTCTCGATGCGTTTTCCGTAGATCCTTTCGTACTCATCGACCATAGTCAACAAGGCGACGGTGTCGTCATGACCAGATGACGTGAATAAACATAGTGTGTACCTGAAACGCGGCCGAAATTTTCGCCTACTGAGCTTGATACTTACCACGAAATTGCTCCTCCAAGCGTAATCGAGATCAAAAACAATACGAACGCTTTGGAAGAGAACAGAACAACGAGATGCGGTCTACGCACGGACCAATACCTACAACAGTGATTGGTAGCGAGGAGGCTCAAGGAAAACTTGACAAATAAATCTCAAAGAAATGAATACCGATAGAGAAAGTGAATTCCGAGCAGAGTGAACGGCAGTGATTGACAGCCGATCCAGAACGCGGTGACTCTCTAAGATTCAATCAAATCACTCAGAATGATTTCAACTCGGTACTTGTGGAGTTCACCGGAATGGTCTCTATCCACCACCATCCCCGACCACCAACTCCGTTCTAGGCAATCTAATTTATTGGGTGAAACACATCCATTCTTCCCGGGAGCTCCACAAGTGCCGGAATATCCCCGCTCAATTTATCATTCAAGATCGTATCGGTAACATTGGCGTGGATATTACCGTTCCGCAGAACCCGCTGAAAGAATTGTCGTCTTTTCCAGTCATGCCCAGTTCAACCAACCGGGCGCACCACCACGTGAAGAATCACTAGATACAAGTCAAGTAGAGTGAATGTGGTAATAAGGTATTTGTAAGTGCCCAAATGCGGTCTTGAATAGCGCGCAATTGCGTAGAGAAGAAGTAGATTGAAAGCGATGCCTGCCACTGAAATGGACAACATATAGTTTCAAAAAGTTGAAATCACCCGTATTGATGATCTCAATGATTTCCACAGTAGTCGCGTAACTATACATCGAGAAAGGAGAGTCCTGTTATGAAAATTTTAATAACTTTCTCATGACTAGTCATGATTCTCATGATCCGCAAAGTTCAACAAACAAGGCACAAACAACCTTTGAAATGCGATAGTGCTGTTTGCTCTAGAACTAGACCACGTATAGCGGCTCGCCAGCAACCGATTTCAAGCATGTGAGAAAGTAGTGATACGATCAAAACAGCGATTGCAGGAAAACAATTATTATTTGCAAACTCTCGATCTGACACACAAGCACAAGATTATGCATCGCAGGTGTTCAAAGTCTTTATTTTTATTGCCATTAATGTTTGATGCCATGCTTTCGCTTTAGTTTTTGATTTCTTGTTTTATTGTACAGAAGATTATTGTTAACTAGCAAATATGAATCAGAACAAATCACAAGTCAGAATAAATCAGAATCAAAAAATCAGAATCGCCACCCACTCCGAAAACCGTAGAATTGTTAGTACCTGGCGATTGCATAGTGGTTTTTTCCATTGATGTAATAAAGTGTCTGCAAGCCACAATGTCCTGTCTGAAAGAGAGAGTAAGGTAAAGGTACTGCCACGTCAAGCGATTTTACAGTCGTACGACAACGCTAGGTGGGACCTGCTGGTAAGGCCAGCTGTTAGACGGACTACAATCCCCTGCTGTCCAATGTTTTCTTGGGGAGGATCACCTTTCGAAGAAATGGAAAGGTGATCCTCCCCAGAGAGAGTTATTTGCATGAATCGAACTGCAGGGAGAGGAGGGATCGCTCTTAATTTTGAATAGTTTTCATGATCAGGAAACCCTCTGACCACCCTTCCCTGGAGAGAACAATGGGGTCAGAACCCATAGGTGAATTGTGTGCTCGTGATCTTTTGAGATTATCAGCGTGCACATTTGATTCGCCTCTCTCTCTTTCCGAAGATTGTATCGCAACAAGCATCGATTGATAAGAAACAACGCGGAAAGCACGAAGAATCGTCGTACAATTCACTCTCCAATAATATTAAGGATAGATTTGTGTGTTAGTCAATGTATGCACCGCTTTCTTTGTGTTTCAATGACGTCAAAACAAAGTTTTCATTATTCTCTGATAATTGCTTGATAATTACCTTTTTCAGCCATTGTTTTTTTCAGTGCGGTTAACTTCGCCCATGTAATGCGCTTCTCCTTCTCCAAATGCTTGCAGGTGATTCGATTTAGTTTATCAATAATAGAAGCATACATTTAGATTCTTCTTTTCATATCAGCGGCAGTCGTCTTGTTGCTGTTTTTCCGATCACCATCACAAGCTATACACTTTTGCAATGAGTATGCTTTTTGTATTTTTACCAAAATAAAAAATTTCAACATAATGGAATCAGTCAGGCACTTGATTCAGCTGCATTTGATTCGGAGGACAATATCGACTACAGGTTGTTTTGATATTGAAAACTCTGAAAAATATTCTCTTTTTATACGCTGTTCCGCCACTAAACCACTTCGATTTTTCCTCCACTTTTATGATCATCCTCTAGCCAAAGTGAGTGGACCATTGTATTTGCATATCGTTCTTCAGGCACTTTCCAAACACCCGGCGGTCACTGAGAACGGAAATGAAGCCTGTTTATTCATTGTTTTCACGTTTGGAAGTGAGTTTTCTCTAGTATCTTATTATGAAAATGGCAGCAATTTTAAGAGATCTCCAATTTGCCGTCCTCTTGGAACACAACAGGACAGCCGGGAGCCAATCACGTCGTTGTAAATATCAACGACGTCATCCCTATCTCTCCTGTTGGCAGAGAGATTATTGTGCAGAAAATATTTACTGAGGGGTTAGTTTATTTGTTTGCTGCGTTTCATTGAGCCATTTTAGAAAATTCCGACCGAATCTCGATATCTCCGTTTCGCCAAATGTTCCGAATTTCGACAAAGACACATGGCTGCAACGACCATCGATCATGCCACTGAAGAGAACGGTTAGTAGGGATGTCAGAATTAAGGATGGCTCTCCTCATTTCACACACTCTCTCGCTTGCCTGATCGGTTAGAGAGCGTGGAAAATGAGGAGAGTCATTCTTAATTCTGACAACCCTAGCGGTTAGGACTGGGTTTCAATCAATCAAATCAAATCATTTATTTCCTGTAGATGAGACAAAGGCCGGGGTGGTGGGCTTCTTCTTCTCATTCACGATTAATCGGGGTCAGGAAAGGCGGTCTTGTTCTTCCATAAGTCTCGGTTGAGCGCGTGTCGTTCGGTTAGCCGCAACTGCGTGATGTCTTCTCTCAGCATATCTGACCATTTCAACTTCGGTCTACCAATTGGTCTTTTTCCTTTGATGGTATACTTCATCATCCTCTG
>LS491667.1:45352-57113 GCA_900490845.1 Pristionchus japonicus
AGCATATGGAGGCTAAACACTACCAAACTTTCAGGATCATTGCCACTCATTATTAGAAACATTTTAAGCCGTAGAACAAGGTTCTAGCAACACTAGCAGCAGACATATGAAATTTCATGGTCATTTTTGCTGAATTTCTGCTGCCACGGAGAGTGGTCGCAGCAACTCGAAACTTTTTTCCTGTGTAGCCGTTGGACTGTTGTCCATGCACAAAAAGTTAGGTGAGTCGAAAAAAACCCCTCAAAGAATAATGAATTTTCAAAAAAGTATCCTTCGGTTGCGTCATCACTATGCAATTATTGATTTTTTCCCCGATATCATTGTATGTCCATCGTAAGCTTCTATAGATTATCTGTGCAATAGAACAAAAATTAGGCCGATATCTGTTCTGAGTTGAAAGTTACAAACGATTGAAAAAGTGCGCAATGACTTTTGACGCCGACTGTATATTTTCGGGAACTTTGTCAGGTCCCTCTTTAAACATGCTAATCTTGTTCGCAGTATCATTTCATGAAATGTGAGAACCTTTATTGTTATTTGAACGCACCGCATTGGCGTTTTGGAGACATCTGTTACGACACAGTTCACAGTTTTGTGAAAATTTCCACTGTAGCTCTCGTCGGATTTGCAGCTGTAAACCCCGGGAAAGTGATCACCCAACTTTGAAATTTCGCACACTTTTTCTCAAGAGGTTGTGCTACCTCACTGCACGAAATCATTTTTTTTCCTATCACGGAGCGGCAAGATCTTGGTCTAGACACAACGAGCATACGTAAAAAGTTGAATTCAAGAACCAAGCGGCCGATCCGGCCCAAACTTGGCACAACTCAACTGGACCACCTACTGATACTACCTGCCAAGTTTAGTGGTTGTGGGTCACCTAAGACAGAACTTACATAATTTTGAAAATATTTGGGAGGTGTCGGAAAATATTTCTCATTCGCTATTGCGTAATGCCCGCAAAGGGCCACTATGCGGATCGTGAAGATCAATGGTTGGACTATCACCACAGAACGTTAGAGCATTTGGGCTATATCCTCCGAGGTTCAATAAAATATTTACGACCACACCTCAGCAGAAAATTTGCAGCGAATGAGTCTAGAGCAACCTTTACTCATACATCATATGCCCTTATTCTCCTACAGATTGACTATCGATTGCTCCCGACCAAAAGTATCTATCTCAATTTTGAAGGAATTTATGACAATTTGAATTTTGGGGCCAAACTTTTGAACGGTACTGTACATATTATCATAATTTTTTTGAGAAAGTTAAGAATAAAAAATGTTGAAAAAAGTTGAAAACAACTCCCACAAAAATCGAATTTTTCGGAAATTTTTGTGTGCTTTTCTTGACCGTTTGAGATAAAAATCTTTCAAAAATATATGATTGAGTATAGATGCATGCGCTGTTGTGGTGACTGTCGGAACTTTCAACTATCGTTCTCCGATGAGTTTCAAATGTTCAAAAAACGCACTAAAAAATCAACATTTTCACTCCTTGCCTCTTTACTAGGGAAGATATATCATATTTTAGTACACGATAAAATACTTCATGTAGAGTATGAGTGTAGTCATGTGTTGTTTGGGAGATCGCTCTAACGGTTCTCTCAAAAATAATTCAGAAAAAATAGTCTAAAAACTTTCTGGACACCCTATTATGTTCCAGATTCACGCAAGAAGTTGCGCATCCAAGTGCGGAGTGGTGCGTGAAAGGCTCGTGACTTATCTAAAGTTAACTTGTGGTTGTCAAAATTGTTTTTTGTAAGTAAAGGAATAAAATAATGTCAATTTTCAACAGCTTGTCTACTTGCATGTACGATGTCTCGGTTGGATTCAGTGGGATTTATGAATAATGAAAGACGGCATGGCTGATTGGCAATAAAAATTTCTTGCAACAACGACTGTTCAGCAACTGTAATGTTCACGATCCATGTATTTCCTTTTCGTTGTTAGTCTTGATTATGACACTCAAAACTTTGCATGGAAATGAGGTTTATCAGGCAACAGAACGAGTTCGAGGTGTTCAAGAACGTGTCGTGGAGTTGATGTCATTGAATCCGCTCACTGAAATTGAAAAAAAATGGTCCAATTTTTTTAACTTTCTTTGAAAGCAGGAGAATATTAAATTTAAAAAAATGTAACCGTGCAAAACGTACGCCGAGAATGCCTCCTCCTCCTCCGAGACCGAGAAGTCCCAGCACAAGCGCCTAAATAATTTGAGTCAATTAATTTCGCACTCTTCGTTGACGATCATGCAATAAAGCAGCTCACAAGGATCGGTCCGACGAGAGGAATGCTGGCGAGCGTCTCCATGAGACCACCGCCGCGACCTGCGACATACACAATTAGTGCGTTGAAATTTTCCGTGAGCGCGGATAAAAGCCCTCTCCTTAACTTCCACTATTGCATCAAGAAGAGTGAGTACCTCCAGTAAGTCCTCCTGTTAGGCCGCCAACGAGGTTAGCGGCAGTGTCAACCACGCCACCAACGAGGTTAGCGGCAGTGTCGACCACGCCTCCAGCTGTACGCAACACTCCCGATACCGGATCAGCACCGCCGCCTCCGGTCAGGCCTCCAGTCAAACCGCCCACAAGGTCACCCAGTTGGGCGTTTGCAAGAACGACCACTACAGAGAGGAAAATCAGGACGCGGGACATTCCGCTCTGAAAGGAGTAAAATTTAAAAAGAGGAAGTGAGATGTGCCACCATCAGGGTCCGCAGGATTTTTATAGTGAAACTTGTGTCAAGGAACAGGCGCGTAAGCAGATTACAGCCAGACGGGGAAGTGCCAAAAACAATAGCAATGCTTCGGTAATCCTGATAACTTCTTTCACGTAATACTGTGAATGCATTTCGAACAGTTCAAATGAGATTTTTTCATCCAAACCCACTTTGTTACTAATTCCGACCTCATCTCTGACAGATCTCTGATTGACTTCTGGCTGTTTCACACGGAACTGCTAGACATGTTCTTTGTGTTTGATTTATTTGACATTGTTATTGTTTCCATCCACACTGCTTATGCTAATTCGACTTCCCCTTAACGCCATTTCTGTTTTTCTTTTTATGACACCCGGAACTGGTCTGAAGCGACCTCATGACGTAACTAGATCAAATGTCATGTTGGAAAACTCAAGGCTCTGAAAAATAAGGCTAAAATATCCCCCCCCCCCCCTGCTTCAACAGTGTTTATAAACAAGACTAGGGAGAGGGGTTGTCACTATGGCTAAGCTAAATTTTACATTTTTTCCTAATCTTCTCATCAGAGACATTGTCGATATCACCCACCGATTGAAGCTCATTGAGCCTTCCGTAAACCTTCCGGGACTTCTGTTGATTTCTGCGATCGAATCATTGAACACTTCCTGTGAGACACACGCGAACCATGATTCCAAGTTCTCTACAGGTCACTTTGACCACTCCCTTGTGAGTCTGTCAAACACCATCACCAAACACCATCATCTTTATCTAACGAAGGCAAACAGTACTCATCCTAACATACTATGATGCATCGATAACAAGAGTGCATGCAGTGGAAAGCGATGTGCATACCTAACTTGCATGCTTTTTTCCTGTGGTTGCCCCGCTCAATTACCAAATTTGCAGTTGCACCTCTTCAAAGATGATCTCGGATCTCGGATCCCAGCGATACAAAAGGGTCCAGGTCAGTTGCTTTCTCACTTTTTCTAAACATTGACAAATAACATTCAGATCCTATTTTGCATCCTCGCTGCTTCACTTCTGATCTTCGTTTTCCGAAATTCACCGTCAAGCTTGTATCCGAGAATCAGTCGTCACGGAAAGTTAGTATTCTAACACTAAGAAGAAGAGCAATTTTCTTCCGACATCTGTTATTATTCTTTCGCCTGCGATTGTCATTGAAACAGTCGATTTTAGGCTGTCGCTAAACAGTGAACTGTCAGGAACAAAGAGAGGGCATACTGTTGATTCAGCGTATTCAAAAATGGAAGTGAGTTCATGTGAACAATCCAATTACTTGTACATTTGCTCAACAAAATAGTTTATCTTGAACACTGCAACGTAACTCCAGCATTACAGTTGTTCATTTAGATAAGTGCCGGCTACCGGCAACTTGGAAGTTCGTTGAACGACCCGAGATTGCATGAATGATAGTTTGAATTTACTCAATGATAAAGGACATTTATGGCTCCGTTTTACTGTGAGTAAACAACAGATTGTTGGCAAGAAGGTAAAATTTATAAAAAAATATTAATTACAATCCTTTGACGCAGTTTCCATTAGGATGTGCCGTTTCTTGTGAGAATCTGAGAATAAATAAGTTGTTTTTGTCTATCAGAAGAGCGCACAGCAGAGGGTTGTAACCATAGATCTTGCTGAGCATCTGAATGCACTCATCCCGCTTCGTGTAATGATTTCCACGCGAAGAGAGACCCGACTTGGCGGAGCCGTTGCTGAATTTCAGTCGATTTGAAGAAAAAAACGTGTCTCGGTTTTGTATTGGCAAGGAACCCTTGTTTACATCGCAATGATAACAAAAACGCTTTCAAATTTCGAACATCTCTCCGAAGGCTACAATCCATACAATAACCAGTGACTCACTTGATGTTGACTTTCTTGACCACTTTCAGTGGCGGTTTACGTGTTAGATGAGCGACGAGATAATTCATCGCAAGATCCTGAAATGTGTTCGTTTCTTTTTTACAACTGGGAATGGTCTCTGCTCACTTCACAATTCCTATTTTTCTCGATGTGCTCGAGAATGGCTGGATGCTGATTGTAGGTGAACTCGAACAGGAATTCCTGAAACGCATGGCAATGTCAGCTCACATTTAAATCATCCTTACCTTATGCAAGAAAGTATACCCAGTTAGTATCAAACTGTGCTCGCACGTTCCACTCAATCCGTATTTTCCTTTGCCGTTTTCAAATTTGTGGTATCTGGAATTTCGGTACTGATAGAATTTTCCAGGATCTTCTACAGTGTTCTATTTGTTTTAGCTCCTGACTGGAATTCGGAAAGCAAGAATTGATTCTCCTCATTCCGCACAGTTCCTGACCGATGAGAGAGTGCGCAAATGAGGAGAGCAACTCTTGCTTTCCGAACTCTGATCCTCACCTCTCCGGGTACCCGACCAGTCTGTCCCTGTTCTCTCTCCACATTCGGAAGCCGAATGTAACCTCGGGTTGATCCAGTCCAATATCGTCGTCGAGTGAGAGCACAGCCTAAATTTTTTTGATATTTTACTCAAAATCCGGCAATATGACCTCGGTTTCGATGCGATCATACGGAACAAATCTGCTGAGGAGACTGTTCCGTTCGGCTAAGATGAACCTGCGATAATCATTCGATTTGTCGTGGTATGATTGGTATTACTCAATGGGAACGTGAATTTCCGGCCATGTTTCGTTCGGTCTTCTCAAGAGATTGTTCCACACGATGATGATCTATAAGTGATTTGCCGGTGATTTTAAAAGTAGAGGTTCAACATCGCTTCAAAAATGCATGAATGATCAGTGCATCAGTTCCACTTTCTGGTCGCTGATCAGGATACTCGGGACAACCACCAGTCTGAATCGCAGAAAAAAACCCCTCCCCTGGACAATACCTTGTTCAGATACGGACAATTCCTTAGTTTCTCAATGATCTTCTTCACACCGTCGTCACGATCATATGTGAGAATGATGGCTCAAACATTCGAATTGGATGAATAAAAGAGTTTGAAAGCACCGGTAAACTGCTCCTCATCTCTGGTCAATCCTAGACGAGGACTGCCGTAGACAGCAACTATGTTCTCCTGAATAGCGCTTCTAATCTGCACGTTAACTTCTAGAAGTGGAGCAAACCCTGGTTCCTTCATAGAACGGAGCGTCTCCGGGCATCTGAGGCACATCATGTAAAGTTGACGGTGTGTAGGTGAGATCCAGACCGCTGTTCCAACGGACGCGCGAGTACTAAAGACAACAAGTAATAGCTAGAGTCGTTTGCTCAAGATACTCGCCAATGTTGACGCTGCCAGTGATCGCGACCCAAATTTTGACTGAATTCTAGTAAAGTTGAACGAGATGTTCTTGAAAACACCATTAGGTGCAATGAGATTGCTTGGGACCTGCAGACCTCACTATTTTACGAACATTGAACGATTCGAACCGGTGGGCGTAGAGGCAGTCCAATTTGGATACGCTCTGACAGTGCGGCCACAATAGATTTCGAGAGAGCTGAAGAGTTCCACTGATTCAAAAAGATATAAAATGACATTTGTGGAGTTCCCGGAAGAATAGATGTGTTTCACTCATTCCTAACAAGATATTTCCAAAGGCAGGAATGGTGGTCTGGATAGAGGCTAGACATGTTTCCGGAGAGCAAGCACCAAATCGCTTACCTTGCGCATCATCTATCCTCGCTAGGAACACCTTCCCTCGTCTTCTCATCTCCATTATGTCTTCTTTGTCGAGTGCACTCAGCATCTTCGGTACATGGGAAAGGACTGATAGAGGAAATCGGAAGGATGCCAGTCGCCAATCGAGCTGATCTGCAATAAGAACAATGGTACTTGTGGAATTCACCGGAAGAGTGATTATCCACCGTCCACCTCTAAAACCAGCCCTGCTTAGGGCTATCTAATTTAATGCATGAGTGAAACACATCTGTTCTTCCGAGGAACTCCACAAGTGCCGAAAAATTTAGCAAAATCGGTTGGACACCGTACTCACCCTGGAAAGGCATGGGCTGACTTTGGGACATAACTACCGGAATGCACGCGGCCCTTAGCGATTCCAGAAGCCGAGAGTGAAATGAGCTAGAGGGTGGAAGGAGACAGAATGAAGATGAGAGAAGTGAGGAAACTTGAAAAGAGTAGCTTCTTGTGAAAAGGATGAAAAAAAGGAGACATGAACTAACAGCAACTTTCGGCACACGCAACTTGTGGAATACTTTCTGCCTGAGAATTGTCGATAGCATCGACAACCAATGTGAATAGGTTCTGGAAGGAATGAATAGTGAATAAGGGTTTCGCAATTTAAAAACTGACTTTTCTCTTGAGCGGCATTATTGATGGTCGCGTTTTCCATGTCTCACTGTCGAAATCCGGAACGTTAGGAGAAAGGGAAAAATCAAGTAGGGGACGGTACATCCTGTAGTATTTGGTAAAAGTTCCCTCTAAATCGAAAAATGTCCTAGCGAATTGCCAACCGGCTTTCGAAGTTCGCTTGCACAATCATCTCTCTCCCTTTAGGGGTAATTGAGACATAATCATTGACATTGAAAACGACATGATTCAGTCCCGGCTCTGCAACCGAGTGCCACGAGCTGGGTAAGGAGCGTGACTCTGGAACAAATGATAGGTTGTTGTTTTGAGTATCTAGAACCTCCGTTTGCAAACGCGATAAACAGACAAGCTTGCGATTCCTCTTTTACGGCAGTAGGGTGACTGGCCAGAGCCTGAGAAGATGTGAAGTTAGTCTGAAAAAGATGCACATACCTTAGCTAGAGGGTGATCGAAAGGATGGACGAATATTCGAAGTGACTCGAGCGGAGAGCAACACCTACGAGTTTGGTTGCATTATTTCCAATTCCAGCGACTCTCCTCACCGGTAATCAATAATATCCGGGGTGGAATATTCTGGAGTGGTTCTGTTCGAATAATGTTTACTGCAATGACACAAATGAGCTCTTCTGGATGAAACAATTCTACGTTACTCTTCATGGATTCTTCTTGCAACATAGATAGTTTTCAAATTTGTTTGCACGGCAGTTTGAGAGCTAGGATTGAGGTAGTATAGTAGAGCAGCCGCACCGAGAAGCCAGATAAATATCTTCCAATTATATGGTTTTTTAGGGAAACACCCGTGAAGCAAAACTAACCTGAATTGATTTCGGGCACAAGTTGCTGCGCATTCAGAGAAATAATTATGAAAAGTAGTGAAATAGCCTCGAAAGGGGGCACTGGCAAGAGACTTGAGCACGCCCGCTTGTCCCTCATTTCCCCTCACCCACTCGCTCAAACGACTCCATCTGAGGCTCGGTAACCATGGTCCATTGACATGTTTGCCTGAGCAGAGGAGGAACAAGCAAAAGCCTTAAGGTGAGGGGAGAAATGTATTAGCTCATGAAGTGTATCATATTTTCAATATCTTGCCCTCACACGGCACGTTACGATAGTAGAGCCGTGAACCTAGAACGACCGCGTCTCGCGTGCGATTCCCGCACGACGCGCCGTTCAAATCGAGCGACAAGGTTGCTAAACAAGGCATCGAAACACCTTGTTTCGTAACGGCGTCTCTCGTATTTCGCAAGGCGAGGCTATCCTATATGTAAACAGCGCGCACTCTAGACGCGACGGGTAAGGTACCTGGGCGGCTTTCGCAAGATTTCGCAACCATGACGCAATACTTCGCCGCGCGCGTTGCGGTTCTTTCAGATTCGCCTTAACTTGCCGTGCTCATACAACTCTGACATCCTTTGAATCTCTAATTCAAATGTGAAGATATGGTGGTGACGTCGAGAAAGGCTGATAGGACGTTATCAGAACAGGTTGTTGATAATCAAAAACGAGAGTCTGAACCTGATCATAGACACGATTAACCACTTTGTGATAACGAGCAGGCTGCCGCTTGGGAATGAATGTGTTTCACGCAAATTCAGAAGCAATCCAAAAATTCGACGCGTGCATGTCGAATGGAACCACTTTGCATGTTGCACTTGCCTCTGAATTTCTACTTTTGAGGAATTCATGGAATAGGTCAACTTGTGGCATAGATTCTGTTCTTAAACATTCTCGATTTACGCCAACAATTACGCGGAATGAAGTTACGATGAGGCCCGAACGAGTACACAAATAACTACAGTCAATCATGAATTCCAGTCACAAGGCGCGCCTCGCTGCCTCCTATCACAAGGTGCCACAGGGATCACTCCAAGCTATTCAGTTTTGAGCTGATCATTACTAGCTTCAGTCGCTGACACGTCGGACATGCGAATTGTAAACCTCATCGCAGGACTCATCAATTTCTTCGCATCACTTGTACACGATCCAATTGTTTCAACTCATGTTGCCGGTATTTTACCATCTCTCGACTCGTGGCGCAATCGAATTCACAGACAATAACACCTGCGAATGCGCTCTAGACAATGAGAGCGGAACGCCCGCTGGCTGGGTATCAAAGAGCATCGCGCTGGAGATAGTTATTGTACTGGATGTATCCGCTGCGATGGGAGAAGTGGCAGTGACGGATGTGATCTTTCTGTTTGAGTTCATATTGAAATCAATTCATTCCACAGGCTTGCATATTCATTGATTCACTAATTGGTAGTGATCTTCTGTCTTCAAACACTAATTCCAAGCTGTTCACGCGAATCGGGGTGATCACAGTGTCCGATGAGGCTCAGGTATGTCACAAAACTTGATCAGTGGCATAAAATAACATCCTCAGGAATTATTCAATCTCAACATGACCGAGAAGGATAAAGTGCAGGGAGTTGTGAGAGTGAACAGCGGCGTTAACGAGATGAATTTCGAGATGTGAATATTTATTTTTGAATAATTTATAATGTATTAATAGAGCATTCGGAGCTGCGCTCAAAATGCTGTACGACGGAATGATGGATCGACCGGAACGAGCAATGAATCGCCAAGTGATATACCTCATAACGGCTTCTGAACCGTAAGATCGGCAATTGTTAATAAAATTTTCGCGATTCCAGGAACACTGAACTCGAATGTGTTGATCAATTCAAGCAATCGGATGGTGTAGTCATTGTAAATAGTAAGAAAAATTGATGATCTGTATAAATTTAAAACTCATCCTCAAGGATTCGTCAACGAAAACGGCGTTAATTTACCTAAACTGGAGAAACTCGCTTCTGAGGGATACTACTTCGACAATATTCAAGACAATTTCATTGATGCATTACAGCTCTTGTGCAAAGGTAATAAGCAAAAAACGATATGCTTTTCGAAAAACATTCGATTCAGCAAACTGCACATCAAGAGACTTTGTAGCCGCTAGTGAACACGAAAACAGGAGCGAACTTCGTTTCACACCACAATCTATCCCTGAAGAACACAAAAGATCAAATGGTGTTGTCCATCGCAGAAGGCTGGAACTCTCAAGAAAATAATTTGCCAATTTATTATCTTTATTGAAAATCAGTGATAGTTTCCCGGAAAATCCCGGATAATCTCGTACGCGAATAATTTTCATCCCGCTTGACAGTAGCGGCTAGCTTATCGTCATCAGTGACCCTACTAATAACACAATGAATGTATTGCACAATCTCGAAGACTCGAAGCAATGCCTCGAATGCCTCGAGAAGGTTTTATTGGTCGCCCATTCACTCAAAACGACTCTGTCTATTGCGTTGTAACCATGGTCTACGGACAAGATCTATGGGGGAAACAAAATGGAGACCCTTCATTTGGAGGGAATGGATTAGTGCATAAGGTGTACTGCCCTGGCACTGGCGTACCATGTACTGCATCATTTTTTGCATCATGAATTCGTCTCTGTTCGTCCTATTCGCTAAAATAACGTTAAATTAGTGAACTTTTAATTCAATTACAACCGTTGTTCGAATTCGTTACTGAGAATGCGGATCCAATCCTATGGAAGGAGCGCCCGTTATTATATCAGTAGGTCGTCGATTGTTGTTATCAAGGCGCAATAAACGAGCACTCGCCTGTGTTTGAAACTTTCTCGTTTATCATGCGCTTCACCCACAAGAAAGTGGCGAGTTTAGGCGATTTCATCCTGATTAAATCTTAACGTTGCCGTTTTTACTATCATGCTTCCTCTTACTAAACGATTCTTAGGCTGCGATCAGTGCCGATGTCTGGACCATAACTCCGAGAGAGAGAGAAAACGTCTAGACGGGCGAGTCCCCTCAGGACTCGGCTGTCATGGCGTTTTTTCTCTAAAGGGAATGGGAATATAAGTCGATAATGTTCACAGAGTTATCATCTGAACTGTGGTGTTTGCTGAGGAAACGTTTGACGTTTGCTTTTCGTCTCCAGTTGTGTTGCAATCCGGAAAATTCTCACAATTTCTTATCTTTCGGTTCTATAAAAGAATCAATTAAATATTTCGCGTATACTCTGTCTACGATCCCCAATTTTTCATTGTTCCTGAATGATAATGATTTTCAGATAATGAATTGCAAAATTCGCTCTAATGTTCTCATTTTGATTACCATTCTCTCCGCTTGCGTCATGCTCTTCCTCTCCTGCAATAAAGTAAGTTATTCCAATTACACAAAATAATGATACTCGTCTTTTTCAGTTTCCCAATAGTGCAACAGTTGAGTATCTACCACGAAATGTGCGTTTTCATTCAGTTTACACGTCCTTGCTCTCCATTTCGCCTTGAATTTCAGCCCATCCACATCGCGTTGTTAGTTATGGACAACGAGTATCCAAATTACTCTTCTTGGGCTCAATCGAGAGGAAAGAAAGTTGACATTTCGGAATCTGAAAGAGTCGAGACTCTTGTGAAGTCTATTCTCACATTCTACCCAGGGTTACTACATTTGCATCTTTTAACCAACACAAGGTGAATATGTTTCAATTGAATTTAAAAAACTTTAAAAAAAACTTGTGTTCAGGTCAGGAACGAATCTATCCACGCTTTTCCGAACGTGGCTATTAACTAGAGGTATTGCCACGCTTGAAAAAAACTTTGTGCAATCAATGGTTTTAGTTCAAACAAGTTTCTACAATGTGGAAGAAGATCATGCAAGAGTCAATTGGGTGAGCCGATTCAATCTTTTCTTCTCAAATGATTTT